>QZCP01000094.1:0-125532 GCA_003956705.1 Brevipalpus yothersi
TCTCTCTCTCTCTCTCTCTCTCTCTCTCTCTCTCTCTCTCTCTCTCTCTCTCTCTCTCTCTCTCTCTCTCTCAATAGCCTACTTCTTAATCAGTCACTCGTTCTTGCTCACTTTCCCTTGTTCAAGTGGTTATCTATCTTTCTATCTATCTCTCAATCTTATCAGTAGTGTACACCAATAAAAAGTCAATTGAGTGTAGCGACTTCTCTTTCTCTGCCTCTTTCTTTTTCTTTCAACGCTAGAGGCCTAAAGAGGATTAGCGTATGAAAATGAGAGATGGAATGCGCTTCATCCTGGCCAGTACATAGCGAACGGTTAACGAAGCGAGCTGTGAGCGTCTCAGCTTAAAACACATCTCCAAATTCACTCTGATCTAACTGGCCTGTCGTATAACGGGCTTTTTTACTTGTAATGATTATCAGCCTTTGATAATCGGTGATTGATTGCCCAGTAGGTGCGTAATTGATGATAAATAAGAATTCAGGTTAAACAAAAGGTGATAAGTAAATGAGAAAAAGTAGGTTTGAGAATGTATGATGAATGGACAACTCAGATAACGAAAAGCGATTTACATTGAATTTTTCTAATCCACTTCTTGTCCATGAGGAAACCGCGTAGGCTCTAGCGAATTTTCCCAATGAATCAAATGAGGACAGTTCTCGTTCAAAACGCTATTACTTGCAGCATCAGGATCTGTCATGAGATCTCTGTAGCCTTTGCCTATCTACTTCATTGTTGAACATCAGAAAAAATTGCACAAATACAAATCTACAAATCTGTACAAATCTATGAAAAGAAAGCTGGAAAGCTTACTTGTTAGATAGATTGCATTTGGACGAGGAGCGATAACTTGTAAGGAAGATTGAGAATCAGACAAGCTGCAGTTCCTCTCCATAGGTTGTATCCAGTTGCTTTCAAAGCTGTAATCCTTGCCAAAGAATTGAGTTATCTGATACGTTCAGGCAGCTGAGACGAGTTGAATAATTTGATGTGATTGCGGTCGAATGCAATACCAAAAACTTTCTCCTTCTGGTGTGGTTAATTGTTCTACTCGGGCATCTTTAGAGTTAATTCTCAATCAAAGACAACTCTCTTGTAAGAGTTTCACATTCAGCTACACATCAATATACTATTTGAATAAGTGGCCCCTTTCTTGAAGCTAATTGGCCAGTGAAGAGGCGCTTGATTTGAATTTTCATCCAAATCGACAGAGAGAGAGAGAGAGAGAGAGAGAGAGTAAGAAAGAAAAGGAGAAGAATAAGAAACTCTTTTACAAGCTTCACTTTCTGTTTCAAGCTGTTCGTAGAACAGGGAACTCACTAGTACGATATAATTACCATTAACTATAGCAACAAAAGCTCGATCTGTAGCGTAGACAATCTTCTGAACAAGACCGGCTAGTTTCTTCTAGGCAACACAGTGGACTAACTTATTTGCAGCAGGAGCAGTATGTTTTGGTCGGTAATTCGGGAGCTCATCGAAAATACGAGATGAAGTCAAGACAGTGGGCGCCAAAAGTGAAAAAAGTTTTCATTGGAAAGTGAAACCCTGAGAACGTTATGGTATGAAGAGTACTGATTTTCTGGTTAACTAATCATGACCTGAAAGAAGAGGAAAAAAGTTTCTTGATACCTTGAGTCACTCCTGATACTAACTTATTGGAAGATTGTGGAATTGCTACCAAAGGCGGTAAGTTACTCAAAAAATTCAGAGAAATCGATGGTGGAAATGAAATCAGAACTGTCGATGAGGGTGAAGAATTTGGCTTCCATCTGTTATATCATCTCTTCTGCTGGCAAGAGATGCATCTTTTGTCATTGAAAACTGCCAATTATCACAATCCCTTCTTCATGATCCTATCTGGAATTTTCATGCTCTCTGTTGGAATAGGATTGATAGACGTGTGATGAGTGAATCATTGAACTTGATTCCAAAACTCTGTAGAGTATTTCGAGACCTCATAAGTTGCTCTGTTGCTTGAGACTATACAAGCCTATTAGTGACTGAGTTCATCTGATAACGCAACGTAGGCTGGACATGTTTCACACTATGCATGACCACAGCAAAGTGATTTGGGTGGGTGAATGGAGAAACTTGTCATATACATTCATGTTTCACATTGTGAATAAAGAGCTCTTAACTTGTGAAATTCACAAGTTAAGAGCTCTTTATTTAGTTCTTTATAGCTGATGGACACCCTCTCTTCGAGCATGGTCACTATGAATCAGAATTATTCAATCAACGTGAAAGGGGCCAAGATGTGATGTTAATTCAATAAGCGAGTTACAAAACTTATTTAAAACATATTTAAGTGAACTATAAGTGAAAAAAAGTTACTTTGATGCTGTAAAATGATTCGTCTGTTTTTTCGGGCTGAGCAATTACTATCAATTACGATTGGAACAGCAATCCTTTCGATTCAGGACGAAGAAGATCGAAATTTGTGATTTATCACAAATCTTCAATAGACTGGTCCTCGATTCTTTATAATCTCACTATTCGATCTAAACTCACTCAAAAATGATAAAGCAATATCCTCATGAACAGAAGCTTCACCACGACATATTGGACACGAGAAAAACTCTGATCCTTTTTTGGTAGCTTCGGTAGAAAATTGAGACACATACTGAAGGGACATAGGTCAGTAGTTCAGGCCTATGCTGAGACTGATAAAAGGGACTCATGTATCACACAAGTCGAGAGCTGAGATAAATCTTTGTAATTAATCGTCACTAACCTCTTCTACAGTGACCATTTTATAGACTTTCAAACACAAAATGAGTTAGGTAACTATGAAAAATGATCCAGATATAGTTTACATTTACAGATACAGATACAGTTTTATTAGAAAAGTAAGAATGGAAGAAAAGTTGAAAGTTTTGCACCAACGCTATACTGAGAAGTATTCCTCTCGATTGGTTCAGCAGTCTCGAGTCATTTAGTGATCCTGTGATAAAAAGTTTTACGAGGATTGATTTTCATTGAACATCATAGATGTGCGAACTAATGCTCATTTTGTCTGGAATTTCAATCAGCTCTGGATGTATTTTCATTCTTATGAGTCGACTTGATGTAGGTATCGGCTACTCTTTAGGCTGGAGCAGAAACATTCAGAATGATATCGATCAGGAGTTTGAGAGGGATAAGCCATTCAGAAGAATACAGCAAAATAAAAGTGGTCAAATTACAGAGAATCTTCATGAATCCATGCCGATGATCGTTAAAACTGGGGGATCACAAATAAAGGAAATTGACAGCTGCCGAAGGTTTAGTCAGTTTTTCCAACAGAAATAGATCGAAGTCACATCAGCTGAAGAAAATACACTGTACTCTAAGAGGAGAGCTGATAGTTGAATGCAGAGAGTTAATTTCTTCAACTTGATCGTACAGCCCCATAGATTTGAATAACATCTTTCATGTCTGGGTTTTGATTATCGTAGTTAATTGAACTTTTTTCTCTAGGATCCAGTAAACTGTCCACAGACTCTGTAACTAGTCGGAGTTCTTTCATCTTATTGGCTATATCACCCATGTCTCCTTGGAACTTGAATTCTTTGAATTCATTTTCGACTTTAAGCCGCTCTGAGCTGATCACTTTCAATTGATTTTGTAAGATTCCCAACTTATCTCCGTGTATTCTTTTCGCCGATGCCAGCAAATCTTTTTCTCGATCGTCCATAAACGTCCTCATTACTTCGAATGACTCCTTAATATCGGTATAAACCTGTTCAACATTGATTTTGAGCTTATCTATTTCATGAGTTACATTCTTGTCGGCTTCTTCCAATTTTGTGGTGCATTTTCCAGCTTCGATATGTAAAACTGCTAATCTCTGTTTTATTGCAGCCGATGATAGGATAACCTAGTGAAAATTAGACGAAATTCGAAATTAATTTCTTCAGACGAGCTGATTGAGAATTTAATAAATTAAGAAGATGAAGATTTGATGGATGGCATTGCGAAAAACATCATGTAAATGGAGCTCAAAAGTTAGATTCCAAGGGCAATACAAGTAAACTCAAGGGCTGTTATCGTTTCATCAAGACACCGGAGAAGTTGAGTAATAAAGCCTAAAACTCTCACAATTAGCGGCTTTCTTTCTACTTCATGTAGAATTCTTCATCTCCGCTATGGAGCTCAATTTCTAATCCTTCTGATAGGCAAGAGCATAACTGATAAAATTCCCACGGATCCTGCAAGATCTTAATGATTAAATTTACTTTGAATTTTGAAAAGCAATAAAATGGATGATGAGTCCGTTGCCAAATAGTCATAAGTAAAATCTGAGAACTTGAGAGAACGATGATTGCTCAAAAGGAAAAAGAGGTGAGAAATATACGCTTTCTTGATGAAGTAGGATGGAGAGAAAAGTATATGATGAGAAGACTCAGCGAATTGTATCAATGATATTTTGATAGGTCGATAGCGAGGCAAGATTGAAAAGTTGGAAAGACTTGACTGTGCTTCAAGTGTACTTTGCTTACCTTGTGTTTATGTTTTTTAGGTTTGTGGACACTATGAGAAGTATTATCACACAGACTGCAAAACAATGTATCACAAGTTTCACAGAAAAATAGTTCCAGGGGTGAGTGATTGGAACATCTGGGAATCACTTCGCGGCCCTGACGATCGATTAGATCAAGAAGCTGATTTGTACGGAAGTCAGCCTTAAATCCATTCTCGATTTTGTTTTCTTCACGACACATAGGACAAAGAAAATGTCCATCTTCCACAGTATCTGGCAAGGCACAATAATTTTCGAGACATACTTCACACAATGTATGACCACAGCATAGTGATTTGGGTAAATGGACAGATTGATCATAAGCATTCAAGCATGTTTCACAAGTTAATAGGTCTCTAATCAATTCTTCATAATTGATGGACACCCTCTCTTCAAGGGTGATCATTATGAACTAGAATTATTAAATTATTAAATCCACGGAAGAAGAGGATAAAACTGACAAAAGTGTGACTTCAAGAGAGAGCGAATCACACAACTCATTCAAGATGCATCATGAGCAAAAAGTAAGGAACTTGATGAGTTTTCCCGCTTTGAGCAACTCGTGCTTGTGCGCTGCTCTGTAGAAGTCGATTCTAAAAAATTACATGGAGCAAAATTTCGATTGAGTACGGTATTGTGTAAAGAAATTTGTCCGAAAATATGAATATTTACGGTAAAAACATGAATTTGCCAATGAAAATTACCTTGAAATAAATTTATGCAACGGGATCAAATCCTGAAACGATGAGCGAGCTAGGAAAGAAATGAGCTACTTTCATAGTGATACATTTTCCTATGATAGTGATCATGATGACAGTTACATTAGACTAGATCACTCTTCTCTCAGTTTTTCAGTCTACCAGAGAGGCTCCATTTACGAGACATGTTTCGTTATGCTTTCTCTCAATAGCTTACTCCAAGAGTTTTAATTAGTTACTCGTTCTTGCTCATTCTTCGTTCTTCAGGCGTTTGCATTGATTATCAACCTTTGATAATTGATGATCTGCCTAGCAGATGTGTAATCTGTGATAATTAAAAATTGAGGATAAACAAAAGATAATGAGTAAGAGAGATATATTAGTTTTGAGGCTGTATGGTTGAAAAACAGCTTAGTTTACAAGAAAACGATTCAATTAACAAAATTTAACTTTTTCTAATTCTCTTTTTGTCCATGATGAGAACCAACTAAGCTCCACTGGAATTTTCCCAATGAATCAAATGAGGATAGTTCTCGTTCAAAACACCAATGCTTGCAGCATCAGAATCTGTCATGAGATCTCTGTAGCCTTCACCTCCACTAAGAATTCCCTTGTTGAGCATCAGAAAAAATTTCACAGTTCCTCCAAATCCATGAAGGGAAAGCTCGACCTTAGATAGATCGCATTTCGACGAGAGAAAAGGCAACTTGTAAGGAATATTGAGAACTAGACCAGCTGCAGTTCCTATCCAGAGATGCTCTTCACTTGCTTTCAAAGCTGTGATCCTTGACAAGAAATCGAGCTCGAGATCAGTAAATGTAGGAATTAGTAGCCGTCTTAAGTCAGGTCTAATATCGATCTCTAGAATTTTCTGATAAGGTTCGGTAGCTGAGATGAGTTGAATTATTTGATGTGATTTCAGTCGAATGCAACACCAAACACCTCCTCCTCCTGATGTGGTTAAATGTTCTACTCGAGCATTTTCAGAGTTGATTCTCAATTCAAAGACAACTCTCAGACTTTCACATTCCAAAATATAAACACAGTTTTGGTAACCAAGCCAAATGGTATTTCCAACACTCTCCATGCAGTTGATTCTGAAGTTCTGGTCAACTGATAATGGTTTACTTGTTGTAGCATTTTGTGTCAAGCTGTCGACTGTTATCGATCCAAATGATGATTGCAGCTCATCTCGAGCAGAATTTCGCATCTCATCGAATCTCTTCTTGATCTCTCCCATACTGATCAGAAAGTATTTCGATGATTTTTTCAAGACACTCTCGAGTGACTTAATGAAAACGATACAATAGCCATTAGCCAAAGCAACAAAAACTCGATTTCTAGAGCAGACAATCTTTAAAACAGAGTCAGCTACTTTAATCTTTCTAACACAAGGTTCCGACCCATTTTGCCTTATCCAAATATAAATTGTTCCATCCTCACCTCCCAGCCACAAGGTATCAGTAGCTGCATCGCGGAACATATTTTGAATAGATGACTCCTTGGAGGATTCAAATGGTGAAGTTTGTTGAGTGTTGTAAGTTGGTCTTGTTGGATTTGACTCGTTTTCAGAGCTATATTCATTGATGCTAGATTGCTCGGGATTGAATTCGACAGGCGTGGTGTAGGTCATATCGATTTTTCTATCATCCACGAAAAAAAAGCCCCAGATAGGAATGGATGTCATACATAAAATGCGCCCTGGACTAGAGAATGAACTCTCTATCCATTTCTTCGATTCTTTTGCAGGATTCACCAACACAATTTGGCTGCATGATGATTTTTCAACACAGATCCAAGCGGTTTTTGAGTAATCGAGAGATGTTGCGCACAGAATTCTTGATCCACACATGGTATTCAATGGTCTACAGTACAGTGGTGAGTGGTTGTTTTTCATGGAAATTGGCTTGAGGTCTATAAGTGGATCCAGAGCATGCTTTGAGTCAACAACCCAATTGGAAGATTTTTCTCCAACTTTACAGCATAAGCTATTGGCCGTTAATTTCATAAAATCTGTTTCAGTGTTGGGAATAATACTTTCCTTTATTCTGTCGTCAACTTCAATCACTTGGCTCTGGTAGATCAAATTTTCGTGAATATTCACTTCAAACTTCAGGTTGTAATCTTCATTTACATCACCTGATATGGTTACTCTTATTTGATAAGTACCAGGCTGTGGTGGGATGAAATGTATCTTGAAGGTACCATTCCTTCCATCTGTTATCTTGAGAGGGATATCTGTACACTCATCTGGTCCCGATAAAGTTGCATGGATGCAATTGAAATTATTTTCATTTCTTTCCATGAAAGAATCAGTAGCCACTATGGTCATCATAGTATGCATTTGGGCAAAACACTTGCCTATTACCAATTCCCTCAACGAGGCCGAAGTTTCACTAGTCCAAATTGTACCACAGTTGTCAATAGCTTTGTAAATTTGTTCAACCTTTTTTTCGGTAAAATCGTGACGAATAGAACAATTTGTCCTTGGAATTAGCAGAACCTTCATCAATTTCGTTCTATTTCGAAGATCATCAATTTTTCCCTTCATTTCACCAACAGCTCCTCGGTATTGAAAATTCTTAAACTCACTTGTTACTTTGGCTTTTTCATTTTCAATCAATTGCAATTGCTTTTGTAGAATTTCAACCTTATTGCCTCTTAGTTTGCGCGCTATCGTTAATAGTTCTTTATGGCGTTTATCTACCAAACTGTTGATTCTACCGAAAATCAGATCGATATCTTCCAAAACAGTTCCACTATTTTGTTCAACGTTCTCCATTGTAAGAGCTACAATTTCATGAGCTTCATCCAACTCCGAGATCCATTTATCAGCTTCATCATAAAGTTTCGCTGGCACTTCTTTGAAAGCCCTTCTGGCAGAGATAATCTGAAAAACATGAAGGAGTTGATGGTTAGTGAGCCATCTTCTTGTGGATGTCATGAGATAAGATCAGTTTAGAAAATCAAGGTAAGCTTATAGTAGTTATCCATTGACGGGATGTGAAGGCTGTAAGGAAGTTGATGATGAAAATTTTCAAAATTGAAAGCAAAAAGTGATGTTCCAACTAGCAATCGTGTTTTCTCGGTACATGTAAATTAAGCTTTCAAATGAATGAAAGAGGTATGCAAATTTTGACCTTATCAATCAATATGAGAAAAAGGTTGGAAATTTATGTGGTTTAATTATGAATTGAGAGATTTCGGGATTCATCACACTTACCAAATGTTTAAGTTCGGGTAGACTAGTGTTGCTGTGAGATTCCTGTTCACAAAGATCACAAAATAAGGCATCACAAGTCTCACAATAACGTGGCTCATGACGAGGATCTTTTGAGCATTCTGGTACAAGTTCATGTTTGTCCAATAGGTCAAGTAATTGAATGAGAAGAGGATTGGAAGGAAATTCTGACACACCTTTCGCAGGAATTTCTATCTTTTGGCGACATATTGGACAAGAAAATGATCGATCCATCACACTTTTTGGTTGAGAGCAAATACTTTCCAGGCACTGCTTACAGATAGAATGATAACCGTAACATTTCAACACTTTAGGCAAACGAAGAGATCGATCGTATACTTCCAAGCAAGATGCGCAAGTTAAATGATTTCGGCTAAATTCATCACAATCAACGGATACTTTCTCTTTCAATGTCAACATCTCCAAAGCAGAACGTTTTGGTCGGTATTCTGAGAGCTCATCGAAAGAACGAGATAAAGTGAAGAAAGTGGGCACCAAGAGTGAGAAAAGTTTTCGTCGGAAAGCGAAACGCTCGAGAGTGTGTTGGTAAAGACGTTTACAGTTATGCTATGAGATTGATGCAAATAAATTCACTCTCTTGATAAGAACTATCAGCTACCTCGAATCATGATCAAACAATAGCAATGTATGAAGAATGTTGATTTTCTGGTTAATCCCACCGATTCAAAAGAGGAAAAAAGCCAAGTTTTCCCTCTTGATACTCCATTATTACTTACTCATTGGAAAATTTTAGTGTCGGATAAGATGGAGGAGATGTAAGATGGTAGAGTTGCCACCAAAGGTGGCAAGTTACCCAAAAAATTCAGGAAAATTGATTAGTGCAATAGCAATCAGAACTGCTGGCTGAGGATGGATAATGTGATACAGCCACTCCTCTCTTATTCGAACAATCGATTGTTCGAATAAGCGATCGCTTATTCGAACGAATTGAGAGCCCCCTAGGATTTTCTCCCACCTTTGACTCCACTGTACCCTTTCGAAATTTATACACGTTCCCTGAAAATCAGTATCGCCTCCCCGTGGACCTGTAGCTGGTTTTGTTCGGATAAGAGAGAGGACTCACTGTATCTATCTGCTATTCTTCCTCTCTTTTGCTTGCAAAAGATGCATCTTTAGTCATTGGAAACTATTATCGATCATTATCCCTTTTTTGGGATCTTTTCTAGGATTTTCATGCTATCTGTTCGATTAGAACTGATAGATGATCACTGAGTCAGTCATCGAATTCGTTCAAGTCCCTGTGCTTTGTAGAGTATTTCGAGATCTCATAAGTTTCTCTGGTGCTCAAGACTACATGAGTCCATAAGTAACTGAGTCTATCTGATAACGAAACGTTGGCTGAAACATGTTTTATTTTCATGGCCAGCTTCTTTCAGTCGCTCTTGAGAGCTACTGGAGATCATCATGCCTGAATCATGATGAGAGGCAAAATGATGTTACCGTAACATCATTTTGCCACTGGGTAACATTGTTACCCAGGGGCTCAAATGCTGGAATAGATGTAGATGAGTCAGGATATCTTTTTCTCTATCTCTTTTATCCCTTTACCCTAATTTACACTCGGAACAAAACTTGATCATGAAGTTTAGTTTACAGGCCATCGAGAAATTTTCTCTCTTAGAAATAGTCTCAAAACTCTCATTCATGAAAGACCAATTAGGGAAGTCATCTAATTAATCTACAGGGACCATTTTATAGATTTCCAAACACAAAATGGGTTAGACAACTTTTTGAAAATTGGATCCAATACAGTTCATTGAAAAAAAGAGGATAAAAAGGATGGAAGAAAATCTGAAAGCTTCGTAAGGCTATACTGACAAGGAGAGAAGTATTTCCTCAATTGCTTGAGTAGTCTCGAGATGAGTTATTCAACAATCTTGTAAAAAAGAGATGTTTTACGAGGATTGGTTTTCGTTGAACATTACAGATGAGCAGATCGATTCTTATCATCTGTAAGTTTTTTGACTACTCGTCACGCTGGAGCAGGAATACTTAGTATGATACGAATCTGAATTTTGAGAGAGAGAGTTAGGTCAGATAGCAGAACATGGTAGGATTAAAATGTTCGAATCACAGAGAATTTTTATGAATTTGTGCCAATCATCGCTAAAACTGGTAGATCACAAAGAAAGGAAATTAATAGCTGCCAAGGGTTTAGTCAGTTTTTCTAAAAGAAACGACTCGGATTCAAGAGATCATGGCTAAAGAATTTAGTTAAAAGAAAAGTTGAATGCAGATAATTTCAACTTCATCGTACAGCTCCATACATTGTAGATTTGAATAGCATCTTTCATGTTAAGGTTCTCAATGTTGTGGTTAATTGAGCTTTTTTCTTTAGGATCTAGTAAACTGCTCACATACTCTATAACCACTTGGAGTTCTTTCATCAACAAAAAATTGTTCATTTTTCACCAAACTCAGAATGTTTCTATTCTTTTTGGAAATGAAAACTCTGAGAGTTCTTCTTGAAGAAGATAATTTCTCATTGTGAGTTAACATCCTCTCTCTCTCTCTCTCTCTCTCTCTCTCTCTCTCTCTCTCTCTCTCTCTCTCTCTCTTAGATAGCTCCAACTCTCTCTATCGGCCTCTGACACTACCTGCTTTTTCAATACTTCCATCCAAATTCGCCACCCGAGCCCCACAAGTGGGGCTATCACCACCTTTTATCTAGAATAAATATATTACTTTCAGGAAGAATCTGACAGGTTTTGCTTGATAGGTGTTTTTGAGCTGAATCACACTCTGACATGAACGAGGTGGAAAAACTACCAGATCTCTAGGCTGAATGCACTTAAATCATATCATGAATCATATTTTTTTCGATTTTCAAAGGCAATCCTAGCTTGCTTTCACAGCTATAATTCTACTGAATTTTGATGAGCTCTACTTATGGAATTTTTAATTATATGAGAAATAATTTGCTAGTCAAGTAGATGAATAAAGTCCAATGTTGTCAATCTACAATAATGAACTACATAATGCAAAGAGATGAGGTAAAGTCAACACTGCACCATTCATCGAGTTTATTTAATTTTTGAAGCTATGAGAATTCCGAAATTCTCACTTTTTTTTATTTACCAGACAAGCATATAAGGACAATCTTCATCAAAAACACAATTCGTTCCAGCATCTGGTTCTATCATGAGGTCTCGGTAGCCTTGACCTCCACTAATCATTCGATCATTGAGCTGTATGAAGAACTTCACTGCTCCTCCAAAACCATGGAGAGAAAGGTGGACCTGAGATAGATCGCATTTCGATCCAGCCGGAGTGGAATTGAATTTATAAAGAATGCATAGGATTACACCAGCTGCTGTTCCTACCCAAAGACGGCCATTACTAGATTTCAGAGCTGTGATCGTTGCAAGGAAATCGAGCTCAGAGTTAGTCATTGATGGAATCAACATCTTCCTTAAATCAGGCCGAATATCAATTGATAAAATTTTCCCATACGGTTTCATGGCTGAAAAGAGCTGAATCGACTGATTCGATTGAGATCGGAGGCTAAACCAAACACCCTCTCCTGTCGTGGTCATTTTGTCAATTTGAGCCTTTTCATCATCTACTTTGAATTGAGCCACGATTCTCAGAGTATCACAATTCAGAATATGAATTGAGTTTCGCTGAGCAAGCCAAATAAAGGCATTCACGGCCTCCATACAACTGATGCTCAAATTTTGCTTCGGTTTTGCTGTTGTCCCAAATATAAATGACTTTGTTGTATCTGAGTTTTCATCTGACAACGGCATCAATGATAATGCTGGAGCATCGAAGCAAGACGTTTTTCCAATTTTTGAACTCAGTTCCGTTACCAAAAAATATTCCGAACAGTTCCAGCAAAAATTTTCTCGCGATCTGACGAAGACACAACAGTGACCGTTTGCTAGAGCAATGAAAACTTTGTCTCTGTTATGAATTATGTGGATAACTGAATCGGGAAGCTCGATAGAACTATATACGCTCCGATCTTCAGCAGAGAGGATGTGAAGGATTTTATCGCTACTTCCAAGCCAAATTGTTCGGAAAGATTGAACGCTCCTAGTGTACTCCATGAGATCCTTACTTTTATTCATGTGAGGAAGAAATGAGGGGAAAATGATCAGAATTGTTCATACTACTTTTTTGAGAATTCATAAGAGTCGGGATAGTATCTGTGAATACTCACTTATCTTCCTGCGGTGTATCTGCAGATATACGAACTTCTAAAATGACTGAATCATCTTTGATGAAACCTTTTTCGGGGTGCAGTACATCATTCAGTGCAAATGGTCTGAATTCCCAAACTTTAGAATCAGGCTTGAATACTCTTTCAATTTTTCTTGTCAATGGCTTATCAGCATTTTGATGCAATACTCTCAATTCAGCTTCAGCTTTACATGACCAATTTAAGGACTCAGGGCAACCTCTACATTCAAGATATACTTCTAAAGCCTTGACTGAATCTATTTCTCCTAGCTTTGCATAAATTCGCCTAATTTCAATCAAAATAATCGAAAAAATTAACCAATTTGGAATAACGATTGAAAAGGGAAGGATTTAATAATAATCATATAGTATTTCCTCAGTGTGAAGCTATTTATTCGAATTTCACTCAGAAGGAAGACAAGAAGGTTATGACAACTTACCATGGAATGTTCCGGACATAGACAGGTGGACTGATTACGGTGTTACTCATTTGGCTTAATTTTTCGATCGTAAATCTGAATGTAACCTCAGATCGAGCTTTGTTTATTGAAATATCATTCTTGAGGAGGCATTTAGTTTGTAATTTTGCAACAGTGATATCAACTTTGTTGTATTGTGGTGAGAGTCCATGACCAGGAACCAGTGCAATACAGTTGATTTGGTTTGAGAGAGAAAGCTTTCTGAACATCCAATCATCTATTTTTCCCTCCGAATTCACCTGGCAAAATCTACCACCTCCACAAATCCAAGCGGTCTTAGAGCAGCTAAGAGATGCAGCACATTCGAGTTCCGTCACGAATCTAGGATCCAGGAGTTGACAGTATTTTGGGCTGAGAAGGGGGACAGTTTCCAATCCAATAGTCCACCCAAAGGAATCAACTCTAACCTCTTTTTGGTTGACCGCCAGCTTGATACACTCTGTGTTCGAGTAACTACTTCTTGAAAATTCTTCATAGAGATCGTTGATCCTAAAAATAAAATTTTCGTGCTTCTCTGCCTCAAATTTTAAGGGATAGCTCTTGATTGGGCAATCGAGAACGGTCACCTCTAAACGATAAGTGCCAGATTTTAATGTGACAAATTGTGCTTCATAAGTGCCATCTCCTGTGTCAATTATTTTAATGAGAATGCCTTTCGAATTATTTGGACCTAGTATAGTTACACTTAGGGCATCTAGATCATTTCCACTATAGTGATTGCCAGAAAAGTCTCTGGTGACTATCGTTACTGAAGTACGCATTCCAACTAAGCACTTGTTGACCCTCGCTTCGCATAGAGATGGAAATGTTTCGTTCGTCCAGAAGCCATAGCAGCTCTCAATGACTTCTTGAACCCTTTTCATGACCTCTTTGTCCTCAACGTAACTCAGGGAACAATTTACTTTCGGGATCAGTGAACTTTTCTTTATCTCTCTCCTCAATTGGAGCTCTTCGATCTTCTTTTTCACTTCAACAACAGATCCTTGGTGTCTGATATTTCTGAATTTAGCCATAACCATGGATCTTTCATCTTTGATCCATTGTCTGTGTTCATTTAGACATTTGAGCTTTCCCTTGCAAGTCTCACGGATTGAGATGGAAATTTCTTGATGTCGTTTGTTCAACAGACTGTAAATTTTCACGAAAAACAGATCGTTCTCCTCCTGAACAATTCTACTCTTCTCCTCGATTCTTTTTTCTAATACAGCCAGTGTTTTATCTGAGCCGTCTAATACAGAGATCCATTTGTTTGTTTCATGAGCCAGAGTTTCTGATTTTCGTTTTATAGCCAAGGAAAAACTCCGAACCTGAAGAAAGAAATAGGTTTGAGAAGTCTAACAGAGCTTAGTTGGGTGATTTTTATCAAAAAAAAGGAAAACATTGAAAATTTCTACCATAAAAGGTTTCAATTTCGAATCACAAAATTCCAAAACAATTTTTCAACGGATTTGCTCTAAGCTGAGAGTAGAATTTGAGGTTTTGTGTTTTTTTGTGAAGAACTGACTCCACAAAAGAGCTAGTTTCTCAATACTCTAGCAAACAAACGCAAAATGAATGAAGAGTCAAATTTTATAGTGAGTTCTTGTGGCGAATTCTGTATTCCATCAGAAAATTGTTCCTCTGATATTATCTTCATAGGGAGCAGTGAACATATGGTGATCGAGAAATCAGAGAGAATGGTATAAGTAATGAGAATGGATATACTCACAACATGCTTAGGTTTAGGTAAATCGCTATTACAATGGAATTTATCATCACATGAATCGCAAAATAAGGCATCACATGGTTCACAATATTGTAATTCCTCGAGCGGATGTTTGTGACACTCTGGTGTAACTTCACGTGTGTCTATTCGATCGAGAAGATAATTGAGGTAAGGATCATTTTGAAACCCTGATACACCTCCTTTCGAGATGTATATTTGTCGACGACATATTGGACAAGGAAACCAGCCCTTCATAGCAGCTACTGGACGAGTACAAATTTTTTCAAGACACTTTGCACATATGGAATGACAATGATTCAATAACTTTGGCAAGTGATGAGACCCATCATATGTTTCCGAACATATTGGACAAGTCAGATCTGTTTTGACTAATTCATCACAATCAAGCAAAATCTTTTCCTTAAACTTGAACATCTCTCGATACAATGTCTTCATCTAATGATGAATAATGGACATGAGTAAGAGATTAAGTAAACAGCGAACCGAGAAAATAGTGTCAGATGGAATGAGAAGATACGAAGTAACATAGGTTATATGGCAAATTCTGCCTCTCCTACGATCAGGTCTTTGAAGTCCACTTTTCGTGTAACAGACTGTTTTTGGATTGTGAAGGCACAAATATCATTTTTCCATTCTGTTCTTTGCAAGAGAACGCGGTTCATGATTGTCATCCCTTCCATTTATCAGGAAATTCTCCATTCAAGAGGAAACTTAACAGTCACTTTATGTTCATTCACAGATGAGCACAAATAAGCACAGATTCGCAGATCTTGGGCTGTATCACATCATGGATTGATGCGAGTAGAAAAATTTTTGAGACTGGAGGCTGGGTGCACCTCGATGATGATCAAGATTACAAGACGATTCCTCAGTAAAGAGTATGATCCTCATTCATTGACAGTGCTACGCATTAATTTTTTGCTGATTATTGACTTCCTTTCTACTGATTGCCTGATGCTCTAGCCCCAATCCCTTTTATTACTTAACGAGTTCGTTAACAGAAGCTACAAATTATTCAATTATCCCGTTAATGTGTGAATGGACGGCAGTGAGGGAGAGGAATACACTCTCAATAGGAGACAAAACTCAGCATCACAATCAGGCGGCTCATTGTTATTATGATCATTTTTGGATTGATGGATCTACATCGAGCGATCTTTCTCACATGGTTAGTGGATAAGTGACTCAAATACGAGTTTTATTATCTCAGAAATGTGGAGAATAAGCACTTGACTGAATTTTCACGATGTATTTTCATGAAGGTGATAAGATTTTGAATCAATTAAAATATGCCCAGAAAAAGGAGGACAGCAGAGAGTTACTACAGTGTGATTACAATCGATTGAGTTGATATCTTTATGACATCGATGGGCATAGAGCTCACAGAATGATCGGAGAAGAGAGGACAGAGATGATGAATGAAAGGCCGAAGGTTTTGTAATGAGAATTATTTCTCGATTGTTTGAGCAGTCTCCAGCTATTTAACGATCCTATGATTGATGCTCTATGAGGATTGGTCTCATTGCTCATAACAGATGAGCACATTGATACCTAGGCAGTCTCTTTGTTGGAAATTTTCGACGATTATAAATGTATCTTGAATCTTTGGTGCCGACTTGATGTGAGGATCTACTACTCGTCAGAATGGAGCAGGATATAGATATATGATATATGATATAGATTTCGAGTTTGAGAGATTTGAGCCGATAAGGAGAATACAGCAGGATAGAACCAGCGAGATTAGAAGAAATTTTAGTGAATCTTAACAGAAAACAGGGATCGGCTTTATTTGACGAATTGAATAAAAATTCCAAGGAGACATGGGTGATATAGCTATTAATGTCAATCCACACATCATGGCAACACTTTCCGCCGACTTGTCAACCGTTATTGTTCTTAATGGTGATGACTCTCTGAGAACATCTGGAGGAGGCCCACATTCCATTAAATTCTGCTCTGATTTACAGCATTGACTCGTATTAATAGATTTGTTAGTAGCCTACCTTAATAAGTCATTCAGTCTTGCTCACTCTTCGTTCTTCGAGAGTTCACATTGATTATCAGCCTTTGATAATCGGTTACAGATTTGTCCAGCAGATGTGCAGTTTATGATGAATTAAAAATTCAGGTAGAGCGTGAGGGGATAAATAAGAGAGAAATGGTAAGTTTGAGGATGTATGATGAGATGAGAAGCTCAGATTACGAAAAAATGATGAACATTAAATTGTTTAACTTTTTGCAACTTTCTCTCATGTATGTTGAGAACCACTCAGGTTCAATTGGAATTTTCTCAATGAATCACATGAGGATAGTTTTCGTTCAAAATACCATTACTTGCAGCATCAGGATCTGTCATGAGATCTCTGTAGCTCTCGCCTCCAGTAACAATTCCATTGTTGAGCATCAGAAAACATTTCACTTTTCCTCCGAATCCAAGAAGAGAAAGCTGAATCTTAGATAGATCACATTTTGGGCCATACAAAAAGGAAGGTAACTTGTGAGAACCAGACCAGATTGGCTGCAGTTCCTATCCAAAGTTAGTTTCCATTCGCTTCCAAAGCTGTGATCCTTCCCAAAGAATCGAGTTCGAGATCAGTAAATCTCTCTCAAGCCCGATCTAATATTGATCACGAAAATTTTCTGACATGGTTAAGCAGCTGAGATGAGTTAAATAATTTGATGTGATTGCAGTTGAATACAACACCAAAAACCTTCTCCCCCTGTTAAGGTTAATTGTTCTAATCGAGCATTTTCAGAGTTAATTCCAATTTGAAGATAGCTTTAAGACTTTCATACCCCAAAAAATAAACAGTCTTTATACCCAAGCAAAATTGTATTTCCAACACTCTTCATACAATTGATCCTGAAGTTGTGGTCAACTGATAATGATATACCTGTTGTTATGGCGTTTGTAGCGGACAAACTCGATCCGAAATTGATTCAAAGTCATCTTTTGCAGAATTTCGCATTTCATCGAATTTCTTCTTTATTCCTCAGAAACTGACTAAAAAATACTCTGAAGAGTTCCTTGAAATACTCTTTGGGGGCTTAACGATAACGATAACGATACAACGGCAATTAGATAGGACAACAAAAATTAGATTTCTAGAGTGGAAAATCTTCAGAACAGAATCCGCCAGTTCAATCTTGCCAGCCCAATGCGCTAAATAATTTTGTTTGAGCCGAATATAAATTGTCCCATCCTCACTTGCCAGCCCAAAGGTATCAGCATTTCTGGGGAAAAAAGTTCGCATCCACAGTTTTATTTTCAATAGCTGCATCGAGGAATATATTTTGATTGGGTGGCTCCTCAGAGGATTTGTGCGAACGGGTAAACTGGTCATAAGCATACAAGCACGTTCCACAAGTCAAAAGCTCTTTAATCAATTCTTCATAATCGATGGACACCCTCTCTTTAGGCGTGATCATTATGGATTAAAAATATTCAATCAACAGGAAGAAGAGATGAAACTGACAAAGATATGATTTTTATGGAAAGCGAACCACAAAACTTATTCGAAGAGATAATGAACTCTCTTTACTCTTGTTTCATAAGCTGTAAGTATTCTCGCTCTATGCAACTCGTGCTTGTGAGCTCCGTTGAAACCGTTCCAACTTGCATGATGCATAATTTTGATTAAGTAAGATATTGTGTAGGAGAGTTTGCTCGAAATTAGGAATATTTACAGTGAAAATATGATTTATTGGGGAAAATTAACTCAAATTGAATATTTTGTTTGCAAAGCTGAGCAAACCGCGAGCAAGCTGGAAGGGAATAAGCTACATTCATAGTGTTTTATGATAACGGGCGTCTCAGTTGACCAGATCGCTCTTCTCTTAGCCTTTTCAATGTCTCAAAATTGCACCTTTTTTGCCTTTTTTCAAGAACGAACGTCGCTTGTTTCCAAAACTGTGTTTTAGCCATTTTTGGAGCCTCAACTCATGAAATTCCCGAGAAAAGGGTCCTACTAATCCAACTATAAGCAGCAATAGGAGCTTTCGGAGCAAATTCAACTGAGAAATTCGAAAGGCTGTTAATCGCTGTCCGACTGGACAGTAGTTTCCACATTCTCATCTGCTTTATTCTACAAGAGAACTAATTTGCCAATTAAGCTGTCGTCAATCCATTACAATCAATGACTTGATAAGAAGGGAAGAGAATCAAAAGAGATGAGATGAAGTCCACAGTATTCCGTTTTTTGAGTTTATTGAACTTTCGTCCCATCTTCAGAGAAATGGTTATGAAAATTTTAGAATTCCTTTATTTTCTCCCCAAACAATCATGAGAGGATTACCTTCGTCAGAAATTCAATTCTTTCTCAGTATCTGGATCTATCATGAGGTCTCGATAGTCTTGACCTCTACTCAGCACCTCATTTTTGAGCTGAAAAAAACTTTACCTTCTCTCCAAATCCATGAAGAGAGACATGTCTGAATCCATCTAGAAACATCGACCCTTCATAAAATGTAGATAGTTACAGATCATTTTATTGGGTCGAGTGGATATTTGGACTGTTTTGAGACATATGCCAGTATAGACTAGTCTATCCTTCTCACATCACATGAGAAACGCTGTTGCTTTTCATTTGATATGATCAGAAAAATTTGTCGTTCATTGCCTCAATTTCTCACTTTACTCAGTCACTCATTCTTGTCGGAGGTCTATTTTCTCTTTGTGTTCACGTTGATCTGACAAGATATAAGATAGCCATTGACCAGTTTGTCAGTTGAGTCACTTCAGCTTCATCCGTGAATTAACAATGATTTTATCCACAAAAAATAAACTTACGTAATCTAAGATGCAAATAGAGTTCTGATAACCAATCCAAATGGAGCTCTCAGCAGCCTCCATGCATCCAATACTGGTATCGGCGTCAGCCAATTTCGATTCAATTGATTCTATTTCATTCACAGGATTTGAGATTTTTTACACGCTTTGCATTTTAGCACCTTTTTCTAGCATGTTATGAACAAAGTATGATGATGAATCCCATTGACCTGTTTTTTGATTGGTGAAAAAGCAACACTCACCGTTCGCTGGAGCGACGAAAACTTTACTTCTGAGATGAACTATTTGTGTAATAGGACCAGAGAGTTTGAATCGAGTGAGAAGTGTGCCTCGCTCATCTTTTTCTCGATGAATATAGAGTTCCATCTTTTGCATCCATCCAGATGGTTTGGAAAGCTGAGAAATTGAGTGAGCTTGATGAATCCATCTCTTCTATATGGCTGCATGAGAGCTGTTTATATTGATATTTCCCTGAATTTTTGGAATGAGATTTCAATTGTATTATCACAAACCGTAATTGGTAATGAGTTTTTTGCTATTTATTGTATAATATGAAAAACTGCTAAACATTGATTCCACCTTTCTAAGTAATGTTAGCCGTTAGGTTAGCTTGATAATCTTCCCAACGAAGTTCCTCTATTGATCTGTCTTCATACTCTTTCATGGCTGTTATACACTGATATCGAGGTTTAATAAAGGTGTTGACTTCGGTACCATTAAGAGGAACAAGTCTAACTGTTGTACCAACAGGAGCATTAGCTGTTGTAGCAGGTTGACCAAATGCAGTTTGCGTCGAGAAGCGCTGATTGAAGAGTGAATTGCTGTTAGTGTTGGAAATACTAGCTCCACCAAAAAGCGGGGTAGAAGCTCCACCAAATGAAGCATCCATACCAGCTAAGGAGAAAGAAAGGTGAAAGTGGAATAAAATTAGAGTTCATTAATAAAATAGAGAGGCAGTTCCAGGGCAAAGGAAGGGATGGAGAAGGTAAAAAAAGTGATTAGAATGATGAGTACATCGAGAGACATACACAAAACGCACTAGATTCATCATCATCATCACCCGACAAAAGAAGCACGCATCATTGTGTCGGCAGCATGGCCTAACATATACTTACTGGTTGCTGGTGTTCCAAAGGGTACATTTTGAGTGGTAGGTGAACCACATAGTGATGTTTGTGATGTCTGTGGTTGGTCAAACAATCCAGTGCTGGTTTCTGCAGTGAATACCGAAGTACTTGGTGCCAAAGAGCCGAATGGTGCAGCAGTTGTTCCACCAAATGAGGGTGTACTTGCGGACTGGCTGAATACATTGCCACTGCTGAACACATTTGCCCGGTCGATATTGGTATTATTTTGATCGAACATTATGACACACACCTATAACCAACCCCCACTGTAGCCTTTATATATACTTTGTACAACAAAACTACAATCTACTGTAATTGAATTCAAATTGAATTATTCAATCATAAACAGTGGCTGCCTTGACCAGTGCGGATCTCGCGCAATAACACAATAATCTTGTTACAAGATCAACAAGTTTAAAACTTATGCGCGCGAACTTAAAATTTTCACTCCATCAACACTGCTTTGCAAAAAGCTTGTTACCAAATACCAAATACGAATCCCTCTCACAAAGGAACGGAATGATGGATTAGGATGAAAATTTTTCAGGAGAACATATGTGTTTGCTATCCACAAAATCTCATTAATTTTCAAGTTCTAGTCACAAAGTTAACTGGTTCACTCGATTATCAGTTACTCAAGTTTGATTTTGGTAACATCAATTTTGCAAAGCAGTGTACTTGCTTTGACCCAAATGTTCAATCAGATTAACTAAAATCAAATGCATTGCATTTGGATTATGCAAAAAGCAAACTATTTAATATACAATCCTTGATTGCATCTGTTCTTGAGGTGATTGTAGTTTTGATTTAATCAATTGAGCTATCTTTTCCAATTGCTCCATCAATTTTTGATTCATTCTTTCCCCTGCAAGACGCTGTCTTTTGCCAGAAAAATCATGAGTAATTATTATTGCTGAGGAGCGCATTCCAACGAAACATTTTTCTACACTTGCTTCAGAAAGATGAGAACACGTTGTGCTCGATCGGACAGAACCAAAGTTCTCGATAATTTTGAGGATGGTGCTGATCGGTGGCTCTATCAAGTTTTCATATGTTATGAAATGATTTTCGCTTGGATTCAATTGAATATTTGGGAATTCCATCTAAAGGTTGAGCTCTCTAATATTGTTCGTTATTGCAACTAAGGCTCTTTCTGATGTAGGCTCAGAAAATTTAGTCATAATTCTGGTATTTTCTTCCTCGATCATTTGCAATTGATCGCACAGAATTTTTCTCTTGTCTTCTCCTATTTTCCTGGTAAATGTCAGCAGTTCGTTTCGTCGCCTATCAATTACATCGATTATCTCTCCCTATGCTAGATTAATGTTTTCCAGAGTCCTATCAACATTATGATTGAGTTTCATGATTTCAAAGGACACCTTTGCAATCACCAGCTCCATTTTATCGATGCATTTTTGGACTTTCTGAGATAAAACTTTAATCGCTCATTCCATGGCAAAATTAGATGGAACAACATAATAAATGAAGTAAATTACTCATAGCGAGCTCATTATATGATTTAGCAAATTCAGGACTTTCGATCAGCCTTAACGTAGATCCTGACGATGTGGATAAGCTAAAATGTCGGTGGACAGAGCATGAGTTTGTCGAAGCTCGCAATTCTGTGACTAGTTTTTCGGCCTAAAATGGCTCTGAAATTGAAATAAATCTCTGAATAATGTTAAACTAACGAGCTCGTTAGTTAACTATCAATCCATAGTGTTAGAATGAATGAATGAGTGAAGCAATTTCTATGCCAATTATTCCAGCATTTATATCAGATTAGATTTTTGGGGACTGAATAGGGAGCTTGAAGGTGAAAATTATGAGAAGAACAGAGATATAATTATGAGAAATTACATGTATACTTACGTTGTGACTTTGGTCATGAGAGCTATTGAGACAAACATTGCAGAAAATTATATAGCAAGACTCACAGAATTGCATTTATTGATCTGGATGCTTCGTACATTTCGGAACTTTTTCATGACGTTCACTTTCCACCAAATCGAGCAGTTGAAGGGCTCGGCGAGCTGGTGGAAATGATGTACTTTCTTGTGGAGCTATAATTCCTTCACTGCATGTTGGACATGGAAAACAATTGGACTCCATCACATTGAGTTGAGTATAAATCTCTTCAATGCACATCATACACAGCTCATGAGAGCAAGTCAATAGTTTGGGCAGACGAGATGCCCGATCAAACATGTTGGAACATTTGGCACATTTCAAAAGTCCAACTAATTTTTTGTAATCAATAGAAACTTTCTCTTTGGTAGTGGTCATGAAATTTGTATTCTACGCCCATAAAATAATCATAAGGGTGATGAGATGCATCATTCTTGATGGCTGTTTACCAACACTTGACAATCATCAAGTTCCGTTATCAAAAAGTCGTTGCGATGTGCAAGTCCTGCTATGTCCTCTGTTGTAATTGAATGATAAATTTTCTCACTCCCATAAAAGAGAGAAAGAGAAATGATGAACTGATAACTTTCAAAAATGAATTCCAGCTCTCATGGTGAGAGTTGGGAACACGATTCTTCCATGAACTCCCATTGCCATGAAGTTCAACAAACCTCCATTCATTAGTCGAATTATTTAAGATAGAGCTTAAAAACTGAAAGTGACGCACGATAATTCTACCTACGGCTATCAATCATGGAAACTTGGCCAAAAATATTCCAATGATTGAGAGGTTCCAATTCCAATTGTTCCATTGATTGTTCCAATTCAAAACTAGATACCTAATTCTGATAAGGTTATTCCTTAGACTATATCATTTTTAGAGTTTTCTCATAATTCAAGAAGAACTCTTATCAGTCTCTCACGCTCAGAACATAGGTAGTACCGATGATCAAGCCAGATTATATTTCCGAAGCTTTCCATGCAGCTCAAGCTGAAGTTCTGGTCAGCTGATGTTAATCCACACATCATGGGAAAACTTTTCGCCTCTCTGGTGGTTCATTGAAGACAATGCAGTGGTTTTGAAAAGATATTAACAATCCTCACCTCCAAGCCATTTGAAAAGTTAAGGATGATATTCTTTGACTTATCTGTACATCAAGTCAAGCTGAGAACTTGAGTCTTCAGAACTATTTGACATGGATTGACAACTGATCAGTTAAGTCGTATCTTACAAATCGGAATGATTGATTGAAGACAACGAATGGTCTAATGAATAGAAATGATCAGATATGATACACAGTTCAGTTTTCTGATTTTATTGGATTTCTGTTCGATCTTCAAAAAAAAGTTTGAAAATTTTCAGTGATTTTCTTTACTCCCATAAAATAATATGAGGATGATATTCGTCAAGAACACAACTCGTTCCAGCATCTGGATCTATCATGAGGTCTCTGTAGCCTTCACCTCCACTAATCATTCCATAGTTGAGCGGTAGAAAGAACTTAACTGCCTTTCCAAATCCATGAAGAGAAAGCTGGGCTTGTGACACATCGCATTTTGATTCAGTCGGAGTGGAAGTGAATTTAAAAGGAATGCATACGACAATACCAGCTGCAGTTCCTACCCAAAGATGGCCATTACTTGCTTTCAAAGCTGTAATCCTCGCAATAGAATTGAGTTCAGAGTCATTCAACAATGGAATCAACATTTTCTTCAAGTCAGGGTGGATATCGATTGATAAAACTTGATCATATGGTTCATTGGTTGAGAAGAGCTGAATCTTTTGATCTGAAGGTGAATGATAGCTACACCAGACGCCATTCTCTGTCGCAGTTAATTTGTCTATTTGAGCCTCACTTTCGTTCACTTTCAATTGCGAGACTATTTTCAAACTTTCACAATCAAGAATATATATCGATTCTTGAGAAGCAAACCAGATGGAGGTTTCGATGGCCTCCATACAACTAATGGTCAAGTTTTGTTGAGCACTCAATGATCTACCTTCTGATGACACTGAATCCTTCGATCTTCCAACGGTTAGTGATGTCGTTGATGCTGGTTCATCAGTGCAAGAGGTGTCTCTTCTTTTTGAATTTGTAACGCTTATGTCCACAAGAAAATATTCTGAAAAGTTCCAACATAGATTTTCTTGCGATCTAATGAAGACACAGCACTGGCCATTGGATAGGGCAATGAAAACTTTTCCTCTGGAATGAATTATCTGGACAACAGAGTCTGGAAGTTCCATTTTGATGGAGCTGTATATCCCTTGATCTTCAGCTGAGACAATGTGAACAGTTCCATCGTCACTCCCAATCCATAAGGTGCGGAGAGATTGAATATTTGAATCTTGCTTACTTGTGGACTCAAGGCAAGTCGACAAGGACTTTTGCTGAATCAATGTCTCTTCTAGATCCAAATTCTCAGCGATCTCAGTTATCTGGTTGAAATCCTGGACTGAGAGTGATTCTTTTCCCCTTGTTAATACATCGGCTCCATCAGAAAATGAAAAGCTATCGAAGAGTAAAGCACTAGTGGCAACTAGAAATAGTAGAGTATAGAGAGAAAGAATGAAATCATCTGATATAAATTGGAGAGAATTTGCAAAGATTGCAAAGGCTAAGGAGCTTGAAAGTTTATCATGGTGCATCGTCGTATTTTGAATCGAACTGAACAAAATAAGTGTACAAACCTTGCTTCTCGAGGGAAACGTAATCAGCATCTTCCATGAAATCCTCGCTTATCGGTGAAAAGATGAAATGAAGAAAATCGATAAGAATTATAAAGCGAGGTATGATTTAAATTATGTTATTGACAACCTGGAGGTGAAGATATCAATGCTTACCTTACTCCCTGTGGCTCATCTGCAGACATACTAACTTCCAAGAAAATTGAATCATTTTCAATATAACCTTTACTCGGGTCCAAGATATCATTCCAAATTGCAAATGGTCTATATCCCCAATTTTTAACATCATGTTTGAATACTTGTTCGATTGTTCTTGTCAAAGGTTCACCACCACTGTGAGGTATCAATTTTAATTCACCCTCAACTTTGCAGGACCAAGTTGAAGATTCGGGGCAACCTTTACATTCAAGGTATACTCCTAAAGTCTTGACTGAATCCTCTTCTCCTGGTATCGCTTCGTGTTTAGCTGCTAGAATATTCCTAATTCCAATCAATATATTAGATGATCAGAATAAGTGATGAATTTGAAATAACGACTAAGAAAGGAAAAGCTAGTCTAATGGTTATTCTGTTATTTTGTTAGCCAAGAACCATTTTATCCTCTATGATAGAGTTTACGCGAAAAGTTTGAAGCAATTATGAGCTTACCATTGGATGTTGCGGACAAAGAAAGATGGACTGGTTACGGTGTCATTTATATGGCTGAAGTTTATGATCTTATATCCAAACACACCTCGAGATCGAGCTTTATTAATCGAAATGTCCTCCCTGATGAAGCATGTAGTAGTCTTTAGTTTGATACTGTTGCTATCAATTTCTATGGGTTCTGATGAGAGAGTGTAGCCAGGAACCAATGCAATACAATTAAGGCTACCCGGGAGAGAGAATTTTTTCAAGATTCTCTCTTTTTCTCCATCCAGGCTGATTTTCCAAAATGAATTACCTCCACACATCCAAGGGCTATCAGGACAGTCAAGTGAGGTAGTAGCGCATTCGATTTCCGGTACATTTAGAGGTCGACAGTATTTTGGTTTTGGAGGTGAAGCAGATTCTGTGCCAACAGTCCATCCATGTGAGTCAATTCTGATCTCTTTTTGATTGGCTGTCAGTCTTACACATTGCGTTTTAGTCATGAACGTTCTACAAATTTCACCATTCTCGTTATTATAAACCGAATTTCTGTATGACTCCACCTTGAATCTCAAGGGATGATTTTTGATAGGATGACCAAAAATTTTTACTTTCAAGTAACAGATACCAGATTTCTGTATGGTGAAATGTGCACCATAGTTACCATCTCCTTCGTCATTAATAAAGGGAGCTAATGATGTATCATTTCCTGGGGTTGATATGATTGCACATATGTCATCCAGGTCATTTCCATAGTAGTTATTACCGGAAAAGTCTTTGGTGATTATCGTCACTACAGTAGACATTCCAGCAAAACACTTGCCTATTCTTGCTTCACACAGTGAGGGTAATGTTTTTGTTGTCTCGCAGCCACCAAATTCCATAATATATCGTTGAACGCTCTCAGCTATCTGATTATTCTCAACATAACGTAGGACACAGTTTTCTTTTGGAATCAGGGACTCCTTCTTCGATTCTACTCTCAGACGGAGCTCTTCTGTTTTTTTCTTCACTTCAGCAACAGTCCCTTGATGTTTGAATCTTTTGAATCCAGCAGTAACTTCTGCTTTCTCATCTGCGATCCATTGCTTCTGATCATTGATAGTTTTGAACTTTTTAATCTTTATTTCGCGTAGTAAATTTTCAACTTCTTGGCGTCTTTTTTTCATAAGAGTAGTAATTTTGTTGGAGAATGAATCATAATTCTTCAGAGCATTGTTAATTTTTTCTTGAATGTTTTTCTCCAAGAAAGTCAGTTTTTTATCTGCATCATCCAGCTCAGATACCCATTTATTTGCTTCACTGGTTAAAACACTGGATTTTCGTTTTATAGCTATGGCAAAACGTCGAACCTGAAATGCAGAGAGTAATAATTTAGTAGCAAACGATTCGATTCAAAAATTTACAAGAAAATTATTGTTTTGGGAAAAAATTCATGATGAAACAGTTGGTAGTTGATTTTTACTTACAGAATGCACAAGCGTGGCTGAATCTTCATTACAATGTGATTTATCGTCACAGGAGTCACAAAACACTGCATCACAGGGTTCACAATATTGTAATTCCTCCAGCGGATGTTTGGGACATTCTGGTACAACTTCACGATTGTCTATTCGATCAAGGAGCCGAATGATCGAATGATTAGTTCGAAATTCCCATACACCATCTGTTAGAATTTTTATTTTATTGCGACACATTGGGCAAGGAAACGACCTCCTTGAAGCGGCTTCACTTTGAGAACAAATAAGTCCAAGACAATCAAGGCAAATTGAATGGCAACAATTCAACGACTTTGGCAAGTGAAGAGATCGATCATATGTTTCGGAACAAATTGGACATGTCAATTCTGTTTGGATTAATTCATCGCAATCAAGCAAGATCTTCTCTCTATATTCAAACATACTTAAAGGATGTAGTCTAGTAGTGATGAACAATCAAAGAACGAGATTAACTAGAAGTGAAGCGATTCCACCTGAGTCTAGTCAAGAGAGGACACATGAATCAACACATGCTTAAAATACGGAATTATATCTTGAAACACATTCTCTACATGTTAGCATGCTTTTTTAAAATGATAACAAAGTGATTTTGTTACTTTTTTTGTCCTCACTCTTTGTAGAGGAACTTCAGGATACTAAAAACAATCCAACCCCCTTGTAACTATATAAGAGCGTTCATCGGCCTGAATTTCATCTCTTTAATCTACATTAAACATTCGATCATGATAGCCTTCACTTCCACTGATCATGAAATTTCCACTTTCAAAAAGTACTCGAAAATTTGTCCATCCAGAGATAAATGTTTCAGATCTGCATCACATTCTGGGTGCGACGGTGGCCTCCGGCCATGTGCGCTCGCTCTAGCGAGCATCAGTTGGTAGCGATCCACTTCCGTATCCGTCTGAAAAAAGTGTGTGCGCTCTCTGAAAGAACCAGACTTTGGTTATCAGAGTGGATGCCAGTGGAAGAAGATGGCACACAAGAACCCATATGTTTTTCATTTCTTGGTGTTCCAGGCTTACTCTCTTCACACTAGGGTATTATTGAATTTTACAAGAAGGTCTCTCTGCCAGCTTTTCTTCTCTTTTCTTCCCAAGAGAACTCGAAAACTTTGAAATTAAATTTTTGCCTCAAATTTTTTTGTTTATCTAATGCTATTTCACCCTTGAGTTCTCTCACATTCAGGTCAAACCATGAATCTTACGCTTCCAATCATCTTTGATTGATACTCCTTTGTGACATGCATTTCTCTCACTGATTTTTTTTATCTCGTTTTATGGTTTTTCGGCTGGATTGATAATTTTTGTGAATTTTGAATTCACATCTCCTAGAATGCTGCTGCTGGTCTATCATTTTTGATTATACCTTCTTATAAGCTTTTTTGAACTTGATAGAGATGCATTTGCTGCTTGTGAATCGTCACGAACAAACCAAGAGCTTTTGATTTGCTGCTCCATACTCGAGGTTTGACTTCCTCTTTGAAAGGACTGATTTCGACTTACACATCAGAAAGACTGTCAAGAGAGTAACTTTGTGGTCGGCATATCAAAACCGGCTCGTTTAATGGAGTAAGTTAGATTCAGCATCTGTTGGTGTGTGAATTGCTCGATATTTGAAAAACATTTGAAAAAGATGGACGTTGTGAGAGTTTTCTCCTTAAAACAAATGATTGCTATTGCTCATTTTGATAGAGATATGTACGCTCATTCCCTCGCTCTTGCTCTTCGTTTTTCGAGCGTTTACATTGATTATCAACCTTTGATAATCGGTGGCTGATTTGCTCAGTAGATGCGTAATTAATGATTGAAAAAATTCAGGTTAAAGGTAATAGTTGAGAGAGAAATGATAAGTTTGAGGATGCATGATGAGAGAATAGCTTAGATTACGAAAAAAAGATCTGACTGTATAATTCTTCTGACTCTCTTCCTGTATACGATGAGAACCCCCTAGGCTCCACTCGAATTCACCCAACGAATCACATGAGGATAATCCTCATTCAAAACACCATTACTTGCCCCATCAGGATCTGTATTAAGATCTCTGTAGCCTTCACCTCCACTAACTATTCCATTGTTGAGCATCAGAAAGAATTTCACGGCTCCTCCAAATCCATGGAGGGAAAGCTGAGTTTTATATAGATCGCATTTTGATGAGAGAAAAGGTAACGAGTAAGGAATGTTGAGAACCAGACCAGCTGCAGTTCCTATCCAAAGATGGTCTTCACTTGCTTTCAAAGCTGTGATCCTTGCCAAAGAATCGAGCTCGAGATCAGTAAATGTAGGAATCAGTAGCTTTCTCAATTCAGGTCTGATATCGATTGCTAGAATTTTCTGATAAGGTTTGTTAGCTGAGATGAGTTGAATTATTTGATGTGATTGCAGTCGAATGCAACACCAAACACCTCCTCCTCCTGAATTGGTTAGATGTTCTACTCGAGCATTTTCGTAATTGATTCTCAATTCAAAGACAGCTCTAAGAGTTTCACATTCCAAAATATAAATGCAGTTCTGGTAACCAAGCCAAATGGTATCTCCAACACTCTCCATGCAGTTGATTTTGAGGTTCTGGTCAACTAATAATGATTCACTCGTAGCTGCATTTTGTGTCAAGCTGTCGACTGTTATCGACCCGAATGATTTCAATTCATTCTTAGAAGAATTTCGCATTTCATCAAATTTCTTCTTGATTTCTCCCATATTGATCAGAAAATATTCTGATGATTTTTTCAAGACACTCTCAAGTGACTCAATGAAAACTATACAATGACCATTAGCCAAAGCGACGAAAACTCGGTTTCTAGAGTGAACAATCTTCAAAACAGAGTGAGCTAGTTTGATCTTGCTAACACAAGGACCCGACCTATTTTGTCTTATCCAAATATAAATAGTTCCATCCTCACTTCCCAGCCACAAGGTATCAGTAGCTGCATGGCGGGGCATTTTTTGAATAGATGAATCCTCAGAGGATTCAAATGGTGATGTTTGGGGAGTCTCACAAGTTGATGGTATTGTGGAATTGAACTCGTTTTCAGAGCTAGATCCATTGATATCAGATCGGTCAGGATCGAATTTAACAGACTGGGTGTAGGTCTTATCGATTTTCCTATCATTCATGAAGAAAAAGCCCCAGATAGGAATGGATGTTATGCATAAAATGCGTCCTGGATAGGAAAGTGAATTCTTCACCCAATTCTTTGATTCTTTTGCAAAGTTCACCAGCATAATTTGGCTGCATGATGACTTTTCAACACAGATCCAAGCGGTTTTTGAGTAATCGAGAGATGTTGCGCACAGGATTTTTGATCCATACATGGTATCCACTAGTCTGCAGTACAGTGGTGACTGTTTATTTTTCATGAGGATTGGCTTGAAATCCATGAGTGGATCTGGAGCACGCTTCGAGTCAACAGCCCAATTAGAAGATTTTTCTCCAACTTCACAGTATAAGCTGTTGGCCATTAATTTCATGAAATCTAGTTCAGTGTTGGGAATAATTTTTTTCACAACCTCGGCATCAACTCTAACCTCTTGGCTTTCGTAGATCGGATTCTTGTGGGCATTCACCGTAAATTTCAGATCGTATTCCTCATCTTCATTTTCATCACTTGATATGGTCACTCTCAAATGATAAATACCAGGCTGAGGTGGGATGAAATGTATCTTGAAGGTATTATTCCTTCCATCTGTTATCTTGAGAGGGATATTCGTACACTGGCCTGGTGGTCCGGACAATGTTGCTTTGATGCAATCGGAATTATTTTCATGTCTGTACATGAAATAATCAGTGGTCAATATGGTCATCAGAGTACGCATCTGGGCAAAACACTTTCCTATTGTCAATTCACTCAACGAAACCGAGGTTTCACTGGTCCAAATTGTACCACAATTTTCAATAGCTTTGTGAATTTCTTCAATCCTTCTTTTGGTTAAATCGTGATGGATAGAACAATTTGTTCTCGGACTTAGCGAAACTTTCATTGATTTCGTTCTATTCCGGAGATCTTCAATTTTTTCCTTAATTTCACCATCAGCTCCTCGATACTGAAATTTCTTAAATTCAGTTGTTACTTTGGCTTTTTCATTTTCGATCAATTGCAACTGATCTTGTAGAATTTCAACCTTATTCCTTCTCATTTGGTGTACCAGCGTTAATAGTTCTTTGTGTCGCTTATCGGCCAAACTGTTGATTTTGCCAAAAATCAGATCGATTTCCTCAAGAACAGTTCCACTATTTTGTTCAACGTTCTCCATCATGAGAGCTACAAGTTTATGAGCTTTATCCAAGTCTGAAATCCATTTATCAGCTTCATCAGATAGTTTCTTCTGTACTTCTTTGATAGCCCTGCTGGCAGAGATAATCTGAAAAACATGAAGTGTTTGATCGTTAGTGAGTCATTCTCTCGTGGATATCATAAGATCAATTTAGGAAATTCATATAAGCAGATAGTATTTATTCATTGAAAGGATGTGCGAATTGTGAGAAATTTGGTAACGAAAATCTTCAAAATTAAAAGTAAGAAGTGATTTCCAACTAGGAATTCTGGGGATTTTTTGGTAAAAATGCGAATGAATCGTTCAAATGAATGACTGAGGAGTGCAAATTTCTACCGTATTGATTAGTGTGAGAAAAGAAGTGTGAATCGATGTGATCATGAGTCAAGAGATTTCAGGATTGATTACACTAACCGTATGTTTAGGTCCAGATAAACTGTCGTGGTTGTGAGATTCCTTGTGACAAAGATCACAAAATAAGGCATCACAAGTTTCACAATACTGTGGCTCTTGAAAAGGATGTTTTGGACATTCTGGTACAAGTTCATGATTATCCAATAGGTCAAGTAATTGAATGAGAAGAGGATTGGGAGGGAATTCTGACACACCTCTGGTAGGAATTTCCACTTTTTGGCGGCATATTGGACAAGAAAATGATCGTTCTATCACACTCTCTGGTTGAGAGCAAATGCTTCCAAGACACTGCTTACAGATCGAATGATAACCGTGACATTTCAACACTTTGGGCAAACGAAGAGATCGATCATATACTTCCAAGCAAGATGCACAAGTTAAATGATCTCGGCTCAATTTATCACAATCAATAGATACTTTCTCTTTCAATGTCAACATCTTTAAAGCAGAGTGTTTTGGTCGGTAATTTGGGGGTTCATCGAAAGAATGAGATCAAGTGAACAAAAGTTGGCACCAAGAGTGAGAAAAGTTTTCATCGGTAAGCGAAACGCCCAAGAGTATCATAGTACAGCCGTTTACTTTGAGATTAGTACCAAAAAATCCACTCTCTTGATAAAAACTATCATGAGCTCCCTCGAATCATGATAAATGATAGACTAGGTATGAAGAATGCTGATTTTCTGGCTAATCACACCTGGTAAAAAGAGGGGAAAAAGTCAAGTTCACGCTTTTGATACTTATTCATCGAGATATTTCAGTGTCTGATGAGAAAAAGGAAGATTTAAGTTAATACAGTTGCTACCAAAGGTGGTAAGTTACTCAAAAAATTCAGGAAAATTGATTAGGTGAATATCATGGATGAATGATAGCAATTAGAATTGTGGGCTGAGGATGGATTTTGTGATATTTATCTGCTATTTTTCCTCCCTTCCGCTTGCAGAAGATGTATCTTTATTCATCGGAAACTGTTAACTATCATTATCCCCTCTTTGTGATCTTTACCGGGATTTTTATACTCGCTATTGGATTAGAATTGGTAGAAGACCCTTGAGTTGATCATCGAACTCATTCGAGTCTCAATAGTCTGTAGAGTGTTTTGCTCAGATCTCATAGTTCACTCAGAAGTTTCACTGCTTGCAACTACATGATCGTGCCATGGTCAGCTTTTTCCGGGTGCTCTGGAGATCTACCGAAAGCCATCATGTCAGAATCATGATACTGATGAGAAGCAAAATGATATCCAGTGTCTTGAATGCTGGAATAAACGTAAATGAGTTAAGGTATCCTTTTCTCCATCTCTTCTATCCCTTTCCTATTCTACTGAAACAAAACTTTATTCTGAAGCTTAGTTAACAGGCCATAAAAAAATTTTCTCTCTTATAGCAAGAGTCTCGAAACTTTGATTCATGTGAGACCAAGAAGGGAAGTCATCTTATGCAATTTCGGTTAGATGTTAGCTAACTTTGATCCCATCAAGTTGTAATTAAATGACCAGTATGAAGTTCAAAACCGGAAGAGCAAGAAACTTTTTGAGGAGTAAATTTTGGATCCATAAGAACAACTTTATAAATCTCTAACTCTACATAAAAATATAATTGGCCACCTGATATGCGATCAAAAATTCGAGCTCACTCGATTAACAATAATATCTCGAGTGCATCGATGGATTTATCGAATAGCTATAGCAATTGACACTTGTTGTGCATACCTATTGTAGTCATATCACATCAGAGGCAGACTTTGTTCATTGATATAATTGTTTTTTATTTTTACAAATATTTTTGCTTCCATGGTAAGGCTTCAGATGGAAGAGATGGAAATGTGAAGTTAAGACTCAGAAGCACTGCATTTTTAAGAATTTTTTTCAATCTTCAATCAATTTTTTTCGACAACTCTGATTTAGTTTTGGCGCTTATCGTTTAATTGTATAGTGATCTTCTACTGAGGGACTATCGGTCGAGAGTGAAAAAAATTCTGGTTAGCTTTGAAGCTGCGTTATTCAACGAAGTTGATCGATCCCCAAGTAAACTTGGAATACTCAAAATGACCGAATATTACTAGCATAAATTCTTCTCTTCAATGGATTTAATTTCACTCCCTGGAGGAAGAAATTTCAAAGCTCTCAACTATATTTTTGGTATGACCTCTTATCCAATTAGAAATCAAAAATGTGAGTAGCAGTTGTTTGAACAAGATTCTAGGTGACAAAATCACCTTCTTCTATTGGTCAGACGAGATGATTTGTATCTCATAGAAAAATGCTTCACTCGATTCAATTAGTTTAGTTGATGGCTTTAATCCTTGATTTCACTTAATTATAATTATAAATGACTTACAGAAAAGATTATCTCTGACTGATTTTAAAATCTGCTGGGTTGATTGAGTTATTTATTCTGCCAATTTGTTTTTGCTTCTTGAACTTCCCTCGAATTTCTCCAATATAATATAGCTGTTCTGTTGAATGTATTTGAGATGGAAAATAACGCATGCAAAATACACTATCCAAACGAATATGAAGATGGAAGAGAGAGAGAGAGAGAGAGAGAGAGAGAGAGAGAGAGAAGTTTTACTTCCAATTTCCAGAAGAGTTTGCTCTAAATCAGAAGTATTTACGGTTAAAACATGAATTCTTCAGTGTAAATCAACACGAATTGATTATGCAAAAAGATGGGTTGAAATCGGCCCTCAAACCATGAGCAAGCCAGGAAGAAATGAGTTACAACCATAGTACAATGTGAAACACTTTTCATGATGGTCGTGATAGTTGGCTGGATCGCTCTTATCTTAGTGTTTTCAGCTTCCATGGCTGTAATTTCATAGAATTTGTATGAGCTCTACCCATGAACTTTTCAAGTAAATAGGCTTAATGCCAATCAATCATGAATTTGTTTCTTGATCGTTGAAATTGAAAGATCACAGAGAAAAAAATTGAAAGCTACCCACGATCTGGTCAGTTTTTCCAACTAGAACAGTTTAAATTCCCCTTAATCGAAGAAAACAATACATAAGAAAAGTTATGGGTTTGAATGCAGAGATAATTTATTCAAATTGGTCGTACAGCTCCATAGATTTGAATAGCATCTTTCATGTTCGGGTTTTCAATGATGTATTTGATTGAACTTTTTTCTCTAGGATCCAGTAAGTTGTCCACAGACTCTGTAACCACCTGGAGTTCCTTCATTTTGTTGGCTATATCACCCATGTTTCCTTGAAACTTGAATTCTTTGAATTCAGTTACAACTTTCGACCGCTTTTTACTGATCATTTTCAATTGATTTTGTAAAATTTCCAGCTTATCTTCATGTATTTTGTTCACCGATACCAATAAATCTTTTTCCCGATCGTCTATCAACAACCTCACCTTTTCGAATGTCTTCTCGATATCGGTAGAGATCTTCTCGACATTGAGCTTAAGCTTATCTATCTCCGAAGTTACATTTTTCTCAGCTTGGTCCAGTTTAGTGATACATTGCTTGGCTTCGCTATATAAGGCTGTTAATTTTCGTTTTATAACGGCCGATGATAGAACAACCTAGTAAAAATCGGACAAAATTCTGTGTTAATTTTTTCAAACGGGTTTAAGAGATGCATAGGATTATGGAAATGATGGAGATTTGAAAGAGACATGAAGGCAAATTCAGAGGCTGATATCGAATCATCTTTTGACTTATACTGTGATCATTCTGATCGATTAACGATAGATCAGACTACTTTATGGGACCGACGATGAATCCATTGCCAACTAGTTCCAAGAAAAATCCATGAATTCTGAAATGCCTTTCGCAATCTCAAATCATTATCAATTTTAGTTTCCAAGATTGTTGAGGTTGAAGAAGAGATAAAAAATGGACTCTCTCTGCGATGAAGTAGGACAGAGATAGAATAACAGAACCGTGAAGGCCCAACAAAAATCTTTATAGCAGAGTAGATTGAAGTGCTATTAGGTTGACAAAAAATCAGAACTCTAACTCAATTTCATCATACATGTATTAACAAGCCTTGTAAGTCTAAAAACTTATTTGTCAGCCTAATAGAAAGGTTTTGTACCAGGTGTCAGTTTGCTTACCTCATGTTTAAGGTCTTCAGGATTGTGACCATCATGTGAAGTATTGTCACAAAGACGGCAGAATAATGTATCACAAGTTTCACAGAAAAACAGTTCTTGTGAAGGATGATCAGAGCATCTTAGAATCACCTCACGACCCTGACGATCGATCAGATCGAGAAGCTGATTTGTTCGGAAGTCAGCTACAAATCCATTCTCGATATCGTTTTCTTCACGACACATTGGACAGCTAAAACAGCTTTCTTCCTTCGTCTTAGGTAGATCACAGAGTTTTTCGAGGCATATTCCGCACAATGTGTGACCACAGTACAGTAATTTGGGACAATGGAGAGACTTGTCATAAATATTAAAGCACGTTCCACAAGCTAAAAGCTCTTTGACTAACTCTTTATAGTTGATGGTCACTCTCTCCTCAAGGGTAATCATTATGGAGCGAAAATGTTCGTTCAAACAAAAAGAGACAAAACTGACAGAGAGATGTTAGACAAATAAGAAATGAATCAAACGACTTGACCAAGACCGGCCTTAAGCAAGAAGTGATAATTACATATTCATGCATTCACAAAAATATTCAATTAAAAGGGCGGAGCTTTAGTTCTTGAACCATTGTTGGACTCATTTTGGGTTGAAATGAATTGTTTGTTTGAACAATTCAACTAGAGAGAGAGAGAGAGAGAGAGAGAGAGAGAGAGAGAGAGTGCTGAGTACCGGTCAATTGAAGCCAGAAGGCAGAATCGATGCAAAATTTCGATTTTTTCTAGAATAGTTTGCTCGAATCAGAAATATTTACGGTAAAAAAATAAACTCCAGTGAAAATGAATTTTACGAATTGATGATACGAAAAGGTTGGTTGAAATTGATCCTCAAACCATGAGCAAGCCAGGAAGAAATGAGTTACATCCATAGTACAATGTAATACATTTTTTATGATGGTCGTGATAATTGGCTGGATTGCTCTCTTTTCCCTTTCAAAAAAAGGACATAGATTGCTTCCATAGCTGCAATTTCATCGAATTCGTACGAGCTCTACTTATGAAGTTTTCAAGTAAAGGGCTTAGTGTAGATAATCGAACAGTAGGAAGCCTTAAAAAAGATGTTAGCTGCTGTTTCATTTTGCTGGGAAGTTTTCACATCTACCCTATGAAACACAATGGATAGAGAATCTATGTAGATTTTATCAACTGGACGAGATTAAATTTACAATACTTTATGTAAACTTGGAGCGAACAGAAAGAGGAACACACTACGCATAAGATTCGTTTATGTATTACAGTCATAAACAAACTTCCGATTCTCAATCATGCTTCGTATTTAGTGTGTGAAACGAGCGTCAGCGGGTACGATCAATGTAATTCATCTCCCTAACATGACCAAAATTGTTCAATCAATCGGTTGTTGAGTTCCGCTTTTCATCGATATTCTCATGATGTTTATTCCACGACAAAACCAAGCGATCCCTAAATGGATTTATCTAACGATTTGTGAGCATGAGTCTCTTCCGGCCAATTCATTCATTGATTTGGCATCGAAAATGTTCTCTTCCCTTTTCTCTCTCTCTCTCTCTCTCTCTCTATCTCTCTCTCTCTCTCTCTCTCTCTCTCTCTCTCTCNCTCTCTATCTATCTCACTCACTTATCCAGAAAGCTCCGTTTATATCTTCCAATTTACCTTCTCATTTATTGTTTGTGATGATTCTTCTGGTGTCAACAAGTTGTTATTGGCTGAATGCAGATGATTCCATTTGAAATTGATTCCGAAAATGATCATTTCTTTATTAACCTTTTTGCTCTTTGTCATCAGAGTGGATTCCATCAACTCGCTAACATGTTCAGCTCACCAATTCAGGTGTAAATCAAACCAAAAATGCATACCAGCAATGTACCTGTGTGATGGTACGGCTGATTGTCGTGATGGGTCAGATGAGAAAGGGTGTAGTAAGTTCACAAATTGACACTGATCCCCCCAATTATCAATCTAATAGTGTTACTTTTGATTCTCTAGAGAAACCTTTCTTCATTGACTATCCTGCAATGAAACCCAAAAGTTCTAATCTTAAGCTTCGTGAAAGTCAGAACGTGAGTCTTGTATGTCAAGCTAAAGGATATCCAATACCGATAATCAAGTGGAAGCACGAAGAAAAGCCCATTAATCGAACTTCCAATCATCGTATTCTCAGTTGGACCCAGGGTGGTTACGGAGTATTGATCATCATGAACATCAAAGTTGGTGATGCTGGTAACTATATCTGTGTTGCTGAAAATGCTTTGGATTATCTCCATGCTCCTCGAGGGATAACTATTCATGTTCAACGTAAGTTATGCTGATTGAAAATTTCATTTAAGAAGTTCCAAAAAACTCAAAATTATAATCTCAATAAATTCACAGCTCATCGTGGCAGTCATCTGGTTCCATCGAGCCCCGGTCGTGAGTTGAATGCCCTTTCATCTCGTCTTTTCTCCATGATGACTTCTATCTCACATTCTTCTTCTTTTTCTTCCTTCCGATATCTTATGTTTCACCTCTGGGTTTCATCAGCTATAATGGTATCTCCATCTCATTCCTATGGAGTGGTCGTTTATGCTCGATATTTCGAAAATATGACCGGAGAATTTGCATTTCTAGCATGTTTGACAAACATACCAAATGCCAAATACAAATGGACATCAGATAGAGGATTTCTGCCACATTATGCTCGAGTGGTGAGTAGGAAAAATGAAGCATCTCCATCTTACCTAATTTTTCAGGAAATACAATCATCTTCATTATTGAGGAGTAAATGATCAGTGTCTCCATTTACTCTCGCTAAGGAACTAATGATAAGCTATTTCCTTTGCTACTCAATTTACTGTTGATTGTATTTACTTTTATCATTAGAAGATTAAAATTCAACTCATTTTATCATGATAAAACCTTGAATGTTCTGAATTCCTAGATAAAAGCCAAGTTTTGTGTTACACCTGTCAATAAAAGAAGCCAAAGAGGCTACAAATGCCAGGTCGAAGATCCATCTGGATTATTATTGGAGGGTAAAGTTGAATTGCGTTCCCAAAAAGAAGATCCCGCAAGCCCGAGAGTTAGAGTTGTTCCAGGATATATGAGAATACCAGTTGGTTCATCATTAAACCTGCATTGTCATGTATCTCAAACATCCGAAATTCGTTCGATCTTTTGGACCTTTAATGGTAATCAATCTTTACCTGGAGGAGTTTATCAAGTTAGTGTTCTTGGAGCACTATCACAGTTGAATACCTATTTATTCATTATTTTTCCCCTTTCAGAGTAAAAATAAGCTGAGGCTTTGGCAAATCAAGCCTAACATGGCCGGAATATATCGGTGTAATGTGAATCTTGATTCTGGCACTTTTTATGGTCAGGCCACCGTTGGAGTTTTTTCACCACCAAAGATAATACCAGGGCCGTCTCTAACTCTATATCCTGTCAGCCAAGAAATTATGCTGTCTGGATCAGCAATTTTCGAATGTGCAACAAATGGAACATCTTCAAGATGGTATGAAGAACGAAATCTGACTTCTAACCAAAAAATTTCAAATCAAATACTTCATTTTCAAAACCACAATCAGGAGTCCTAACTCTTACAATAATAATAATGACCGCTTCTTTGGTCGAAATACTTTTGAATATATTCATATTTTTGTGGGCCATTTGATCAACAATCTAATTTTCAATCTGAGTGGAAATTTGATCTCTCTTTCGATCAACTCTTCCATCTTCATGTCTTCTTGATTTTTCTGATCTCTTTTTTTCAATTAACTAACCTATCCTATTAACTAATCTAGTCAATTTATTAATTTAGTCAATTATTCTAGCCAATTTCTCATCATCATCACATTTCAATTTTTCAATCTTCTTCTCTTCATCATAATTTTTGAATGCTCAAATCTTCAAAGTTTTCTGGTTCCTCAAGAATGAAACTTTTCCTTTCTTTCAGGTATTTTGAAAATTCTGATCAACTCCCTCCGGGTGTATCGGTTATTAATCTTAATAGAATATATAAGAATCATGGGAGAATAATTAGAAAAATGTTACGCATCGAAAATGTGAAAGATTTCCACTATGGGAAGTATACATGTGAATCAAAAAATGAGCATGGAATAAGTACAAGAAAAACAGCCACTCTGATCAAGCTTTATCCAAAGTCTACTACTACTCAAGCTCCCAACAATTTGACAACACAGACGCCTAAGAAACATATTTATACTCGACCATCAACAACGACATCAACACACTTGACTACACACCCAACTCTTTCTTCGGTAAGGTAGATCACAGGAGAATTTCGATTGAACATGGCATTTTCTCCGTTTTCTATTTAATTTTTTTTTCAATAATACATCCTATATGAGGAAGTTCATTTCAATTCTTCAACAGAACTGTACGCTATCCAGCTGTTCAACACCTAAATCCAACCTGTCTCACTCAGTAAATGATGGACAATACACCTCAACTCCTTCCTATGGAACGATGGATTCAAGCTGTTCTGAGATAGTCAATCTATCTGATGTGTCCAATGTATTGGTCCCCAATCCATTTCATGTTCCCCAACTGAGAATTGAGCCTCAAGATCCAATGGTTCCTCGAGGAGCTGATGTGAAATTGGTGTGCCATGTGATGAACGGTTATCAGAATATGAAAATTATCTGGACCAAGACAATTGGTAGATCCAATACTCGACTTTGTGTTGGAGGCAATGTTCTTAAACTTCAGAGTATAACTAAAAGAGACAGAGGTCTTTACACATGTGGAATAAATGGATCATTTGGTGAAACTGAAACATCTACTTTCCTTGAGGTTGGTAGATATGAGGTTCCAGCTCTCAGGATTTCTCCAAATGCAACTCAAACCGTTCCTGTGAATAGTGATGCTGTCTTCCGATGCCACATAGTGGCTGGTGATCCTATTCCAACCATCCGATGGATCAGAGCTGGTGGCAAATCGATGCCTCATAACACTCGGTTTGAGAATAACGGTTCTATCAGATTCAAAAACGTTAATGGAGATGAGGAGGGTATTTACATGTGTATGGCGAAAAATTTCGTTGGATTTGCTCAGCAGCCGGCTGAGCTTATAATTACAGGTGATTAACTTGTAGAAATTTTTCTTCTTTGAGTTTCTTATGCTTAATTTCTTTCTTTACCTCCAGAGTCCAACCGAGAAAATCTTGTGGTGTGATGAGTGTTTGTAGAGAAAACTCGAGAATTGGTGGTGATTCATAACAAGAATATGGAATGGTTAAAAAATATGAAGTATGACTACTCAAGCGCGATAGTTGAGAGATAGATGTAAAGAGATATTTGACCATCTGATATGCTATTTTCATGCTATTAAGCTTACTTTCTTGAAACAGCAATGAACTGTTCATTTGTATGGGTTGATTTATCGAATAGCTCAATTAACACTAACGCTTCTTGTATAAACCTATCTTTGTCATATCACAAGAGAAGCAAACTTTGTTCATTGATACAATCATTTTTTATTTTTACAAATTATTTTAGATTCAAAGTAAAGTTTCAAATGGAAGAGAGGGAAATTTGAGGTCAAGACTCAGAAGCACTACTTTCCAGAATATTCTCCAATCTCACTCCACCACTTCTCCAGTGGTTCATCAAAGAGAATATGGCCATTAGCTAGAACAATGAAAACTCTGGAATAAATGAAATTTAGAGCTAAATCAGATAGTTTGAGCTAGCTGACATCACTAACTAGTTTTCATTGGAAACTAGCAGTTCAATCCTCACTTTTAAGCCATTCGGAAATTTCATGATGACCATTTGCTGAACCCACATTTATCACTATTCATAATTCAAGTTAACCTGGAAAGTCAAGAACAGAACTAGAACTATTTGACTAGATACAACTCAATTGCTTCTTATCAGAAGAGTAAGGAAGTGAATTGACAACTCTTACCTCAGGAATTTTTCGGACATTCGTTCATATATTCGTACATACATTGTACATTCGGGGATTGCTTGTATCTTCAATTTGCTGACCAGTTAAGTCACTGCTAACAAATCAGGATGGTCGATTTATAAAAACAAAAGATCTAATGAATAGAAATGATCAGAGATGAGGTAAGGTTCACAGTTTATTGGGCTTTCGTTTCATCTTAGAAAAATGATTAAAAATCTTCAGATATTCAGTCACTTCACTTCCATACAATCATATGGTAATGAATCTCGTCAAAAACACAATTTATTCCAGCATTTTCGTCTATCATAAGGTCTCTGTAGCCTCGACCCCCGCTTAGCATTCCATTATCGAGCGAAAGAAAGAATTTCACTGCCTCACCGAATCCATGAAGAGATAGCTGAGCGCGGAATATATCACATTTTAACCCAGACGGAGAGGAAGTGAATTTGAAAGGAATGCACAGAATTATACCAGATGCTGTTCCTACCCAAAGATGATCATTACTCGCTTTCAAAGCTGTAACCCTCGCAATAGAATTGAGTTCAGAGTCAGCCAACAATGGAATCAGCATTTTCTTCAGGTCAGGTCGAACATCGATTGATAGAACTTTATCGTAAGGTTCAGTGGTTGAAAAGAGTTGAATCATTTGATCTGATAGAGAATGATAGCTACACCAAACACCACCCTCTGTCGCAGATAGTTTGTCAATTTGAGCCTCACTGTCACTCACTTTCAATTGTGTGACAATTTTCAAACTTTCACAATCAAGAATATAGACCGATTTTTGAGAAGCAAGCCAAATGACGGTTTTGACGGCCTCCATACAGCTAATGCTGATATTTTGTTCACCACTTGATGATCTATCATCTGATGAAACCAAATCTTCTGAATTCTCAACAAATGATGCTATCGACGATTCTGCTTTACCAATGCAAGAAATTTTTCCTGTTCCTGGACTCTTTTCACTTATATCGACCAAATAATATTCTGAAAAGTTCCAACATAGGTTTTCTTGCGATCTGATGAAGACACAGCACTGACCATTGGCTAGAGCAATGAAAACTTTTCCTCTGGAATGAATTATCTGGACAACAGTATCTGGAAGTTTCATCTTGATGGAGCTGTATACCGACTGATCTTCAGCTGAGACAATGTGAACGGTTCCATCGTCACTTCCAATCCATAAGGTGCGGAGAGATTGAATATTTGAATCTTGTTTACTTGTGGACTCAAGGCAAGTCGACAAGGACTTTTGCTGAATCAATGTCTCTTCTAGATCCAAATTTTCAGCGATCTCAGTTATCTGGGTGGAATCCTGGACTGAGAATGATTCGCTTCCCCTCGTAACTTCATTGACTCCTCCAGAAAATGAAAAGTCGCTGGAGAGTGAAGCGCTAGTGGCAACTAGAAAATAGTAGAGAACGGAGTGAACGAATGAAATTATCTGATACACATCCAAGAAAATTACATAGATTCCATGACTGAGGGACGCTAAAAAAATTCATGTATCGTACTTTTTTAAATCAAACTGAATAAGATAAATGAACAAACCTTGCTTTCCAAGAGGAAAGTAATCACCATCTTCCATGAAATCCTCGCTTATTGATGAAAAACGAAATGAAAATTGATCAGAACTATTTGGCGCGGTATTATTCGAATTATGTTATCGACAATGTATATATCTATATTAACTGTCAATACTATGTATCAATACCAAATCAGTGCTTACCTAACTCCGTGAGGATAATCTGCAGACATCCATATTTCCAAAATAATTGAATCATTTTTGATAAAACCTTTACTCGGGTCTAATATATAACTCCAATTTGCGAACTCTGAGAATCCCCAAGATTGATGATTCTTCGCAAAAACACTCGCTTGACCAAATTTTCTTGTCCATGGTTTATTCCCATTTTGACTTATCAATCTAAATTCAGCCTCAGCTTTACATGACCAAGTCGAAGATTCGGGACAACCATCGCATGCGAGAAATACTCCCAAAGTCTTTGATGACTCAGAACCTTCTTGGTATGCCTCTATTTGCCTGATTTGGTTCAAGGTGATACACCATGGAAATAAGTGAGCAATTTGAAATAGTGATGAGGATTTTGAAATTATGAGCGATTTTTTCAACACGCCACAATTTCTTCAGATTTTACACGTGGGAAATAGGCGAGGAGGTTATGATAGCTCACCATGATAAGTTGCGAACATGGACAGATGGACTGAGTACGACCTTATCCATTTTGCTGAAGTTTTCGATTGTATGCCTGAACGTAGTTTCAGATCGAGCTTTGTTTATTGAAATATCCCTCTTAAGGAAGCATTCAGCCTGCAATTTGTCAACAGTGATATCAACTGGGCTGCATTCTGATAGGAGTCTATAACCGGGAACAAATTCGATACATGTAAGTTGGCTCGAGAGAGAGAACTTATCAGAAATCCAATCATCTTCTTTTCCTTCCATGTTCACTTTGAAAAATGAATTACCCCCACAAATCCTTGTGGTCTTAGAGCAACTATCATAAGCAGCACATTCAAGAGATGGAATATATCTGGGATCCAGAAGTCTGCAGTATTCTGGCTCAGGAAGTGGAGCAGTTTCCAATCCAATGGTCCACCCATGGGAATCAACTCTGACCTCTTTTTGGTTGACCGCCAGCTTGATACACTCTGTGTCTGAGTGAGTAACTCTTGAAAATCCTCTATAGAGATCGCTGATCTCATTACTATAAATTAGATTTTCGTACTTCTGTGCCTCGAATCTCAAGGGGTAGCTCTTGATTCGGCAGTCGAGAACTTTCACTTCTAGAACATGAGTACCAGGTTTTAATGCGACGAATTGTACTTCATAGGTGCCATCTCCTGTGTCAATCATCTTAACAAGAATGTCTCTCAAAAAACCTGGACCTAATATAGTTGCACCGATGGCATCTAGATCATTCCCGTTATAATTGTTACCAGAAGAATCTTTGGTGACTACAGTGGCCGAAGTACGCATTCCAGCAAAGCACTTTTCAACCCTCGCTTCGCATAAAGGTGGAAATGTTTTGTTTGTCCGGAAGCTACAGTAGCCCTCCATAACTTTTTTAACCCTTTCCAAAACCTCTCTGTCCTCAACGTAACTTAGAGAACAATTAATTTTTGGGACCAGTGAATTTTTCTCTGTTTCCCTCCTCATTTGAAGCTCTTCGGTCTTGTTTTTCACTGCACTAACAACTCCTTGATGTCGGAACTTTTTGTATTCATGAATAACCATGGATTTTTCATTTTTGATCCATTGTCTTTGTTCATGTAAAATTTTTCTCTTGTTGTCTGACGTTTGACGAATTGAAAAAGACATTTCTCGGCGTCGTTTGTCCAATAGACTGCTGATTTTTGTGAAGAACAGATCGCTGTTTTCCAAAACGCTATTGCTCTTTTCTTCGATTCTTTTTTCTAGACCGGCTAGTCTTTTATCTGCACAATCCAAACCAAAGATCCATTCATCAGCTTCATCATTTAGGGATTCTAAGTTCTTTTTCATTGCCGAAGAAAAACGTCGAACCTGGTAAAAAGGCGAAGTTAAAGGAGTATGGCTGAGAACATTTCAAAGATTTTCATTAAGAAGGGGACATTGATATTACAATGAACTGAGAGGAAGAAGTCATCTCCTCAATATCTAGTGTGAAAGTGTAAATTCAAATTTTCTGAAGCACATGTGAATGAACTTTCCTAGTGAACAGCGAATATAACATCACTATGACTTTCAGATCTCTGTTCATGAGAAGTATTCTACTGAAATCCCCACCAATGAACAGATAGTAGCCATCAAACACATAACGAGAGAATCATACAGAATGATGAATTTATAAGCAACGAGAGTGAATATACTTACATCATGCTCAGGCTTGGCTTGATTGTCATTAGAATGAGATTTATCGTCACATGAATCACAAAACAAAGCATCACAAGGTTCACAGTAAAGTATTTCGTCGAGCGGATGCTCTGAGCATTCAGGTATGGATATGCAATCATCCAATCGATTAAGGAGTCGATTAAGATAAGGATCAGTTTGAAAAGTTGAAACACCTTCTGTTGGAATTTTTATATCTCTGCGACATATTGGACAAGGAAACAGACGTTTGGCAACAGCCTCTGGTTGAGAGCAAAGGCCCTCAAGACACTTCAAGCAAATGGAATGACAACGTTCCAACAATTTTGGCAATTGATGAAGTTGGTCATAAGTTTCCGAACAGATTGGACATGTCAGCTCTGTTTTGATCAACTCATCACAATCAACGGAGATCTTCTCCTTATACCTGATCATCTCTCTACTAATATTATTCAACAATCAGAGAACTCACCAAGGTGGAAGCAAAAGAAATAGAATCTGGTGAACTTGGAAAACACGTTGTCGTCACATGAAAATTGGAAGATTTTGATTTAATGCTTCGTATCAGAGATTTAATGTCTTCTTCGAATGGATAACTTCAAAACATTATTGACTTTCACATCAGAAAGGCTGTCAAGAGAGTGATTTTGTTGTCGATTATTTGTTAAAAAACTAAGAGCTTGATAGCTCAAGCTTCCGGACTTGAATACAGATTGCTTGATATTTGAAAAAGATGGAGGTCGTGGGATTCTTTTGGAGAGACTCACTCCTAAACCAGAAAAGTTGGCGTTGCCCAACATGAAAGCAACGGTACATGTACATATGCCCTCTTCTTGCGTCCCAGAGGGAGTATATATTAACTCCAACTCAGCATATCATAATCTCTGATCAGCAGAGAGAACTTTGAATCATCCTCATCTTCATGCGAAGAGAATTGATCATCCGATAAGTCATCAGTACTAGGAGATCATATGGTGAAATATTCGAGTTATGTTGAGATATTGATCAAGTAGACGAGTTAGACGAAACTTTTGGCGGTTACATCACATTGTAAACATAGTCTCCATTCTAGTAATACGAAGTACGAAAGATTCCATTTACGAGACATGTTTCGTTATGCATTCTCTCAATAGCCTACCTCAAGAGTTCTGATTAGTCACTCGTTCTTGCTCACTCTTCGTTCTTCGAGCTTCTACATCGATTATCGGTTACAGGTTTGTTCAGAAGATGTGTAGTTTATGGTAAATAAAAAATTCAGATAAAATGTAAAAGGTGATAAGAGAGAAATAGAAAGTTCAAGGACGCATGATGAGAGAACAACTGAGATTACGAAAAAACGATTAAATTAACAAAATTTAACTTATTTTTCTATTTAATTTTTCTTATCTTGTTCATGATAGAAACCGCGTTGGCTGTATCGAATTTTCCCAATGAATCAAATGAGGATAGTTCTCGTTCAAAACACCATTACTTGCAGCATCAGGATCTGTCATGAGATCTCTGTAGCCTTCACCTCCACTAACTATTCCATTGTTGAGCATCAGAAAAAATTTCACGGCTCCTCCAAATCCATGGAGGGAAAGCTGAGTTTTAGATAGATCGCATTTTGACGAGAAGAAAGGCAACGCGTAAGGAATGTTGAGAACCAGACCAGCTGCAGTTCCTATCCAAAGGTGGTCTTCACTTGCTTTCAAAGCTGTGATCCTTGCCAAAGAATCGAGCTCGAGATCAGTAAATGTAGGAATCAGTAGCTTTCTCAATTCAGGTCTAATATCGATTGCTAGAATTTTCTGATAAGGTTTGTTAGCTGAGATGAGTTGAATTATTTGATGTGATTGCAGTCGAATGCAACACCAAACACCTCCTCCTCCTGAATTGGTTAGATGTTCTACTCGAGCATTTTCAGAGTTGATTCTCAATTCAAAGACAACTCTCAGAGTTTCACATTCCAAAATATAAACACAGTTTTGGTAACCAAGCCAAATGGTATCTCCAACACTATCCATGCAGTTGATTTCGAAGTTCTGGTCAACTGATAATGGTCCACTCATTGTGGCTGCATTTTGTGTCAAGTTGTCGACTGTTATCGATCCGAATGATTTCAAGTCATCTTTAGAAGAATTTCGCATTCCATCAAATTTCTTCTTGATCTCTCCCATATTGATCAGGAAATATTCTGATGATTTTTTCAAGACACTCTCAAGTGACTCAATGAAAACGATAAAATGACCATTAGCTAAAGCGACGAAAACTCGGTTTCTAGAGTGAACAATCTTCAAAACAGAGTGAGCTAGTTTGATCTTACCAATACAATGCACTGACTTATTTTTTCTGAACCAAATATAAATAGTCCCACCTTCACTCCCCAACCACAAGGTATCAGTATTAGTGTATCGAGGAAGAAAAAAGTTCGTATCCACAGTAGTATTTGCAATATCTGTAACGAGGGGTATATTTTGAGTAGATACCTCTTTGAAAGATTTAAATGGTGAAGTTTGAGGAGTCTCTTGTCGGCTGAACAATCCAGCATCACTACTTCCAGTAAGATCAAATGCAAATTTTCCACCGAAGGAAAAGAAGGGTGTAGAGCTGAATTTCCATTCCGCTTTCTTATCATTTCTCGTGATATTTTCATGGATATCATTGGAATCTTCAACAGCAAAAATAGACTTATTGGAGGCACTGTTTGAATCGAAAAATTTCTCTGATGATGTTGATTCATTCGTAGTATGATCAATCAGTGGTCTAGTCTCAGAATTTTCAGTTCGTTTGAGGGTGTTTTCTTGTGGATCTATCGTTGGAGTAGAATTTTCCCTAATTCTCTCAGGGAATTCTTTGCTCTTCTCAGAGGTAGGATTGTCAGCTGTTGTTTGACTGAATGTAACTGTTGTGCTAGAATGCTGGCTTGAGAGTGAATTACTGTTTGGATTGATGATTTCTGCTTTATCAGAGGCTGGACTACAATTTATTGTAGTTGGGTGATCCATGTTAACTGGAGGAGAATAACATATTGATTGAAATTAGAATAACTTCACTAACAGGAAGTGGAAATTTCTCTTTGTTCGGGAAGACAGTTAGAAAGTATAATTGGAGATCTGACTTCCGATTACAAAGAAGCGAATTCAATTGCATTGAATGAGAAAGATAATGGAAAATCAAATAACTACTGTATATGTATATGCACTGAAGATTTACAGAAACAGTGAAAAAATGGTAAAGTCTACTCAATACTTACAAGTTGATGGTCTTGTTGAATTATACTCGTTTTCAGAGCTTGATTCATTGATGCTAGATTGCTCATACTGGAATTTCACAGACTTGATGTTGGTCATATCGATTTTGCTGACCTCCGTAGAAAAAGATCCCCAGATAGGAATGGATGCCATACATAAAATACGTCCTGGGTTAGAAAACGAATTCTCCACCCACTTTTTTGATTCTTCTGCTGGGTTCACCAACATAATCTGGCTGCATGATGATTTTTCAACACAGATCCAAGCGGTTTTTGAGAAATCAAGAGACGTTGCGCACAGGATTTTCGATTCATACATGGTATCCACTAGTCTGCAGTACAGTGGTGACTGTTTATTTTTCATGAGGATTGGCTTGAAATCCATGAGTGGATCTGGAGCACGCTTCGAGTCAACAGCCCAGTTAGAAGATTTTTCTCCAACTTCGCAGTATAAGCTGTTGGCCATTAATTTCATGAAATCTGTTTCAGTGTTGGGAATGATTTTTTTCACAACCTCGGCATCAACTCCAACCTCTTGGCTTTCGTAGATCGAATTTTTGTGGGCATTCACCGTAAATTTCAGGTTGTATTCCTCATCTTCATTTTCATTACCTGATATGGTGACTCTTATTTGATACAATCCAGGCTGTGGCGGGATAAAATGTACCTCAAAGATATTATTCCTTCCATCTGATACTTTGAGTGGGATATTTGTAAACTCATCTGGTCCGAACAAGGTTGCATGGATGCAATTGGAATTATGTTCATGTCTCTTTATGAAAGAATCAGAAGTCAATATGGTCATCAAAGTACGCATCTGGGCAAAACACTTTCCTATTATCAATCCACTCAACGAGGCTGAAGTTTCACTTGTCCGAATTGTGCCACAATTTTCAATAGCTCTCTGAATACTTTCTATCCTATTTTCGGCAAGATGGATAGAACAATTTGTTCGCGGATTTAGCAAACCTTTCATCGATTTCGTTCTATTCCGGAGATCTTCAATTTTTTCCTTCATTTCACCATCAGCCGCTCGATACTGAAATTTCTTAAATTCAGTTGTTACTTTGGCTTTTTCATTTTCGATCAATTGCAACTGATCTTGTAGAATTTCAACCTTATTCTTTCTCATTTCGCGCGCGAGCGTTAATAGTTCTTTGTGCCGCTTATCGACCAAACTGTTGATTTTGCCAAAAATCAGATCGATTTCCTCAAGAACAGTTCCACTATTTTGTTCAACGTTCTCAATCATGAGAGCTACAAGTTTATGAGCTTCATCCAACTCTGAGATCCATTTATCAGCTTTATCAGACAGTTTCTTCGGTACTTCTTTAATAGCTTTGATGGCAGAGATAATCTGAAATAAATGAAGTGGTTGACGGTTAATGAGTCATTTCCTCGTGGATGTCGAGATAAAATCAGTCTGGGCAATGAATGTAAGCTGATAATTGTTATTCACTGATATTGTGAGTGGATATGAAAACTGTTAGGAAGCTAGCAACGAGGATCTTCAAAACTGAAAGCAAGAAGTGATGTTCCAGCGAGCAATTATGGAAATGTTTTGAAAGAAATGTGAATCCATAGTTCAAATGAATAGATGAGAAGTTTCGATTGTGTCAATCAGTATGAAAGGAGAGATGGAAATTGATGGGATTAAACAGTGAGTCGAGAGACTCCAGAGTTCATTTCACTTACCGAATGATTAGGCTCTGGTTGATTAGCGTTGCTGTGTGATTCCTTGTCACAAAGATCACAAAATAAGGAATCACAAGTCTCACAGTATCGTGGTTCTTGATGAGGATGTTTTGGACATTCCGTTACAAGTTCATGATCATCCAATAGGTCGAGTAATTGAATGAGAAGAGGATTGGAAGGAAATTCTGACACACCTTTCGCAGGAATTTCCACCTTTTCACGACATATTGGACAAGAAAATGATTGATCAAAGACACTCGATGATTGAGAGCAAATGCTTTCGAGACACTGCTTACAGATGGAATGATAACCGTAACATTTCAACACTTTGGGTAAACGAAGAGATCGATCGTACACTTCCAAGCAAGATGCACAAGTTAAATGGTTTTGGCTCAGTTTATCACAATCAATAGATACTTTCTCTTTCAGTGTAACCATGTTCAAACTGAATGTTTTGATTTGGATTCAAGTGCTAATGGCAAGAACGAGATTAAATGAAATGGGCATTAGTAAACACCAAGAGTGAGAAGTTTTAATGAGGAAGTTGAAAACGTCACAGCATGAAAAATGCTAGTTGATCTCTATGACAAGTAAGTTACAAGCAAAGAAGAGAAAAAAGTCATGTTTCCGCTCTTGGGATACTTGAGGCTACATAACAAATGGCTCCGTCCAATCAGGAGTATTGGGACTGATTGAAAAGAATGTCAGTTGGAAAAGTGTGATCAAATGAGAGAGCAAGAAGAATTAAGATGGTGGATTTGCTATGGATGTAAGAGTTGCTATCAAAGACGATAAGTTACTCAACGAACCCAGGAAAATCGATTAGTGCAATAGCAATCAGAACTGTCGGTTGAAGGTTGATAATATGATATTTATGTTTATATTTAACCTCTTCTGCTCGTAAAGGATACATCTTTAATTTTGGAAGCTGTTAGTTAAACTCGTCTCTCCTTTGTGGTCTTCTCTGGGATTTTCGTGCTCTCTGTTAGATTAGATTAGAAAGACGACCCTTGAGTAGATGATCGAACTCGTTTCAGTCTTGAAACTTTGTAGAGTATTTCGAGATCTCATAAATTCCACTGTTGCTGGAAATTATATGAGTTCATAAGTAATTGAGTTTATCTGATAACGGAACGTTGGTTAAAACTTGTCTCAGTTTCATGATCAACTTTTTTTAGTCGCTCTGTAAAACTACCGGAAGTCATCATGCCTGAGTCATGATACTGATGAAGGGCAGAATGATGTTCACTGGCTTGAATGCTGGAATAGACGTAGATGAGTCAGAATACCCTTTCGTCTGTCTTTTTTATCCCTCTCCTGTTTTAATTAAGCAAAACTTTATTCTGAAGCTTAGTTTGCAAGCCACCGAAAAAATTTCTCTATCACCGAAAGTCTCGAAAGTCTCGTTCATGGGTGACCAACAAGGGAAGTCATCTTATACAAGTTCGGTTAGATTTGAGTCTGACTTTCAACCCATCAAGTTGCAATTTAATGGCCAGTATGAGAGGCAAAGCCCAAAAGAGAGAGTAAAATTATCTATTTCAGGTCAGAGAAAAGTGAAGAGAAAGAAAGAAGAGAGAGAGAATTCCTTCTTCAAATGACTTCTTGTGGTGAACGCTGTTATTCATGAAATATCAATAGAAACGCTCGATATCGATTGAATGAACAAAAGTGTGTAATTGTGAAAAAAGAATTTCTGATCCATAAAATAACTTTATACCTTTATAAATCTCTAACTGCATAAAAAAATAGTTGACCATCTGATATGCTATTGTTAACTCGAGCTTATTTTCTTGAACCAACAATGAACTGTTAATTTGCATGGGTTGATTCACCAAATAGCTCAATTAACACTAACACTTGTGTATACCTATCGTAGTCATATCACATCAGAGGCAAACTTTGTTCATCGATATGATCATTTTTATGTTTACAAATAATTTTGGCTTCGAGGTAGGGTTTCAAGTGAAAGAAACGGAGGTGTGAAGTTGAGACTCAGAAGCATTACATTTATGATGATAATTATGACAATTTGTTTTTGTTGCTTACCTACCTGGTATTTAATTGTATGGTGTGGTGATCTTTCACTATATAATTAACACATGAAGGCTTGGCTACAGCACTGTATATTTGCTGTTTTAGTTTTTGACATCCAAAAAGTACATACAAAATGACATACCAAGTAGTCAAGCCTTGATTGAACCGCTCAATCTGATGAGTTAAGGGCTACAACTCGAAAAACTAGGAGCTGGAGATATCGAGACCATCATTCGCTGAAATTTTCCAATCTGATTATTTTGAATTTGGGACACAACCATTTCTATGGTCAGTCGAATTGAAAATTCTTTCAAGCTTCCAGGAAGTCATCGGCAAAATACAGCTGGTCTGTTGAATGTGTTCGAGATGGGAAACAACGCATGAAGAATACACGATAAATACGATTCATGTGAAACTCGTAGATGAAACAAATGGAATAGTAAGTCTGCTTCTTCCTGTTCAAAGCATAAGCTTGGTCGATCAGATGGTCTTTTCTGCTCAACTCAATTTAACAATAAGTGTTGTTTAACATCATCATTGAGTGATGAATTCTGTGCTACTCATGTCTTAGGTAACAGACAAAGTAAATAGGCAATGAGGTGGATTAGATCACATTTAATTGAGTTGAAACTAGTTGAATTTGATCGCTTTTTCATCCAATTTTTCATCAAAAGAATTGAGTCCCTTTTTCCTTTCTTCCCAGACAAGGACATGAGAGCGATTTTCATCAAAAATACAATTTGCTCCAGAATCTGGATCGATTAGAAGGTCTCTGTAACCTTGACCTACACTGATCATTCGATCTTTGAGCTGTAGAAAGAACTTTACTGCCCCTCCAAATCCATGAAGAGAAAGCTGGGCCTGAGATAAATCGCATTTTGGAGGGGAGGTGAATTCGAAGGGAATACATAGGATTATACCAGCTGTTGTCCCTACCCAAAGATGGCCATTGCTTGCTTTCAAAGCTGTGATTCTTGCAAGAGAATCGAGTTCAAAGTCAGTTAGCGATGGAATCAACATTCTCTTCAGGTCAGGTCGGATATCGATTGATAAAACTTTATCATATGGTTCAGAGGCTGAGAAGAGGTGAATCATTTGATTCGATTGAGGATGACAGCTACACCAGACACCTCCTTCCGTAGCAGTTAATATTTCAATTCGAGTGGTTTCATCGTTCATTCTGAATTGGGAGATGATTTTCAAAGTATCACAATCTATAACATGAATTGAGTCTCGGTAAGCAAGCCAAATGGAGGCTCCTACCGCCTCCATGCAAGTTGTATTGAAGGTTTTGGCCATCTATGGTTCCCCTTTTGATGACATCGTATTTTCTAGAATCTCAATGGATAACGATGTTGACGATGCTGCTTCATTGGCACAAGAAACGTTTCCTGTTTCTGGACTCGTCTCACTCACATCGATCAAATAATATTCAGAAAAGTTCCAACACAAATTTTCTTGTGATCTGATGAAGATGCAACACTGACCATTGGCTAAAGTAATGAAAACTTTTCCTCTGAAATGCATTATATGGTGAACAGAATCCGGAAGTTTCATCTTCATAGAGCTATATACACTCTGATCTTCAGCCGAGACAATATAGACGGTTCCATCATCACATCCAAGCCATACGGTTCGAAGGGTTTGAACAATTGGATCTTTCTCGCCTATGGACTCTGTGGAAGTCAGTGAAGAATCTTGCTCAGTTGATGATGCCACTAAATTTGAGTTCTCAGGACATTCAATGGATATGATTGTTGAAGCTTCTCTACCAACTGGAGTTACTTCCTTGGCATCCTGATTTGAAGGTGGTTCGTCTCCCCTTTTCACCACATTAGTTCCATCAAGAAATGAAAAGCCGTCGAAGAGTGAAGCGCTAGTGGCCGCTACAAAATTAATTGAGAACGGAGGGAATGAATTGAATCATCTGATATGCATTGGATAAAATTGCATGGATTCCAGGGCTAAGGGGATTTCACTAAAAAATTCTTCATCATGCATAGTCGTATTTTGAATCAAACTGAATAAAATGAATGAACAAACCTTGTTTCTCAAGAGAAACGTAATCAGTATCTTCCAAGAAATCCTCGCTTATTGGAATGATGACGAAATGAAGAAAATCGATCAGAATTATTTGACACGGTATTATTATAGTATTATACTATGTATCAATACCAAATCAATGCTTACCTAACTCCTTGTGGTACATCTGTAGATACCCAAACTTCCAAAATAATTGAATCATCTTTGATAAAACCTTTTTCTGGGTCTATAATATCATTCCAATTTGCAAAATCTGAGAATCCCCAAGCTTGATGATCCTCCGTAAAAACATTCGCTTGACCAAAATTTTCTGTCAATGGTTTATCCCCATTTTGACGTATCAATCTGAATTCAGCCTCAGCTTTACATGACCAAGTTGAGAACTCGGGGCAACCATCACATACAAGATATACTTCTAAAGTTCTGGATGACCCAAAACCTGATGGGTATGTTTCTATTCGCCTGATTTTAATCAAAAAGATAGATTAACAGATTGATTAATCAATTTGAACCATTCATTCAAGTTTCACTTCGAGGGAGAAATTCGAACATGTACTCACCATGGCAAATTGTGGACATAAGAAGGAGCACTGAGCACAGAGTTCTCCATTTGGCTGAAATTTTCGATCTTGTGTCTGAACGTAGCTTCAGATCGAACTTTGTTTATTGAAATATCTTCTTTTATGAAGCATTCAGTCTGGAATTTTGCAACAGAGATATCGATTTGACTACATTCTGGTGAGAGATCATAACCAGGTACCAATTCGATACAATTAAGTTCGCCTGAGAGAGAGAACATATCAGATATCCAATCATCTTCTTTCCCTTCCAAATTCATCTTGTGAACTGAGTTAACCCCGCAAACCCAAGGGGTCTGAGAGAAATCAAGAGTTGCCACGCAATCAATTTCCATATCGAATCTGGCACTCAGTAAGCGACAGTATAGTGGTTCGAAAGGTGGAGCAGGTTCTGTATCACAAGTCCACCCAGATGAACAGATTCTGATGTCTTTTTTATTCATCGTTAGTCTCACAAATTCCATATAATAAACGTAATCTTGAAAACTTTCACAATTATTTTTGATGTCATTACTATAAATGGAATTTTCGTAATTTTTCACCTCGAGCTTCAAGGGATAATTTTTGATCGGACAACCAAAAATAGTCACTGCCAAGTGATACGTGCCAGATTTTAAAATGGTCAAATCTCCTTCATAACTCCCATCTTCTTTTTCCTCAAATTCATCCAATTTGAAAGTTCCTAAATCATCATTTTCTGGGTCTGATATAGTTGCAATAATGACATCTTGATTATTCTCAAAGTAGTAATTACCAGAAAAATCTCTGGTGGTAATAGTCATGGAAGTACGCATTAGAGCATAACAATTGCCAATTTTCGCTTCACACAGAGAGGGTGATGTTTTGCTTGTTTTCAAGCCACCGCACAGCTCAATATCTTTCTCAATCCTCTCAACCACCCATTTCTTCTCGATAAAACGCAAGAAACAATTTTCTCTCGGATTAAGCGATTCTTTCTTCGATTCTACACTCTCGTGGAGCTCCTCTATCTTTTTCTTCACTTCACCAACACTTCCTTGATGTTTGAATCTTTTGAACTCAGCTGTAACTTTTGCTCTTTCATTTATGATCCATTGTCTCTGATCGTGAAAAATTCGAAGCTTCTCGTCTCGAGTATCTTTTATAGTAGATAAAATTTGGCATGAACGCTTATCCAATAGATCACTTAGTCTCTTGAAAAATGAACTGGCTTCGTCCAAAATGTCCTCACTCTTTATCTTGACATTCTCTTCCAGAGAGGCAAGCATTTCATCTGCGTGATCTAGTTTGGAGATCCATCTATGAGTTTCATCATTTAACGTTTCGGATTTTCGTTTTATAGCATTAGAAAACCGCCAAGCCTGGGAAATGGGAAGCAATTTTCAGAAAAACTCACTAACAATTAAACTGCTAAGGAAAGAAAGGTCATAAGGAACGAGAGTGTTCAAAAAAAGTTCAAACTCACAGAATGCCCAGGTTTGGGTAGATTGCCATCGCAGTGAGATTTATCATCACACGAGCCACAGAATAGAGCATCACAAAGTTCACAGTATAATAATTCCTCGAGAGGATGCTTGGAGCATTCTGGGATCATCTCACGACTGTCTATTCGATCAAGCACCCGATTAAGATAAGGATCTGTTAGAAATCCTGAAACACCTCCTCTTGGGATGTTTATTTTTCTGCGACACATTGGACAATGAAATGATCCCTTCGAAGCAGCTACTTGTCGAGTACAGATGTCTTCAAGACACTTTGAACAAATGGAATGGCAGCGGCTCAACAACTTTGGTAAACGGTCTGATTGGTTATATGTTTCCGAGCAAATCGGACATGTCAAATCAGTTTTGATTAACTCATCACAATCAAACAATACCTTCTCCTTGAATGTGAACATTTTCAAACACGTTGGATGGCTACTTGGTCATTAATCATCAGTCAAAGAACTAGATCATCCAGAAAATAATCTAAAATCAAAAGTAGAGTTTGATGAGATGAAACACACATGAAAAAATGCACATGACGGTTATTATTGTTTGGAAATTTCAAACTGAAATAACGATTAAGCCATTGAAGCGCACTCTCCACTTGCTTGCGTATTTTTTCAAAAAACTTTTTTGAACCCGAAAGGCAAAGTTCTTGAGTGGTTAAAGTTCATCCAAATAAATGAGGAAACGTTACCCAATACTATCCTCATCATGGATTGGATTGTCTTGATCTCTTATCAATCAATTATGCTCAGCAAATGAAAATATCTCTTGGTCTACTAGAGTGCTATTGTTTTTTATTGATTTGGAGAGGCTCAATTTTAACTATTTTCAGGAGCTTTCATGCTCTTCAAGTGGTTTTATTCCCTTTCCTTTAAACTTTCACTCTGAGATGAAACTTCTGACCTTCACAAGTTTTTTCCTCTTGGAAACTCTTTTCTCTCCATTGAAAACATTTCATTAGCCCTCCTCTCCAATGAACTCAGAGCTCGACCTTTTTGCATCCGAAACAATCAACGATAAATGATGCTTATTAACTTCCCTCATACCTTTTTCTGTATCGAAGAAGGTCACAGAAATGAGACTCCTGCTGTTTGACTGAATCTTCAATATAATGAGATTTATCTTCAGTCACAAATCAAAGCATCGCAAGGTCCACAATTATGTGGTTTTTCGAGTGAATATTTGGGACATTCTGGTGTAACTTCACGGTGGTCTATTTGATCGAGGGTCCGATCGAAGTAAAGGTTGGTTTGAAATCTCATCATACCTCCTGCAGGGATATTTATTTCTCTATGAAATATTGCTTAAGGAAACGAGCGTTTGGAAACAGTTTCCAGTGTTGTGAAAATGCCTTCAAGTCACTTTAGATCTAGAATGACATCAATTCAAAAATTTCGGTTGGCTGGTCATATTTTTCCAAACAAATAGGACAAGTTGAATCTGTTTTCACTAATTGATAACAATCGAAGTAGATTTTCTCTTTCTCGTTTGAACATTTCTCAACTAAAACTGAACAATCAAAGGACTATTCGAGCGATAAATTCAGAAGAAAGCAGTCAGATTAGAACATATCTAGGTCCAAAGAAGCCTGAATCTGAATTTCTCTCATTCAATAGTCTCGATAAACGGTGAGATTGGTCATGTTTCCCGAAAACTTGTACAAGTTGAATTCTGCTAGCTCAACTCATCATCTGAAAAAACTTTCTCTTTAATGCTCAGAAGCTTTCTAGAAACTGCTCACAAAGGGGATGATTACCATAACATGAGTAGTAAATTACTGACAAGATTCAAGACACTGATTAGGGCAATAAGAAGCAAAGCTGATGGTAAAGTAGACATAAATAAGCATCCAATTACTCTTTACTAAATTTTATCTTTGCTACATTCAGAGAATTAATTTTTCAGCTAGCGGGAACTGATAGTTACCATCAATCCTTCCTCTTGAGTAAACCGGGAATATTCATGCTCTCTCTCGAATGGGAATTGAATGATGATTTTACAGTCAAGAGTCAATCATTCAATCATTTTCAAAACTCCATGGGTGCTTCTAGATATCAAAAATTTCACTAATACTTCTTACACCGCTTACAGATGGAATGACTAGAATTGAAAAATATCAATAGGCTATAAGATGGAGTGAAAGAAGATTGGGTGAGCTTGCAAGAAAATTTTTCCAAGAGTACTGACTACTTATCAAGAAAAAAAGAAAAGAAAGTAAACTGTCGAATCATACTTCAGGAAGTTTTTTGAGCATTCGTTCATAAATTCAGTTACGTTTGGCTCGTTTCGAGGATTTTAGGACCAGTTAAGTATCTGCAGACGAATCAGAATGATTGATTTATGACAATTATCTGATGAACAGAAATGGCCAGAGATAAGGTACAAACCGCAGTTTATTGGATTCATTGGGTTTCGTTTTGTCTTAAAAAATGATTAAAAATATTAGGATATTAGGGTATTCACTTCACTCCCATAAAATGATATGAGGATGATATTCGTCAAAAACACAACTCGTTCCAGCATCCGGATCTATCATGAGGTCCCTATAGCCTCGACCCCCACTAACCATTCCATAGTTGAGCTGTAAGAAGAACTTGACTGCCCTCCCAAACCCATGGCGAGAGAGCTGAGCTTGCGACACATCGCATTTTGAATCAGTCAGAGTGGAGATTAATTCAAAAGGAATGCGTAGAATTATACCAGCTGCAGTTCCTACCCAAAGATGGCCATTACTTGCTTTCAAAGCTGTGACCGTCGAGATAGAATCGAGTTCAGAGTCAGCCAACAATGGAATCAACATTTTCTTCAGGTCAGGGCGGATATCAATCGATAAAACTAGCTCATATGGTTCAGAGGTTGAGATGAGCTGAATCAATCGATCTGACGGGGAATGATAGCTACACCAGACGCCATTCTCTGTCGCAGTTAATTTGTCAATCTGAGCCTCACTGTCGTTCACTTTCAATTGCGAGACGATTTCCAAACTTTCACAATCAAGAATATATATCGATTCTTGAGAAGCAAACCAGATGGACGTTTCGATGACCTCCATACAACTGATGGTGGAATTTCTTTGAGCCCTCGATGATCTATCATCTGATGACATCGGATCCTTTGAACTTTTGACAGAAGATGACTTTAATGCCGATGCTGCTCTATCGGTGCTACAAATATTTCCTGTTTCTGGATTCGTTTCAATTATATCGACCAAATAATATTCTGAAAAGTTCCAACATAGATTTTCTTGCGATCTGATGAAGACACAGCACTGACCATTGGCTAGAGCAATCAAAACTTTCCCTCTGAAATGAATTATCTGGACAACAGAGTCTGGAAGTTTGGTCTTGATGGAGCTGTATACCGACTGATCTTCAGCTGGGACAATATGAACGGTTCCATCGTCACTCCCAAGCCATACAGTCCGAAGAGACTGGATATTCAAATCTTGCCTATATGTGGACTTGGGGAAGGTTGGAGAGGACTTATACTGGGTCGATGTACCTTCTAGATTCGGATTCTCAGCAATCACATTGATGGAATCCTGGTAAAAGAGTGATTCTCTTTCTCTTGTTATCACATTGGCTCTATCAGAAAAAGAAAAGCTGTCGAAGAGTAAAGCACTAGTGGCAACTAAAAAACAGTAGAGAAGAGAGGGGAGAGGAAGAATAAAACCATCTGATATGAATTGGAGAGAATTGCAAAGATTGCAAAAGCTAAGGTTAAGGAGTTTATCATCGCGCATCATCGTATTTTGAAACAAACTGAGAAAAATAAATGAACAAACCTTGCTTCTCGAGGAGAACGTAATCAGCATTTTCCATGAAATCCTCGCTTATCGGTGAAAAGATGAAATGAAGGAGATTGATAAGAATTATATGGTGCGGTATGATTCAAATTATGTTATTGACAACCTAAGAGTCAAGGTATCAATACTCACCTTACTCCCTGAGGTTCATCTGCAGACATCCAAACTTCCAAAATAATTGAATCATCTTTGATAAAACCTTTACGCTGGTCTAAGATATCAGCCCAATTTGCAAACAGCCTGAACCCCCAACTCTTAGAATCATGCTTGAATACATGTTCGATTTCTCTCGTCAAAGTTTCGCCACCATTTTGACATATTAATTTCAATTCACCTTCAACTTTGCAGGACCAAGTTGAAAATCTCGGACAACCTTTACATCTAAGATACACTCCTAAAGTTCTAACTGAATCCTCTTCTCCTGGCATCGCTTCGTGTTTAATTGCTAGGATACGCCTAATTCCAATCAATATAGATGATCAGCATGAGTTAGAAATTTGGATTCACAGCTGAGAAAGGAAAAGCTATTCTAGGGGTTATTCTGTTATTCTGTTATTCTGTTAGCCAAGAACCATTTTGTCAAATTTATCTTCTTCAAAAGAGTATTCAAGAAAAGCTTTAAAATATTTGAGCTCACTATTTTAAGTTGCGGACAAAGGCAGATGGGCTGATTTCGGTGCTATTCATACGACTGAAGTTTGTGATCTTATGTCTCAAAGCAGCTCGAGATTGAGTTTTATTAATCGAAATATCCTCCTTTATGAAGCATGTAGTAGTCTTCAGTTTGATAGCGTTGCTATCAATTTCGCTAGACTCTGATGAGAGATCGTAGCCGGGAACCAATGCAATACAACTGAGGCTATTCGGGACAGAGAATTTTTTCAAGATTCTCTCTTTTTCTCCATTCAGGCTAATTTTCCAAAATGAGTTACCTCCGCACATCCAAGTGATATCAGGACAGCCAAGTGAGGTGGCGGCGCATTCAATTTCCGGTACATTCAAAGGGCGACAGTATTTTGGTTTTGGAGGTGAAGCAGATCCTGTGCCAACAGTCCATCCATGTAAGTCAATTCGCATCTCTTTCTGATTGGCCGTTAGTCTTACACATCGCGTTTTAGCCGAAAATCTTCTACTAATATCACTATCCTCGTTATTATAAACCGAATTTCTGTATGACTCCACCATGAATCTCAAGGGGTGATTTTTGATAGGACGACCGAAAATTTTCACTTCTAAGAAATGGATACCAGGTTTTGGTATGGTGAAATGTGCACTATAATTTCCATTCTTCTGGTCATGAATATAAGCAGTGAATGATGTATCATATCCCAAGATTGATATAGTTGCACATATGTCATCCAGATCATTCCCATAGTACTGATTACCGGAAAAGTCTCTGGTGATAATCGTCACTGAAGTAGACATTCCAGCAAAACACTTGCCAATTATCGCTTCACAGAGAGGGGGTGATGTCTTTGTCATCTGGCAGCCACCAAATCCCATAATATATCTTTTAACACTTTCAGCTATCTGATTATTCTCAACATAACGTATGACACAATTTTCTTCTGGAATCAGTGATTCTCTCTTCGATTTCGCTCTCTCCTGGAGCTCTTTTGTTTTTTTTGTAACTTCACCAACAGTTCCTTTATGTTTGAATATTTTGAACCCAGTAGTAATTTTTGCTTTCTCATCTGTGATCCATTGCTTCTGATCATGAATGGCTTTGAGCTTTTCAACCTTTATTCCGCTTAGTGAATCTTCAACTTCTTGCCGTCGTTTTTGCAAAAGAGTGATAATTTTGTTGGAGAATGAATCGTAATTCTTCAGAACACTATCACTATTCTCTTGAATTTTTTTCTCCAAAAATGTCAGTTCTTTATCTGCATCATCCAGCTCAGACATCCACTTGTCTGCTTCACTAGTTAAAATACTAGATTTTTGCTTTATAGCGATAGAAAAACGTCGAACCTGAAATGTAGGGAGAAATGATATAGTGGCGAACGATTTGATTTGATTCAGAAATTCTACAAGAAAACAATTGTTTCGGGAAAAAATTTATGATGAAACAATTGGTAGTTGAATTTTTACTCACAAAATGCACAGGTGTGACTGGATCTTCATTACAATGTGATTTATCGTCACATGAGTCACAAAACAGAGCATCACAGGGTTCACAATATTGTAATTCCTCCAGCGGATGTTTGGGACATTCTGGTGTAACTTCACGATTGTCAATTCGATCAAGGAGCCGTATGATAGAATGATCAGTTCGAAGTTTTGATACACCTTCTGCTGGAATGTTTATTTTATCGCGACACATTGGGCATGGAAACGATCTTCTTGGAGCGCCTACACGTCGAGGACAAATACGCTCAAGACAAAAAAGGCAAATGGAATGGGAACAATTCAACCACTTTGGCAAGTGATCAGATTGGTTGAATGCTTCTGAACAAATTGGACAAGTTAAATCTGTTTTGATTAATGCATCGCAATCAAGCGAGATCTTCTCCTTGTATACAAACATACTTGAAAGATGTAGTCTAGTAGTGATGAACAATCAAAGAACGAGATTAACTAGAAGTGAAGCGATTCTACCTGGGTGTAATCGAGAGAGTACACACCAATCAACACATGATTGAAATGGGACATTGGGCTTCGAAGCACATTCTCTACATGTTAGTATGCTTTTTTAAAATGATAACAACGTGTTTTTGTTATTTCTTTCCTTCCCTGCTTTTTGTAGAAGAACTCGAGAATAATTAAAACAATTTCATCGACATTCAACTATATGAGAGCATTTATCAGCCTGAATTTCAGCCTTTTCACCTAAATTAAACATTTGATCATAATCTTAATTTCCCCTAATCATGAAATTGGCAATTTCAAATTGCCACCTTCAAAAATAACTCAACAATTTATCCATCCAGTGACAAATGTTTCCGAACTGCGTCACATTCTGAGTGTAATGGTGGCCTCCGGCCATGTGCGCTCGCTCGCTCTAGCGAGCATCAGCTGGTAGCGATCCACTTCCGTATCCGTCTGAAAAAAAGTCGATGCACTCTCAGAAAAATCAGACTCTGGTTATCAGAGTGGATACCAATGGAAGAAGAAGGCACACAGGAACCCACATGTATCCATTTCTTGGTGTTCCAGGCTCACTCTCTCCATATTAGGATATTTTTTAACTCTACAAGGAAGGTCTTTTAGCCAGCATTTTCTTCTCTCTTCTCCTCAGGAGACCTCAAAAACTTTTAATTTAAAATGCTATTTTTTTGTTTATCAATGCTACTTTCTTGTTCCCTCACATTCGGCTCCAATCATGGCTCTTAGGCTTCTGATCATCCTTATTTATACTATTTATACTCCAGAAGCCACCTTTTTGCATTAGCATTTAGTAATGAACTCTCTACGATTCGTGTTTAGGGCAACAGGCTAAGTTAATACACAATTAGGTGAATTAGATCACATTTAATTGAGTTGAAATTAGTTGAGGTTATCAGTTTTTTCATCAAATTTTTCCTAAAAAAATTGAGTCATTTTTTTCTTTCTTGCCAGACAAGCATATGAGGACGATCTTCGTCAAAAATACAATTCGTTCCAGCCTCTGGATCTATACAAAGGTCTCTGTAACCTTGACCACCACTGATTATTCGATCTTTGAGCTGTAGAAAGAACTTTACCGCCCCTCCAAATCCATGGAGAGAAAGCTGAGCTTGCGACACAACACATTTCGAATCAGTCGCACTGGAAGTGAATTTATAGGGAATGCATACGATTATACCAGCTGCTGTTCCTACCCAGAGATGGCCATTGCTTGCTCTCAAAGCTGTAATTTTTGCAACAGAATCGAGTTCACAGTCAGACAACACTGGAATCAACATCTTCTCTAAATCAGGTCGAATATCGACTGACATAATTTTTCCGTAAGGCTCCATCGCTGAGAAGAGCTGGATCATTTGATCTGATTGGGAGCAATAGCTACACCAAACACCTCCTTCTGTAGCACTCAGTTTTACAATTCGAGTCGCTTCAGTATTCACTCTAAATTGGGAGATAATTTTCAAAGTTTCACAATCTATGATATGAATTGAATCATGGTGAGCGAACCAAATGGAGGTTCCTACGGCCTCCATACAGGTTGTATCGAATTTTTGAGTATCGATCGATGGTTCACCTGTTGATGACATCGTATCATCTAGAATTTCAACAGATGATGACGCTATGGACAATGCTGCTTCATCAGTGCAAGAAATATTTCCTTTTTCTGGACTCTTCTCACTCATATCGACCAAATAATATTCAGAAAAGTTCCAACATAAATTTTCTTGTGATCTGATGAAGATGCAACAATGACCATTGGCTAGAGCAATGAAAACTTTTCCTCTGAGATGCATTATCTGGTTAACATAATCCACAAGTTTCATTTTGATACAGCTGTATACACTCTGATCTTCAGCGGAGACAATATAGACAGTTCCATCACCACATCCAAGCCATGCGGTTCGAAGGGTTTGTACAATTGGATCTTTCTCGCCTATGGACTCTGTGGAAGTCGGTGAAGAATCTTGCTCAGTCGATGATGCCACTGAATTTGAGTTCCCAGGACGTTCAATGGATGCGATTGTTGAAGTTTTTCTACTAGCTGGAGTTATTTCCTTGGCATCCTGATTTAAAGGTGGTTCACTTCCCGATTCCACATCAAGAAATGAAAAGCTGTCTGAGAGCGAAGCGCTAGTGGCTGCAAAAAAAGTGGAGAATAGAGGGAATGAATGAAATTATCTGAAATACAGCGGAGCGAATTGCATATATTCGACAGCTAAGGAGATTCTACTAGAAAATTCATCATCATGCAGAGTCGTATTTCGAATCAAACTGAACGAAATAAATGAACAAACCTTGTTTCTCAAGAAAAACGTAATCAGCATCTTCCATGAAATCCTCGCTTATCGGTGAAAAGATGAAATGAAGGAGATTGATAAGAATTATATGGTGTGGTATGATTCAAATTATGTTATCGACAATATATATCTTTACTATCAATACTGTACATCAATACCATATCAATACTCACCTAACTCCTCGTGGTGTATCTGCAGACACAGAAACTTCCAAAATAATTGAATCATCTTTGATAAAACCTTTCTCTGGGTCAAGGATATCATTCAAATTTGCAAAATCGAAGAATCCCCAAGATCGAGTACTTGGCGCAAAAACTTGTGAGCCAAATTTTCTTTTCAATGGTTTATCACCATTTTGACGCATTAGTCTCAATTCAGCCTCAGCTTTACAGTACCAATTCCAAGATTTCGGGCAACCATCACATTTAAGGTAAACTCCTAAAGTTTTGACTGACTCCGTTTCTTCTTGCTTTACATTTACTTGAATATGAATTCGCCTGATTCAAGATAGGAGAGGATGAAAATGAGTCAACAGTTCGGAATAGCGACTGAGAGAAAAAAAGCTATCTGAATGGTTTGCTATCTTCCCAGCGCAGAACATCATCACCGTCAACTTCATTCTCTTCGAAAGATAATACGAGAAAAGCTCGAATATTATGAACTCACCATGATAAGTTGCGGGCAAAAACAGGTGGACTGTATACATTGCCCTTTATCCGGCTTAAATTTTCGAATTCATGTCTGAATGTAACCTCAGGTCGAGCTTTGTATATTGAAACGTCCCTCTTAAGGAAACATTTAGTCTGCAATTTGTCAACATTGATATCAATTGGGCTGCATTCTGATAAAGGTCTATAACCAGGAACCAATTCGATACAATTAAGTTCACTTGAGAGAGAGAAAATATCAGATATCCAATCATCTTCTTTTCCTTCCAAATTTACTTTGCGAACTGAGTTACCTCCACAAATCCAAGGAGTCTGAGAGTCGTCAAAATTTGCCGCACATTCAATTCCCATTCCAAATCTAGCACCCAGTAAGCGACAGTATAGCGGTTCGAAAGGTGGAGCAGGCTCCGTATCAGAAGTCCACCCAGAGGGACAGATTTTGATATTCTTTCTATTTATCGTTAATTTCACACATTCCGGATCATAGAGAATGCCTCTTGGGAACCTTTCACAAATATTATTGATGTCGTTATTGTAGATGGAATTTTCGTAATTTTTCACTTCGAATTTCACAGGATGATTCTTGATGAGACAACCAAAAATAGTCACTGCTAAGTTGTAAGTGCCAGATTTTAAAATGACGAATTGTGCTTCATAGCTGCCATCCCTTTTCTCATCAAACGAGTCCAGTCGGAGAGTTTTTGTACCATTTTTTGAGTATGATACAGTTCCACAAACGGCATCTAGATTATTCTCATCATGGTTATTACCGGAAAAGTCTCTGGTAATTATAGTCACTGGAGTACGCATCAAAGCAAAACAATTGCCAATTCTCGCTTCAGACAGAGAGGGTGATATTTTGCTGGTTTTTAGGCCACCACACAACTCAATATCTTTTTGAACCCTATCAACGACCCATTTCTTGTCAACAAAACGTAAGAAACAATTTTCTTTCGGAATCAGCGATTCTCTCTTCGATTCTACACTCTCGTGAAGCTCCTCTATTTTCTTCTTCACTTCACCAACAGTCCCTTGATGTTTGAATCTTTTGAACCCAGCTGTAACTCTTGCTTTCTCATCTATGATCCATTGCCTCTGATCGTGACAAACTTGAAGCTTCTTGTCCCGAGCATCTTTTATTGTAGATGAAACTCGGTGTAATCGCCTATTCAATAGTTTGCTCAATCTCTTAAATAATGAATTGGTTTCGTCCAAAATGTCCTCACTGTTTCTTTTGATATTTTCTTCCAGAGAGGCAAGCATTTTGTCTGCATGATCTAGTTCAGAGATCCACTTATCAGCTTCACCGTTCAATGCTTCAGATTTTCGTTTTATAGCAGTAGAAAAACGCCAAGCCTGAAAAGTGGGAACGAAATGCAGGAAACTCGAAAACAATCAAAATGGTAAAAAAGGTCATAAGCGGCAAGAGTTACAAAATCATACTCACAGAATGTCCAGGTTTGGGTAAATTGTCATCGCAGTGAGGTTTATCATCACACGAACCACAGAACAAAGAATCACAAAGTTCACAGTATAATAATTCCTCGAGAGGATGTTTGGAGCATTCTGGTGTCACCTCACGACTGTCTAATCGACTGAGCATCCGATCGAGGTAAGAGTCGGCTGGGAATCCTTTTGCACCTCCTTTCGGTATGTTTACTTTTTTGCGACATATTGGACAGGGAAATGATCCCTTCGATGCAGCTGCTTGTCGAGTACAGATGCCTTCAAGACACTTTGAACAAATGGAATGGCAACGACTCAACAACTTTGGTAAACGATCAGACCGATTATATGTTTCCGAGCAATTCGGACATGTCAAATCAGTTTTGATTAACTCATCACAATCAAAAGATACCCTCTCTTTCAATGTGAACATTTCCCAACACGTTTGATGGTTATCCTGTCATTAATCATCAGTCAAAAAACTAGATCATCAAAATAATGTTTAATTAAAAAGTAGAGTTTGATGAGAAGAAAAAACGTCAAAAAATTGCAATTGACGGTTGTTATTGTTTGAATTTTTGATTGTCTTTGAGGCGCAATCTCCACTTACTGGCGTGTTTTTTGAACCCAAAAGGCAAAGTTTTTGGGTAGCCAAAGTCCATCCAAATACTTAAGGAGACGTTAACCAATGTTAACTTATCATCATTATGAATTATGGGTTTTCTTGATCTCCCATTGATCAATTGTGCACAGAAAATGAAAACATCTCTTAGTCTACTAGAGTGCTATCGTTCTTATTGATTTGGAGAGGCTCAATTTTAACTATTCTCAAGAGCTTTTGTGCTCTTTGAGTGGTTTTATTCTGTCTTCTTTCAATTTTCACTCGAAGATAAAAACTTCAACCTTCACATGTCTTTTCTTCTTGAAAACTCTGTTCTCTCCATCGAAAACATTTCGTTAGCCTTCCTCTACATTGGATTCAAAGCTCGAAATTTTTTATCTAAAGCAATCAGCGATAGATGATGCTTATCAACTCCCCTCATACTTTTTTTTGTATCGAAGAAGGTCATAGAAATGGGGACAAAATTATCTACCAATTAGGAAAACTTTCAGTATTTCTTTACCCTGTTTAACGAACGAAAAACTTGCTGAGTTTTTTGGGAGAGCCGCTTATAATTTTTGAGTTATTCAGTATTGATCAAAGACAGCATAAATTCCAATAAGAAACGAAACAGTTTGAATTTAGCCGAGAATATTTTCATTATAGTAAGTTTCCAAAACTTTCCTCTTACCCTCTCTCTCCTTTTCTCTCTTTTTTCTCGCTATCATAGAAAACTTGGAAACGCTATTTATTCTACAGCTTTTCAAGGGAAAAGAAAGTTTTTTTGACCAGATTTAATTTTGTTGCCTTTATTCAACATTCATCATGCCGTCAATGATACAAGGTGATTAGCGAATTATGCTTCACCCCGTTGCTTAAAGCATTATTTCGTACATTGTCTAGGGTGTATTTCTGGATCAAACCAATTAGGAAATTAGTTATATAAAATAAAAAGAACACTTCATAGTGTAAAATTCATGGTCCAAAAAAATTATCGTGGTAAGTAATGAACCTGAATTTAAACACAGGAAATTGAGTTCATTAGATTTTTCTTACAATTTTTCATCAAAAAGGAGTTACAAAAATTCCACTCTCTACTTCTTGTTTTCCCAGACAATCAAGTGAGGATGTTCTTGGTCGAAAACACAATTCGTTCCGGAATCTGGATCTATCAAAAGGTCTCTGTAGCCTTGACCTCCGCTAATAATTCGATCGTTGAGTTGTAAGAAGAATTCTACCGCTTTTCCAAATCCATGAAGAGAAAGTTGAGCTTGCGACACTTCGCATTTCGATTTGGCCGGAGTGGAAGTGAATTTAAAGGGAATGCATAAGACTATACCAGCTGCTGTTCCTACCCAAAGATGGCTACTGCTTACTTTCAAAGCTGTGATCCTTGCAACAGAATCAAGTTCAGAGTCGGTCAGCAATGGGATCAACATTCTCTTCAGATCAGGCCGAATATCGATCGACTTTATTTTTCCGTAAGGCTTGATGGCTGAGAAGAGTTGGATCATTTGATCTGATTGGGATCGATAGCTACACCAAACACCTCCCTCTGTTGCAACCATCTTGTCAATTTGAGCTTCTTTATCATTCATATCGAATCGAGAGATGATCTTCAAAGTTTCACAATCTAGAATATAAATTGAGCCTTGACCAACAAGCCAAATGGAGGCTCCTACGGACTCCATGCAGCTGATACCGAATTCTTGCTCACTTATTGAGGATCCACCTGTTGATGACATCGATTCCTCTGAAATTTCAGCAGTTAGTAACGTCTTTGATAAATTCAATTCATCAGTGCATAATGTGTTCGCCGTTGCTAAACTCGTCTTATTTATGTCCACCGAAAAATATTCTGAAAAGTTCCAACATAGATTATCTTGTGATCTGATGAAGACGCAACATTCACCATTCGCTAAAGCGACAAAAACTTTGTCTTTGAAATGAATTATCTGGATTATAAGATCAGACAGCTCGATCTTGATAGAACTGTATATACTCTGTTCCTCAGCAGAGAGAATGTGAATGGTACCATCTTCAGTACCAAGCTATACGGTTCGAAGGGATTGAATTTTCGAATCTTGCTTGCACGTGGAGGACTCTTTGGAGGTTGACGAGGAATCTTGCTCAATCGATGTTGCCTCTGGATTGAGATCCCCAGCACATCGGATGGAAGCAACAATCGAAGGTTTTTGGCTGGATTCTATTTCTTCACTCGAGTTCCGATCTGATCGAGGATCGTTTTCCATCTTGGCTGCATCAGCCCTATTAGAAGATGGAAAGGTGGCGAAAAGCGAGGCACTCGTGGCAGCTGAAGAAAGGGAGAAATTGAATGGAATCAGATGAAGCTGATGAGGAAAGTATAACACTGTCTCTAGCACTAAAGAGAGCCAGGATAGTTGATTCTAGAACTGCGTTCTGGGTCAAACTTGAAATAAATATCAAACCTTGCTCTTTAAGGGGAACGTATCCAGTGTAGCCCATGAGATCCTTGCTTATGATACTGGAAAGTTAGAATGGCAAAAATATATCTGAAATGCATGATTCAGACTGATTTTACTGACGAAAGTTTACAACACAAGAGTAAACTTACCCAAACTTATGTGGTAAATCAGTTGCTATACAAACTTGTACATTGATTGTATCGTTTTTGATAAAACCGTTATGTGGATCTAAGATGAGATTCCAATTAGCAAAATATTTGAATCCCCATGATGCTTCATCATGAGAGCTATCGAATAGATGCTCAAATGTTTTTGTCAGTGGCTCAGCCCCATTTTGATGTAAAATTCTGAGTTCGACCTTAGCAGCAAATGACCAAGTTGAAGACTCAGAGCATCCAACACAATTGAGAAAGAATCCCAAGGTCTTGGTTGACTTGATCTTCGTTTGCTTGAGAAAAATTCGCCTGATTTCAATTAAGGTGGTCAGAAGTGAGAAATTCGAGATGAAAGGGTTAGCTTAGAGGGTGAAGAATAAAAGATTGTCAAGCAAAACTATCTACCACGTAAGTATAATTTTACACTGATTTTCAAATACGCAAGAAATGCGCTGATATCACACACTTACCATGAGAGATCACGGAAAAAGAAAGTAGGGCCAAAAACAGGTCTATCCATCAGGCTCAATTCTTTGATCCTGAATATAGATGAGCTTTCAGAACGAGGTTCATTTATTGAAATATCCATCTTGAGGAAGCAATCAGTAGACAGTAATTTAGCAGTAGTCATATCAATTTTGCTACAACTTGATGAGAGACTACAAACAGGAACCAAATGGATGCAAGAGAGGCTACCTGAGAGAGACACCATATCAGATATCCAGTTCTCTTTTTTTCCTAAATTTACTTTGCAAAACGAGTCTCTTCCACAGATCCAAGCGCTTTCGAAGCTCTCAAGAGAAGTAGCACACACAATTTTCTTTCCAAATCTAGTATCCAGTGGACGACAGTATTTCGGCTCGGAAGATGGGCCAGACCCGGTACCCGAAGTCCACCCAAGTGAAGAAATTTCAACTTCTTTTTGATTGAACGTTAGCTTCACACATCCCACATCGGAGGTAATGTTTGTTGAACTATTGTTGATCTCGTTACCATAAATGAGATTTTTGTACCTCTTTGCTTCGAATTTCAAGTGATAATTTTTGATAGGACAGCCAAAAATGGTCACTTTCAAGTGATAATTACCAGGTTTCGATACGACAAAGTGTATTTTATAGTTTTCATCCTTGCTGTCATAAATTTTCAGAGTTTCCCCACCATTCTCCGATAAAGTTGCACTAATGGCATCCAGATCATCTCCATAGTACTTGTTACCAGAAAAGTCATTGGTGACTACAGCCACCAAAGTATACATTCTGGCGTAACACTCGCCAATTCTGGCTTCACAAAGAAAAGGTATTGTTCTGCTAGTTCGAAAACCACCAAGTTCTTTAAGATCTGTCTTAACCCTCTCAACTATCTGTTTTCTCTCATCATAGCGTAAGAAACAATTTTCCATCGGAATCAGACAACCTTTTTCTGATACTGCTCTCTCTCGTAAGTTCTCTACTCTTTTCCTCACTTCACCAATGACTCCTTGGTGCTTGAATTTCTTGAACTCAGCAGTAACTTTCGCTTTTTCCTTTTCGATCCGTAGCCTCTGAATGCGTAAAATTTTGAGCTTTTTGTCTCGAATTTTACGAATTGAAACCTTGACTTCTTGGCGTCGTTTGTCCAAAAGACTACTCATTTTGGTGAAGAATAAGTCGTTGTCTTCCAAAACGCTATCACTCTCTTTTTTCAACTTTTCCTCCACAGAAGCAAGTCTTTCATCTGCGTCATGGAGTTGAGATATCCACTTGTCTGCTTCACTGATTAAAGTTTCTGATTTTCGTTTCATAGCTGTGGAAAAACCTCGAGCCTGACAAATTGGAATCGATTACAGATCAGAAAAATTTGAGAACAAATGAATTACTAGGAGAATTTGAGCAACGAAAGCGGTAAAAAAGTTTCTACTTACAGAATGCTGGGGCTTGTGTAAATCGTCATTGCAATGAGATTTGTCATCACATGATTCACAAAACAGAGCATCACAAGGTTCACAATACTGTAATTCCTCCATCGGATGCTTGGGACATTCTGGTGTAACTTCTCGGCTGTCTATTCGATCGAGGACTCGATTGAGATAAGGATCTGTTTGAAATCCTGACACACCTTCTCTTGGGATGTTTATTTTTCTGCGACACATTGGACAGAGAAATGATCTCTTCGAAGCAGCTGTTTGTCGAGTACATATGTCTTCAAGACACTTCGAGCAAATGGAATGGCAACGACTCAACAACTTTGGTAAACGGTCTGATTGGTTATATGTTTCCGAGCAAATCGGACATGTCAAATCTGTTTTGATTAACTCATCACAATCAATCGACACCTTCTCCTTGAATTTGAACATTTTTTAACACGATTCATTCGACTAAAATATAGATGATCAAAAAACGAGATTAACTGGGCAATAATTTCAAACTAAAAAGTAAAATTTTGATGAATAGAAAACTGAAACATCCAGTCTAAACAAGTTAAAATAAAATAATCCAGTCACAAAGGGTCAAAAATTGGACCTTGAAAGCGTCGTCTCCACATATTGGCGATTTTTTTAAACCCACAAGACCATGTTCTTGTGTGATTAGGGTTTCCTTTTTTATTGTATGTATGTTCTTCACTGCTAATCTATCAACATTATGGACTTATTTTTCTCTATCTTTCACACATCAATTGCTCAATGCATAGCAGATGAGAACATCTTCTGGTTCACTGCTATGCTACTATAGTTGCTTAATTAATGGTTCAATGGTTCAAAAAATGGTTCAATTGAACTTGTTTCACTTATTCTTGATGGCTTTTTGATTTCACGGCTGTCTTATGTCCATCTTACTCTCAATTTCCATTCGAATATAAAACTATACAAGTCTTTCCATCTCTCTAGGAAGCTTTTCTCACTCTATTAGAGAACATTTGGTCAATCTTTCTCTCCATAATAGCTCAATTTTTTCCCTTCTATCTATGACATTCAGAAATAAAGATGACCTATCTCCATACTTTTTTCGCATTTAATGTTGGAGTCAATGAGGAAATTTTTGACCAAAAGTGATCATAAACACATTCAGCATTTTTGGCTTCTAGATTGAGTGATAGATTTTACGATAGCTCAAAAAGAAGAACTCAGTGAATCTCCTTGAGAGAGAAAGAAAATTGTCAAGTTTTTATTCAAACTATGTTTTTACTTTAATTTTGAACTATCAAACGTTGACTGGAGAAAACTCGAATCTTATCAGGCAACGAGAGTTATGATTTGGCGAAAATATTTTAAGTATCATTTTTTGAACTTTGAACTTCTCTCTCTCTCGCTTAACCAAACCGAGGTTCCTACAGTCTTCATGTGCAGAAATTTCGTTGGATGAGATGAAAGTTTGCTTGGAGTGCAAGTTACAATCTCAAAAAATGAGCTTCATCGCCAACTTTCTGCCAGTGAATTGAACCTAACTGGAAAAATGCTCACAGTGGAAAATATGTGGCAGGTTTTTCAAAGAACCTTTGAATTTTGAGCTACACATTCACGTTTCTACACACAGTGAAGGTGAATTTTTTCCAAGTTCATAAAGTGAGTGAGTCAATAAGTTACAGTCACTCTCTTACATGTAATCAAAATGAGTAGAGAAATGGAGAGATTAACAGCTTAAACTTCATCTAGTTGTTGAGCACTAACCCATGGATTCTCGTGTTTTCCTTGACGCTTCCTTGACCCGAAGGACCAGTTAAAGTAAACAGTTTGTAGTGATTAATTTATGAGGATAAAAAACATAATGAGTGGATGTGGAGATAACCAGAGATGAATTAGACCAGAATTGAATGATTTAAATGATTTTTAATTCCTTTTTAAAAAAATATTGGAAGAGTCTGAGGATTTACTCGTTTTTCCCCCATAAAATTACATATGGATAATTTTGGTCAAAGATACAATTCGTTCCAGCGCCTGCATCTATCATAAGGTCTTTATACCCTTGACCTCCAATAATCATTCCATCTTTGAGCTGTAGAAAGAACTTTACCGCCCCTCCAAATCCATGGATAGAAAGCTGGGCTTGCGACACTTCGCATTTCGATTCAACCGGAGTATAAGTGAATTTATAAGGAATGCATAGAATTATACCAGCTGCTGTTCCCACCCAAAGACAGCCATTACTGGCTTTCAAAGCTGTAATCTTTGCAACAGAATCGAACAGTTCAGAATCGGTCAGCACTGGGATCAACATTCTCCTCAGATCAGGACGAATATCAATTGACATAATTTTTCTGTAAGGCTCGATGGCTGAGAAGAGTTGGATCATTCGATCTGATTGAGATCGATAGCTACACCAGACACCTCCTTCTCTTGCTGTCATTTTGCCAATTTGAGCGTCTTCAACGCCCACTTTGAATTGAGAGACGATTTTCAGGGTACCACAGTCTAGAATCTGAATTGAATTTTGATGAGCGAGCCATATGAAGAAGTCCACGGCCTCCATACAGCTAATGCCAGAGTTTCGTTCATCCATCGAAGATTCAACTGTTGATGACATTGATTTCTCAAGAGTTTCATCAGGTATTGACGTTGTTGATACCCATTCATCACTTTGAGACGTGTTTTCTATTTCTTCAAGACAATTTCTACTCATATCGATCAAAAAATATGCAGAAAGGTTCCAAAATTGAATTTCCTGTGATACAGTGAAAACGCAACAGTAACCATTGGCTAGAGCAATGAAAACTCTGTCTCTGCAATGGATTATCTGGACGACAGAATCAGGAAGTTTCATTTTGATACAGCTATATACACTCTGGTCTTCAGCAGAGAGAATATAGAGTATTCCATCATCACTTCCAAGCCATACGGTTCGAAGGGATTGTACACCCAAATCTCGCTTGCCTGTGGACTCTGAGGAGGTGGATGAGGAATTTTCTTGATTTGATGAGGCCACTAGATCTGGAATTTCAGCATGCTCAGTGGAAGTAGTTGTTGGTGTTTTTTCACTGGACGCAGATATCTTGTTGGAATCTTGATTTGAGATAGATTTGCTCTCTTTTCCGGTTACGTTTGCTGTAATGGCTTTACCAGAAAGTGGAAAGCTGGTAAAAAGCGAAGCCGTGGAAGCTAAAGAGAGAAAGGATGATTTAAATTAATTAAATCTACTCCACAATAGAAAGAGGATAGCTCTGCCTTTAGAGCTGAAGAAACCGAGATTTTGATTAAATGGTTTTATCTTGTACCAAAATATGAAGGAAATGATCAAACCTTTTTCATTGAGAGGAAGGTATCCAGTGTATTCCATGGAATCCTTACTTTCATTCATGAGACAACGAAACGAAGAAAAATCATTCAGAATTGTAACGTTTGCCTTACGTTATTGAAGATTCAGAAAGGTTATGAAATGAATACTTACCTAACCCCTAGTGGAGTATCTGCAGACATTGAAATTTCTAAAATAATTGAATCATCTTTGATTAAACCTCTCTCTGGATCTAGGACATCATTCCAATTTGCAAAGTCCTTGAATCCCCAACCACAGAATCCTGCAGGATCATTCTCAAAAATACTTTGTGGTAATTTCCTCGTCAATGGCTTATCACCATTCTGACGTATTAATCTGAATTCAGCCTTTGCTTTACAGGACCAAGTTGAGGATTTCGGGCAACCATCACATCTAAGAAATACTCCTAGAGTTTTGACTGGCTCCGTTTCTCCTTGCTCAACATATATATTTATATAAACTTGCCTGATTACAAAATAGAAGATGATAAAAATGAGTCAACAATTCGGAATAGCGACTGAGAGAGAAAAAGCTATCTGAATGGTTTGCAATCTTTTTGAAGCGGAACCATTCAGTAAACTCCATTTTTTTGAAAGAATACTCGAGAAAAGCTTGAATATCATGAACTCACCATGGTAAGTTGCGGACAAAGACAAGTGAACTGAATACGGTCTTATTCATTCGGCTCAAATTTTCGAATTTATGTCTGAATGTAACCTCAGATCGAGCTTCATTAATCGCAATATCCTCCTTGATAAAGCATGTAGTAGTGTGTAGTTCAGCATTGATGCTATCAATTTCGGGGGATTGTGATGAGGGGCTATAACTAGAGATCAATTCAATACAACGAAGGTTGCTGGCTAGAGAGAATATATTCGTGACTCTAACCTTTTTTCTATCTAGACTCACTTTCCAGAATGAGTTTTCTCCACACATCCATGCAGTATTAGAGCAGTCAAGAGATGCAGCGGATTCAATTCTTGGTGCATCGAGAAGTTGACAGTATGTTGGTTTGAGAGATAGAACAGAATCTGTTCCCAAAGTCCACTCATGTGGACCAATCTTGACCTCTTTCTGGTTGACCGTTAATTTCATACATCCCCTGTTTGCGAAAGTGCTCTTTGAAAATCTTTTACCTATGTTGCTGATGTCATTGCTGTAGATGGAATTTTCGTACTTCATCGCCTCAAATTCTATGGGCTGGTTTTTTATAGGACAATCAAAAATTAAAACTTCTAAGCGATAAGTGCCAGGTTTGGGTGCGACAAATTGCGTTACATAGTTACCATCTTCTTGATCATGAATCTTTAGGATAGTTTTAGAATTTTTCGAATCTGATATAGCTACAGAGATTGCATCTAGATCATTCTCATAACACTTTTTATCGGAAAAGTCTTTGGTGACTATGATCACTGAGGTAAACATACGGGCAAAACAGTGGCCAATTTTGGCCTCACAAAGAGAAGGCAATGTTTTGCTCGTTCGAAAACCACTGTAGCCTTCGATAGCTCTTTGAATCTTTGAAGCTAGCTTTCTGCTGTCCACACAACGTAGAGAACAATTTTCTCTTGGAACCAGACAATCTTTCTTCAATTTTGCTCTATCATGGAGCTCTTCTGTTTTTTTCTCCACTTCACTTACGGTTCCTTGATGCTTGAATCTTTTGAAACCAGTGGTAACTTTTGCTTTTTCTTTTGCGATCCATTGTCTTTGAACATCTAAAGTTTTCAGCTTCTTGTCTTGAGTTTCCCGTATTGAAACCGAAATTTCTTGGCGCCGTTTGTCCAAAAGACTGCTCATTTTGGTGAAAAATAGATCGTTTTCCTCCAGAATGCCTTGCCTCTTTTCTTTGATTTTTCCTTCTATCAAGGCCAGTCTTCTATCTGCATCATCCAATTCAGATATCCATTTGTCTGTCTCACTGGTTAAAGTTTTCGATTTTCGTTTCATTACTGTAAAAAAACGTCGAGTCTAGAAAGCATGAAAGAATAAAGGAGGTAACATTAATCGAAAAAATTCAGCAAAAAATTTGCTGCTGCGAGAGAAAATTTGCAATAAAAATAATAAAAACTGATTTAATACTCACATAATGCTCTGGCTTGGGTAAATTGTCATTACAGTGCGATTTATCACCACACGAATCACAAAACAAGGCCTTACAAGGTTCACAATACTGCAATTCTTCAAGCGGATGTCTGGGACATTGTGGTGTAATTTCACAGCTGTCTATTCGATTGAGGACACGATTGAGATAAGGATCAGTTTGAAACGCTGATGCACCTCCTTTCAGAATATTTATATCTCGACGACATATTGGACAAGGAAAAGAACGCTTTGAATTAGACTCAGATCGAGCACAAATACCTTCAAGACACTTGATACAAATGGTGTGGCAACGGCTTAATAGCTTTGGCAAGCGATGAGATCGGTCATATGTTTCAGAACAGATTGGACATGTCAAATCTGTTTTGATCAACTCATCACAATCGAAGGAGATCTTTTTCTTGAATTCGAACATTTCTCACCACGATTTCAAACTGACATTTACACGAACAATTAACGAGATCAACCAAACAATGATTTCAATAAGAATAAGTAGAGTCTGATGCGAAAAGAGTACAAACGGGAATCAAGAACATTTGGCCTTTTAAATACAAAGTGAGCGCACTCTCTACGTATCGGCGTGTTTTTTAAATACTCAGAAGAAACTCATGAAATAAGAGTTTCATTTTTTTGCCGAGTCTCGATTAGGCTTTTCAGTTTGTCTAGCTGAGGGCGGACAGTGGAAGGATGTTGAAATATGTAGATTCAGGGGTGATTATTCTCTGAAAAAACTTCAGTTTTGATTATTTGAAATATTGGCATATCACTATTCTTCAGTTGAATTGAGAATTTCCTCGTCATTTTGCTCGATGACATCCATCCACTCTATAATATCGAAACGATGGGCTTCTAGATTTAATGATAGATTTTATGATACAGATTTCAAAAAGAAGGACTTGGTGAATCTCCGGGATGGAAAAAGAAAATTGCAAAGTTTTTACTCAGTATTAATTTTCGAACTATCAAACGTTGGTATAACTGGAGAAATTTCGAATCACATTAGGCAACGAGAGAGTTATGATTTGATGGAGAATATTTTTGATATCGTTTTTTAATTTCTCTCTTCCTCTCTCTTGCAAAAAAACTTAAGGATATTCAAAACTGTTTTGCATCTGCTAAGCTAAAAAGGAAGTTTTTTGCTTAGATCGAATCGTTTCCATCAGATACAACTCTGAACTAGGGCCATTTCTTTAAATGTTGATCAGTTATAATTGATAAGTTACGCGACAGTAAACAGTTCGTGGTGATTAATTCATAGAGATAGAAAACATAATGAGTAGGTAAGGAGATGATCAGAGATGCATTAGCTCACAAATGAATGATTTTAATGGTTTTTCTATCAACTTTAGAAAAATATTCGAAGAACTCTGAGGATTCACTCGTTTTTTTCCCATAAAATTACATTTGGATAATTTTGGTCAAAGATACAATTCGTTCCAGCGCTTGAATCTATCATAAGGTCTCTATAGCCTTGACCTCCACTAATCATTCCATCTTTGAGAAGTAGAAAGAACTTCACTGCCCCTCCGAATCCATGAAGAGAAAGCTGGGCCTGAGATAAATCGCATTTCGGTTCAGTAGGATTGGAGGTGAGTTTATAGGGAATGCATAGGATTACACCAGCTGCTGTTCCTACCCAAAGATGGCCATTGCTTGCTTTCAAAGCTGTAATTCTTGCAAGAGAATCGAGTTCACAGTCAGACAACACTGGAAACAACATCTTTTTCAAATCAGGCCGAATGTCAATCGATATAACTTTTTCGTAAGGTTCAATGGCTGAGAAGAGTTGAATCATTTGATCTGATTGAGACCGATAGCTACACCAGACACCTCCTTCTGTTGCTGTCATTTTGCCAATTTGGGCTTCCCCAGAGTTTATCGTAAATTGAGAGTTGATTCTCAGAGTTTTACAGTCAAGAATGTAAATTGAGTTTTGATGAGCGAGCCAAATAGAGGTTTTCACTGCTTCCATGCAGCTAATGCCAAGGTCTTGCTGATATTCATCTGCTAATGAGATCAAATTCTCCGATGATTCTGGTTCATCAGTTCGAGATCTGTTTCCCATTTTTTGACTTGTTCCTCTTATATTGACCAAAAAATATTCTGAGAAGTTCCAATATTGAGTATTTTGGTAACCAGTGAATACACAACAGAGCCCATTAGCCAAGGAGATGTAAACTTTGTCTCTAACATGAAGTATCTGAAGAGCCGAGGCAGGAAGTTTGATCTTGACACAATTATATTCACTCTGATCTTCTGCGGACACAACATGAATAGCCCTTCCATCGCTCCCGATCCACAAAGATCGAAAAGATCTCGAAATCGACGAAGCCCGTTGATTCGAATTTTTGCCCCATTCATCGGAAGTGTTTGTTGAGGTTTCTTGTTTGGGAGTACTCATCTGGCAAGAGTTCTGATTTAGGGGCGATCCATTTTTCCCTTTCGCTAAACCTGTTCTATTAGAGGATGGGGAAACGAAAAGTGAAGCACTTGTGGAGGCTGAAAAAGAAAAGATTACAGTAAATTCAAGCTCATTGAGAGGAAAAGCTCTCCTCTCAGGGGATAGAGAATATATCAAGTAATTTCAGTTGGGACCGAACCAGAAAAATGATTGATCGAACCTTGTTTCTTGAGAGGTAGGTATCCAGGGTACTCTATAGAATCACTATTTATGATGAAACAACGAAAGGGAGAAAATTGTCAGATTCAAGGAGGAAAAAGTGATTCAAATTATCATAATAATGGCAAGCAGGAATTCAAAATACCAGGGATTACTCACCTTATTCCATTTGGTATGCCTGCAGACATCCATACTTCCAATATAATTGAATTGTCTTTGATATAACCATTACCTGAATCTATGATATCTTTCCAAGGAATGAATTTAGGAAACCCCCAATCAGGTTCATCCCCATCGAATATGTGATCAAATCTCCTCTCAAACGGCTTTCCACCATTTTGATTTATCAATCTCAAATGAGCCCAAACATTACATGACCAACTTGAAGACACAGGATAACCACCACATTCCAGAAAAAATCCCAAAGTTTTGAATGGCTCGCTTTGGTATTTTCTTTCCCTTGCTATAATCGACCTGATTCCAATCAGTTTGATGAATAAGAAATGGTAGTAGTTGTAACATACAAAAAAAAGAATAGTGTGAAAATTCTCACAATCATCACTTTAGCTATATCTTGTCTAGATTGCAGAAAAGATTAAATATCTTCCTTACCATGATAATTTGCGAACATAGGAGGGAGGACTCTTCGCATAACCTTTCATTCCAGTAAAGTTTTCGATCTTGTATCTAAATGTGGCTTCAGACCAAGCTTCATCGATTGAAATGCCCTGCTTCAAGGAGCAGTTGGTAGTCTGCAGAGTTGTCCCAATGATATCAACTTTACTACAACTTGATGAGAGGTCGCAACCAGGAACCGATTCGATACACGTCAGATTTTCCGAAGAAGAAACTACTTTGGAAACCCAACACTCAATTTCTCCTTTCGAGTCCAATCTACAAATTGAGTCACCTCCACAAATCCATGTTGTCTCGGAACATCCCGAAGTTGCAGCGCATAAAGTCTTCAACCTACATGTTGTATCCAGAAGCCCACAGCAATTTGGCTTGAGAGGTACAGCCGATTCTACTCCAAGACTCCACCCAAGTGGACCAATTTTGACCTCTTTTTGGTTGACAATTAGTTTCACACACTGTGTATCTGGAGAAGTGCACATTGAAGACCTCTTACAGGTATCGCCGATCTCATTAGTATAATATGGATTTTCATAGCTCTCAACCTGGAATTCCAAAGGATAATCTTTGATCGGGCAACCAAATATGGTCACTCTCAGTTGATGAGTGCCAAGTTTCAGTGGGACGAATTGTACTTCATAGGTACCACCTCCTGCGTCAATTATCTTGGAAAGATTGCTTTCATATTTTCCTGAATCTGATAAAGTTGCACTTATGGCCTTTAGATCATTACCCCAATAATTATTACCGGAAAAGTGGTGAGTGACTATCGTCACTGAAGTACACATTCGAGCAAAACACTTGCCTACTTTTGCTCTACAGAGAGAGGGCAATGTTTGACTCGTTCGAAAACCACCAAAGCCCCTGATTGCTCTCTGAAAAGTCTGTGCTTCCATGGTCTTCTCGTCGTAGTGGAAGGAGGAATTTGCTCTCGGATTGAGGCAATTTTTATTTTTTTCTTCTCGCATCCGGAGCTCCTCTGTTTTTCTATTCACCTCACTAATAGCCCCTTGATGCTTGAACTTTTTGAATCCAGCCAAGACTTCCGCTTTTTCATTGGTAATCCATTGCCTTTGATTGTGAAGAGCTTTGAGCTTTGCGTCTCGGGCTCTGCGTATTGAAGCGGAAACTTCTTGTCGTCGTTTGTCCAATAGACTATACATTCTCGTGAAAAATATATCATTTTCTTCCAAAGCACCATCACTGTTTTCTTTTATTTTTTCTTCTACAAAAGCCAATGTTTTATCAGCAGCGTCCAACTTATACCACCACTTGTCCGCTTGATCAATTAAATGTTTTGATTTCCCTTTCATAACAGAGGAAAAGCCCTTAGTCTACAAACCAGAATGATAGAAACAATTCGTTAGAATTGCCAAAATACAATTAGGAAATAAGAGCGTCCAAAAAAAATATACTCACAAAATGCACAGGTGAGGCTGGATCTTCATTACAATGAGATTTATTGTCACATGAGTCACAAAACAGAGCGTCACAAGGTTCACAATATTGTAATTCCTCGAGCGGATGTTTGGGACATTCTGGTGTCACTTCCCAATTTTCTATTCGGTTGAGGACACCATTGAGAAAAGGATCAGTTTGGAACCGTGATGGTCCTCCTTTAGGAATATTTATATCTCGACGACATATTGGGCAAAGAAACGATTGCCTTGAGGTAGCTTCTGGTCGAGAACAAATGCCTTTTAGACATCTGAGGCAGATGGAATGACAGCGATTCAATAGCTTTGGTAAACGATCGGATCGGTCGTATATCTCCGAACAGATTGGGCATGTCAAATCGTTTTGGATTAACTCATCACAATCAAAGGAGACCCTCTTCTTGAGTTTGAACATTGTTCAACACAATCTCCTATTGGTAATGATGAACAATCAATGAACGAGATAAATTAAACAAAAAACACCAAATTTATTTAAAAAATTTGATTAATCTTGAGTATGACGTAATCGGACGACACGCGGGAATCAATACATTTCGCTTTTGTATCATATTAGTCTTTGGAGCGCACTCTCTAGCATGCTGGCGTTTTTTTCAAATCGACAAGAACGAGTTTCCGTCAGCTCTGTCTCTTTTCTTTTTTCATTGATTTTTTTTCTCATTTTCTCTCATTTTTGAATAAAACAAAAACAGAAATTTTATATTCACTCTTTCTCTTTCCACACAATTACATGTGAAAGATGTTCGTCAAAAACGCAAGTCAACCCAGAATCTGGATCTATCATGAGGTCTCTGTACCCTAGTCCTCCACTGATCATCCCATTGTTGAGTGGTGAGAAGAATTTTACTGCACCTCCAAATCCATGGAGAGAAAGCTGGGCTTGGGATAGATCGCATCTTGAATCGGATTGTGCTGGAGTCATTTTGAAAGGAATGCATAGAATTATACCAGCTGCTGTTCCCACCCAAAGACGGCCATTACTGGCTTTCAAAGCTGTGATCTTTGCAACAGAATTAAGTTCAGAGTCGGACAGAACTGGAGTTAACATTTTCTTCAAATCAGGTCGAATATCAATCGACATAACTTTTCCATAAGGCTCAATGGCTGAGAAGAGTTGAATCATTTGATCTGATTGGGATCTATAGCTACACCAGACACCTCCTTCTGTTGCAGTCAATTGATCAATTTGAGCGTCTTCAGCGCCCACTTCGAATTGAGAGACGATTTTCAGAGTACCATTGGCCAGAATATGAATTGAATTTCGATGAGCGAGCCAAATGGAGATGTTCACCGCCTCCATACAGCTAATACCGGAGTTTTGCTCATCCATTGAAGATCCAACTGTCGATTCCTCTGAGGTTTCATTAGGTAACGACGTCGTTGATGCCATTTCTTCAGCACAAGACGTCTTTCCTGTTTCTTCAAGACATTTTCCACTTATATCGATCAAAAAGTATGCAGAAAGATTCCAAAATTTAGTTTCCCGTGATCCAGTGAAAACGTAACAGTAACCATTGGCTAGAGCAATGAAAACTTTACCTCTGGAATGAATTATCTGGACGATAGAACCAGGAAGTTTCATCTTGATACAGCTATATACACTCTGGTCTTCAGCAGAGAGAATATAGAGTATTCCATCCTGACTTCCAAGCCATACGGTCCAAAGGGATTGTAAGCCCAAGCCTTGTTCATTTGTGGACTCTGAGGAGGTGAATGGCAATTTTTTTATTCGATGAGCCCACTAGATTTAAATTTCCAGCTTGCTCAGTGGAAGTAGTTTTTTAGGTTTCTCTACCTGATGCAGATATCTTGTTGGAATCCTGATTTGAAAGTGATTTGTTTTCTCTTTCAGCTACATTTGTGACACTGGCTCCAGAAGAAAGTGAAATGCTGGTGAAGAGCAAAGCACTTGTAGGAGCTAAAGAAAGGAAGAATGAATTATTTTGATTTAATCTACTCTGTAATAGGAAGAGAATAGCTTTGCTTTTAGAGCTGGAGAAACGAGGGATTTGATCAAGGAAATAATCAAACCTTTCTTATTAAGAGGGAGGTATCCAGTGTATTCCATGGAATCCTTACTTTCAATCGAGAGACAGCAAAATGAAGAAAAATCGATCAGAATTGTTGTTTGTATTACGTTATTGTACATTCATCGAAGTCTCAAAATCTATGAACCCTTACCTAACTTCTAGTGGTGTATATGGGAAGATACAAACTTCCAAAATGATTGAATCATCTTTGATGAAACCTTTTTCTGGGTCGAGAATATCATTCCAATTTGCGAAATCTGAGAATCCCCAAGCTTGAGAATTCTTCATAAAAACACTAGCTTCAACAAATTTTCTTGTCAATGGTTTGTCAGCATTTTGACCTATTAATCTGAATTCAGCCTCAGCTTTACAGGACCAAGTCGAGGATTCCGGGCAACCATCACATTTAAGATACACTTTCAAAGTTTTGACTGACTCCTTTTCTCCTTGCTGTATATAAACTCGCCTGGTTCCAAGATAAAAGATGATAAAAATGAGTTAATAATTCGGAATATGGACGAAGAGAGAAAAACTATCTGAATGGTTTACAATCTTTTCAAAGCGGAACCATTTCCTCGACTCAATTTTCTTCGAAAGAATATACGAGAAAAGCTTGGAATATTATGAACTCACCATGGTAAGTTGCGGACGAAGACAGGTGGACTGAAAACATTGCCCTTTATCTGGCTTAAATTTTCGAATTTATGTCTGAATGTAACCCCAGATCGAGCTTCATCAATCGCAATATCTTCCTTGATAAAGCATGTAGTAGTCTGTAGTTCCGCATCGATGCTATCAATCTCACTGGGATGAGATGAGGGCTCAAAACTTGGGACCAATTCAATACAACAAAGGTTCTTCTCTAGAGAGAACATATTTGTGACTCTCTCCTTTTCTCTATCTGGATTTACTCTCCAAAATAAGTTTTCTCCACACATCCATGTAGTATCAAAGCAGTCAAGAGATGCAGCGGACTCAACTCTTGGTGTGTTAAGAAGTTGACAGTAGGTTGTTCGGAGTGTTAAGGTAGGTTCTGTTCCAAGAGTCCACCCAAGTGGGTCGATTCTGACCTCTTTTTGGTTGACAATTAGTTTAACACACTGCATATCCAGGGAAGTGCATATTGAAAACTTCTCGCTAGTACTGCTGATCTCATTACTATTACTATAATATGCATTTTTATGGCTCTCAACTTCGAATTCCAAAGGATAATCTTTGATCGGGCAACCAAATATGGTCACTTTCAGTTGATGAGTGCCAAGTTTCAGTGGGACGAATTGTACTTTATAGGTACCACCTCCTTCGTCAACAATTTCGGAAAGATTGCTTTCATATTTTCCTGAATCTGATAAAGTTGCACTAATGGCCTTTAGATCATTACCCCAATAATTATTACCGGAAAAGTCGTAAGTGAATATGGTCACTGAAGTACACATTCGAGCGAAACACTTGCCTACTTTCGCTCTACAGAGAGAGGGTAATGTTTGGCTCGTTCGAAAACCACCAAAGTCACTGATTGCTTTCTGAAAAGTCTGTACTTCCACGTTCTTCTCGTCATAGTGGAAGGAAGAATTTACTCTCGGATTGAGAGAATTTTTATTCGTTTCTCCTCGCATCCTGAGCTCCTCTGTTTTTCTAATCACCTCACTGATAGCTCCTTGGTGCTTGAACTTTTTAAATTCAGCCAAGATTTCGGCTTTTTCACTTGTGATCCATTGCCTTTGATCGTGTAGAACTTTGAGCTTGGCGTCTCGGGCTCTACTTATCGAAGCGGAAACTTCTCGTCGTCGTTCGTCCAATAGACTAGACATTCTTGTGAAAAATAGATCATTTTCTACTAATGCCACATCACTATTCTCTTTTAATTTTTTTTCTATAAAAGCCAGCGTTTTATCAGCATCGTCCAGCTCACACATAGAATTGTCTGCTTGAGCGGCTAGAGTGTCTGATTTCCGTTTCATAACAAGAGAATAGCGCCTAGTCTAGAAAACAAGATGATGAAATACGAATAATTCAGAGAAATTTTCCAACAATGCTAAAAATATCAGCAATTAGAGCTTTTAAGAAGAGTTCATACTCACAGAATGCTTGGATATCGCTGAATTATCATTCCAATGAGATTTATCATCACAGAAATCACAAAACAGAGAATCACAAGGCTCACAATATTGTAATTCCTCAAGTGGATGCTTGGGACATTCTGGTGTAACTTCGCAGCTTTCTATTCGATCAAGAACCCGACTGAGGTAAGGATCGGTTTGAAATTCTGATGCACCTTCTTTAGGAATATTTATATCTCGACGGCAAATTGGACAAGGAAACGAAAGTTTTGAAACAGCCCCTGACTGAGAGCAAAGGCCTTCAAGACACTTAAGGCAGATGGTATGGCAGCGATTCAATAACTTTGGCAAACGATCAGATCGATCATATGTTTCCGAACAAATTGGACAGGTCAAATCTTTGTCGATTATCTCATCACAATCAAAGAAAACCCTCTTCTTAAGTTTGAACATTTTCCAACGCGATTTTCATCCGATATTAATAAACAATCAACGAATAAGATCATCTAAATAAACACATCAACTCAAAGAAGTGTGATCTCACAAGACTCTTGTGACAAGATTCTAACAAATTAAAAGTGATAATTGGACTCTGATTGATCAGAAAAATAAGTGTACTTCAAAACATTCCACTTTTCCAGTCCCGAATCAGTCTTTGAAGCGCACTCTCTAGCATATTGGCGTGTTTTTCAAACTAGGAAAGCACAGAAACTGTAGCAGTGCTGAAGAGAACGTTTTTTGGCAGCTCTTTTTCTCTCTTTTTTGCTCTTCAGGGGTACTCGAGGATTTGAGAATACACTGTACCTACGATTTGTATCAAGGCATTTAGAAGAGGGCATTTATTTGCCTGAATTTAATATGCTTTCACCTAGATTCTCCATATTTTTTGATGATCTCTTTGTTAGCACTTTGTTTGTTTGATTCCTTTTTCCTTTAACGAAAAGAAGGAGCAACTTGATTGACATTTATTGAAATTTTTATATACCTCATTATTGCCAAATACATGGTCTATCGGGATGATAAGCATGAATGCACTATGAGGAGTGTTGTTTCGAATTTTGAATGACTATTCCTCACACTCAGTCGGAATTTAAATTTTCTTCAGTTCTTGAAATTTGTTCGATTAAATTAATACACCCACTCTATAACATTCCATCGAGAGCAACGAAATAAACGAAGAAATTGTTCATCTTTTATCTGTCCTTTCGAGCTCAGCTCACACATTCTTTGAATTTTTCCCCCCGTTCCAATTTAACTACTTGTTGCTAAACTTGAGTGCAATTCAGAGTGCCCAACCTGAAGCGATTGGAAACTTAGAAAGCAGAGAGGTAGACGATGCGGTATGAGCTAGCATGTAGTTGATCGAGTTTAATGATTTTTCTTTCCAGTTTAGAAAATAACCAAGAGAAAACTGTATTTTTATTCATCCTCTGTTCATACAAAAATATGAGGATAAAATGACGCTGGTCAACAACACAATTTAGCCCAGCATCTGAATTTATTAGAAAGTCTCCATAACCTTATCCTCCACTAATCATTCCACCGTTGAGTAGTAGAAAGGACTTGACTGCCCTTCCAAATCCATGGAGAGAGCCGGGCCTGCGATACATCGCATTTCGATTCAGCCGGAGTGGAAGTAAATTATACTAGCTGCATTTCTACCCAAAGATGGCTATTACATGCTTTCAAAGCTATTATTCTTTTAACAGAATCGAGTCAAGAGTCAGCCAGCGCTGAAATCAACATTTTCTTCAAGTCAGGCTGGATATCGATTGATGTACAATGGTGAAGCTTTTCTGTGCCCTTCTGTAGATCAGAAGAATTGAGCCATTTGATCAAATTAAGATCGATAACTATCCCAAAAACCTTCTTCTGTCGCAGTCATTTTATCAATTTGAGTTTCATCAGGGTTTAATTAAAATTGAGAGATGATTCTTAGAGTTTCATAGTCAAGAATAAGAATTGAGCTTTGGTTAACAAGCCAAACAGAGATTTCCACTGCTTTCATGCAGTTAATGCTGGAGTTTAGTCCATCCTTTGAAGACATAACTGTTGATGACATGGATTCCTCAAAAGCTTCAACAGTTTATGATGCCATTAACGTTACTGGATCGTCAGTGCAAGATGTTTGTTCCATTTTTGAATTCATTCCACTTATATCGATCAGAAAACATTCGGATGAGTTCCAACAAAGGGTTTCTCGTGATCTAAGGAAGACGTTTAAATGAAGATTGACTTGAGCAACAAAACTTTGTTTCGTTCATGATTTATTCGCCCACCTGAATCAAGAGGTTTCATCTTGATTATTTGATAACTCGAGTCTGAGATATCATTCCAAACTGCGAACGATCCATATCTCTAATCGGTAGAATTTTTCGCAAGACTCGCATGCTATAATTTCTTCGCCAATGATTTACCACCATTTTGGCGCATTCATCTCAATTCAGTCTTAGCTCCATCGGACCATGTTGAAGAATTGAAGCAACCATCACTGAGAAGATATACGAATAAAATCATATCTACACTTATATCAGTAGAGCTGGAAATTCTCTCAAGCTCCAAAGAAGTATTAAATGGTGTTTGATTCTTTAGTTTTTCGAGCACCTGTTCCCATATTCTCGTCTGCTTTTATACTACTCACAAGAATTATTTATTCGATTCAAGAATAATTCAGTTTTCTATTTGTAGTAATCAATGGCTAATCTATATCGGTGGTTGATCTTAATCAGCAGAGGAGGAGATGGTAAGAAACGAGTTTATCTTAGTTCATTCATTTTTTCCACTCTTTCTCTCATTTAATGAAGTGAACAATTATGAAAATTGTGAATTTATTCTTTCTCCTTCCATACAATCATATGAGGAAAATATTCGTCAAAAACACAATTTGCTCCAGCATCTGGATCTATTATGAGGTCTCTGTAGCCTTGACCTCCACTCATCATTCCATTTTTAAGCTGCGAAAAAAACTTTACTGCCCCTCCAAAACCATGAAGAGATAGCTGAGCTCGAGATATATTGCACTCTGACATATACGGCCTGGAAGTCAATCGAAAGGGAATGTTCAGAATTATACCGGCTGCTGTTCCTACCCAAAGACATTCATTGGTGGCTTTCAAAGCTGTAATCCTTGCAACAGAATCGAGTTCAGAGTCAGATAGCGATGGAATCAACATTTTCCTCAGGTCAGGGCGAATATCGATTGATGAAACTTTACCGTAGGGTTTGGTGGCTGAGAAGAGCTGAATCATTTGATTTGACTGAGACTGATAGCTACACCAGACACCTCTCTCTGTTGTGGTTAATTTGTCAATTTGAGCTCCTTCATCTACTACGAATTGATAGATAATTCCCAAGGTTTCACAATCTAGAATATGAATTGAATCTTGACAAGCAAGCCAAATAGAGGCTCCTACGGCTTCCATACAGTTTACCTTAAAGTTTTGTTCAACAATTGATAATTCATCTTTTGATGACGTCGATTCTTCTGAAACTTCAGCATATATCGACGTTATTGATGGTGCTTGTTCCTCAGCGGGCAATATTTTCTTCACTTCTGAACACATTTTAGTTATGTTGAGCAAAAAATATTCAGATAAGCTCCAACATAAAGTTCGTGGTGATCTAATGAAGACGCAACAGTAACTGTTGGCTAAAGCGACAAAAACTTTGCCTCTGGAATGAACTATGTGAACAACGGAATCAGGAAGTTTCATTTTGATACAGCTATAAACACTCTGGTCTTCAGCAGAAAGGATATAAAGTGTTCCATCATCCCCTCCAAGCCATACTGTTCGAAGGGTTTGGACAGCTATATCTCTCTTCCGTGTTAGCTCCAATGAGGTGGATGAAAAATTTTGCTGAGTCAGTCTGGCCATCAGATTTGAATTCGTATCACATTCAGCTATCTTGTTTGAATGCTGATTCAGGAGTGATTCTTTTCCTTCGTTTGCTACATTGACCCTACCAGAAGATGATAAGCTGGAGAAGACCGAAGCGCTCGTAATAGCTAAGAAAGGGAATAATGAATCAGATCAGTTCAACCTGCTGAAAGTAGAATTACACTCCCTAGAAAGCCAAGACCATGAAGCTTCAGCTCGTAATTACATTCAGGGCTAGATCACGGATAAAATGAACAAACCTCGCTCTTTGAGAGGAACGTATCCAATGTCGTCCATGAAGTCCTCACTTATTTAAACAAAATGCAGAAATGGAAGTTATTTATTTGAATTTTTGGATGCATTGCGATCCGTGTCATATAATTGCTAGACAAGGAGTCAAGTTATCAATACTCACCTAACTCCCTGAGGTTTATCTGCAGACATCCAAACTTCCAAAATAATTGAATCATCTTTGATAAAACCTTTCTGCTGGTCTAAGATATCATTCCAATTTGCAAATGATCTGAATCCCCAATTTTCAGAGTCATGCTTGAATACTTGGTCGATTTTTCTTGTCATTGATTCGCCACCATTTTGATGTATTAATTTCAATTCAGCCTGAGCTCTACATGACCAAGTTGGGAACTGGCAACCATCGCATTGGAGATAAACTTCTAACTCCTTGGACGACTCTGATAACTTTGCACTAATTCGCCTGAGTCCAATCAGAATGATAGTGAATCAAAATAATTGAACAAGTTGAAATAATAATTGGGAGAGAAAAGGTGAATGGTGAACAATTTTACTAGCACATAATCGTTCCCTCAACTTTATTCTCGCTGGAGGACCAAACGAATAAAATTTGGATATCATATACTCACCATGGTAAGTTGCGGACGAAGTCAGGAAAACTGATAAAAGACTTATTCAAGCTTAAGTTTTCGATCTCAAGTCTAAGTGTGGCTTCAGATCGAGCTTCGTTGATCGAAATATCCTCTTTGATGAAGCAGGTAGTGTGTTGTTTGGCATTTATCAAATTAACATCGCAGCACCCTGATGAGACTCTATAACCAGGAACCAATGCAATACAATTAAGGTTGCTACCAAGAGAAAACGTATTCTCTTTTTTTTCATCGAGACTTACTCTCCGAATTGAGTTACCCCCACATATCCAAGTGCTATTAGAACAGTCAACAGATGCAGCAAATTCAATTTTTGATGCATCCTGAGGGCGACAGATAATTGGTTCAAGAGGTGGAGTATGTTCCGTTCCAACTGTCCACCCATGTGAACCAATCTCGACCTCTTTCTGGTTAGCCGTTAGTTTAACATAGTCTCTCGGAGTCCTATTAGTATACTTTCTAAAAACATCGCAAATGTCATTACTGTCATTGGAATTTGTCCAACTTTTTGCCTCAAATTCTAAAGGATAATTTCTGATCGGACAATCGAAAATGGTTACTTTTAGGCAATAAGTACCAGGTTTTGATAGAATGAATTTTGTTTCATAGTCACCACACCCTCTATCATATATCTTGAGATTAATAGAACTCATACTACCTTTCAAACATGAGACAACTGCACAAATTGAACCTAAATCATGTCCATAGTATTTGTTACCAGAAAAGTCCTTTGTGACTATAGTTACCATAGTATATATTCCAGCGAAACACTCGCCAATTCTCGCTTCACAGAGAGATGGCAATGTGTTGCTCGTTCGAAAACCGTTGTGTTCCTCAATAACTTTTCGAACTGTAACAACTACTCGTTTCTTCTCAACATAACGTAAGAAACAATTTTCTTTTGGAATCAACCAATCTTTCTTTGATTTGGCTCTCTCTTGGAGGTTTTCTATTTTCTTCTTCACTTCACCAATAACACCTTGATGTTTGAATCTCTTGAACCCAGCTGTAACTTTTGCCTTTTCATCTATAATCCATTGCTTCTGATCATTCAAAGTTTTGAGTTTTTCATCTCGGATTTTACGGATCGAAACCGAGACTTCTTGGTGTCGTTTGTCCAAAAGGCTACTCATTTTCGTGAAAAATAGATCGTTTTCTTCCAACACTCCAGCACTTTTTTCTTTTATTTTTTTCTCTACAAAAGCCAATCTTTTATCTGCATCATCAAGCTGAGATATCCACTTGTCTGTTTCACAAGATAAAGATTCCGATTTCCGTTTCATGGCTAAAGAGAAACGTCGAGTCTAAAGAAGGAGAAGAAATAATAGAGTTGTGCTCGATTCCATTTAAAAGTTCTAAAAAAAGCTGTGGCTATGGAAGATAATCCAGCAGCTGATTTTATACTTACAGAATGCCTGGGGTTTGATAGATTGTCATCACAATGAGACTTGTCTTCACACGAATCACAAAATAAGGCATCACAAGGCTCACAATACTGTAATTCCTCGAGCGGATGTCTAGGACATTCTGGTATAACTTCACGATTGTCTATCCGACCCAGGAGTTGATTGAGGTAAGGATCGGTTTGAAATTTCGTTAAACCTTCTGCCGGGATGTCTATTTTTCTGCGACATATTGGACAAGGAAACGAGCATTTTGAAACGGTATCTGATGGAGTACCAATACCTTCAAGACAACTTTGGCAAATGGTATGGCAATGATTCAATAACTTTGGCAAACGGTCAGATCGGTTATATGTTTCCGAACAAATTGGACATGTCAAATCTGTTTTGATTAACTCATCACAATCAATCGATAATTTCTCCTTGAATGTGAACATTTTTTAACACGAATTCAACCTAATATTGACACAATCAAATAATGAGATCAATGAAACAATAATTTTAATCAGATCAAGTAGAGTCTGATGAAATAAGAGGACACGCGGGAATCGAAAACATTTGGCCTTTAATACAATATCAGCGCACTCTCTATATATTGGCGTGTCATTTGAACTAGATCAGAACGTATTCCTGTCACCTTCCTCGTACAACACTCGAGAAATCCTCGACAAGAATAAAAAAATGCTAACAATTTTGTTTCCACACAATTAGATGAGAGCGTTTATCTATCTGCAATTCATCTTTTTGACTCAAATTCAATACTCGATCATGATAGCCATCGCCCCCACTTATCATGAAATTTTCCATCTGCAGAAAGAATTTGACAGTTTCTCCATGCCCATGAAGAGATAACTGTTTTCGAGCTTCATCACATTCCGGAAGAAGAGTGGGAGGAAAATTGCCTAAACTTGAGGCGGGATGTACGTAAGGAATGTTCAAAATTTCACCTCTATTTGTTCCTATCCAAAGACTATCGAAGCTTGCTTTCATGGATATAATTTTACCGAAGTCAAACGACTCGCTGACCAGATGCCTTGTCATATGAGGCTCAGCATCTATAGTTTGGAGATGTTGATAAGGCTGAGAAGCTGAGTAAAGATGGATCTTCCAGTCCAATGAAGTGCTGCACCAAGCACCACCCCCTACGGCGGTTATTTGGGTAACTCGGGCCTTCTCTCTAGAATCTACTTCGAAATGGTTGTCAATTCTCAGACTTTCGCAATCCATAATGTAAATAGCGTTACGATAACCTAACCAAACAGAGGTTCCCACAGTTTCCATGCATCTGATAGTGAAGTTTTGGTAAGCTGATGAAAGTTTGGTAGAAGATCCAGTCACTGCCTCTGAGGAAGCGCTTTCATCACTAGCCTTCTGCAAGTGACCATTAATGATGGCACTTTTTTCCTTCATGTCAAGCGAAAGACATTCTGTCAAGTCCCAAAAAGTTTTTTGGAATTTGGTGAATATACAACATAGGCCACCTACTAAGGCAACGAAAACTTTCCCCCGATGTTGTATTATCTGTACAACAGGGCTTGGAAGTTTGATTGAAGTTATCAAGGAGTGAGCCATATTCTTTTCTTCACGATGGATGTAGATAGTACCATCCTTTCCTCCAAGCCAAACAGTTGGAATAGCAAAATTTTTGCAGGCAGAGTTACTTGAATCAACGTCTCCATTGGAAGCTGCCAAGGACGGCAGACACTCATCAGAGGGTTGATTGTTTGAAAAAGAGGCTGTAAATGCTTCGTCGATCGATAAAAGGGGTCTCGAACTTTCAGAAACAATAAAGGGCTTAGCTGATGTTGAGGGGCCTGGAGTACTATTGTTGGCTAAGGGTTTCTTCAAAGTTTCTGATTTTTTACCTTTTTTCGAAGATCTTTTCCTTCGCACTTTGTTTGCTTCTTGCTTCCTTTTCCCATCAACGGAAGGGGGCGAACTCAATTCGATTGACTTGACACTTGTTTTATCAAACTTATCATTGTCAAGGACATGATCAATCGAAATACTAGGAATAGAGGCAATACAGAGAATGTTGCTCTGAATTCTGAATGATTCATGAACAATTTTATGATCTTTCTTCCTATCCATAATACTTATTAGGCTGGAAGAATTGCCAGAAGCACAGAGCCATATTTTAGAGGAAAGACTCACAGATGTAGCACAGCGAATTTTTTTCTCCACATCATCAACAAACAGGGGTAAGTGATAAATTTTCTTTGGAGCTCTTGAAAAATCTGAAGGTGATGCTTGAGCCCATCCACGAGAGATGGTATAATTATCAAAGCTCTCTGCCTCAAATTCGAGAGGATAAGTTTTGATTCGATGGTCGAAAATTCTCACCTTCAAGCGATAAGTAGTGGATTTCGGTGGGATGAACTTTAATTCATAAGTACCGTCATTCCTATCAATTATACGCACAGGAATTTCTTTCGATGTCCCCTTGTCTTCGATTCTGGCGATTACAATATCTCTTCCACATTGTTGCCGTTCGCCAGAAAATTTGTAAGTAATAATCTCGGCTGATGAGTCCATTTTGGCAAAACACTGGCCAATATTCACTTCACAAAGAGATGGGCATGTTGTGCTTGTTCGAATATCTCCTATACTCCGAATGCTCGCTTGTATGAAGTTCATTGAGGATTTCTCCATTAGATCACAACATACGAAACAATTTTCTTTCGGAATGAGTAAAGTGCGGAGAGATTTCTCGTGAATCATGAGCTCGTTCACTTTTTCGTTAATCTGATTTATGCCACCTTCTCCTTTGATTTTGTCATACTCAGTCTTAATCTTAGCTTTTTCACTCTCGATCACCATCAATTGATCCTCCAGGATCTTCCTCTTTGTGACACGCATCTTTCTCGTTAATTCCTTGATCTCATTCCGTCTTTCTTCCACTGAGCTGATGACTTTTGCAAAATTCAAATCTATATATTCTAAAATGTCATCGATGTTATCATCCAGATCTTCCATTTCGAATGAAACTCTTTCACTTGCTTTATACAACATAGAAATACACTTTTTTGCTCTATCCTTCAAGTTCTTCGAAGCTCGCTTGATTGCATAAGAGGATGGAATGATCTAATAGAGAAAAAGTGTAGATAAATCAACAAATTAGAACCAATAAAAGAAATGCTGGATCTAGACAATAAACAACATTCTAGTTTGAGAACTGAAGTGATTAGAGAGTGATTAAATCTGAGAGATCTTCAAAATGGAGAAAGATGACCAAAACGGACAAAGAATGAAAATTATAGTAGAGACAGAGAGTAGAACTCTGAAATGCATCCGAATTTTTTAAATTTTGCACCTACAAAGTGGTCACGGCTAGTTTCATCATGATTGATATGAGATGAAGTATCACAAATATCACAAAATTCTTTGCTGCAAGTATCACAGAATAACAGCTCCTGGGATGAGTGCTTTGAGCATCTCGAGATCAGTTCACAATTTTGATCTTTTATCAGGTCAAGCAATTGATTGACCAGAAAAGCTGCTGGAAATTCTGACAAACCATTAGAGGTGACTCTAACGGACATTCGACACAATGGACATGAGAACGAGAATAAATGTTCGGCAATAGCACGATCACAGTATGTTTTCAAACAAGATTTACACAACGTATGATTACATGGCAACTGCTTTGCCGCACGTTCCAACTGATCAAACGTATCCTGGCAAACTACACAGGTTAGAAGCTTTTGATTCACTGCATCCTCATCAAGGTTTATTCTTTTCTTTAAAGTGGACATAACCTAAACAGTATCGATTCACACGATAAAAAAAGAAGAATAATTTTACTCTACTCTACTCTTTGCTACTCAGATAGAACGACTGTTTGCTGTAACAAGAGTAACTCTCTGTCTTCGATGAGCAGCCCGCTTTATGGAGCAGGAAAGAGAGATCCAGAATCTCTCTGGATACAGATTGCTTGATATTTGATTGATATTTAATGAAGATAGAAATGTTGTGGGAGTTTTTCTCTCAAGCTCGAGAGTTATCATTGCACAACATAGTAGCAACATGATCAAAGAGCAGCCTACAAAGAGTGCACACTTAATAGTAAAGTGAATGAATTCCTTGAACGATCGAGAGACGACACTCACAATTAATTTTTCCAAGTTTTCCAGTCTTAACGATAATTTTTGGCCACTAGATTAGGTTCAAAAGATAAATTTTGGCCAGTTTATCACACTTGATACATGTAGGTGAAAATTTTCCATCCATTAGCCCCTTTAACAGTTGTTTGTCTGATATCGTGGCCAAAAATTATCACCTCAAATCGTGAACCTCTATCAGATGGCCAAAAATCATCGCAAAAGTGCTAGTTGGTTACCACTAGCAAGTAACTTAAGAACTAGTTTGTTACTCTAGAAAGTTGACAGAGAACCTGATAGAAGTGTTCAATCTTTGTAGAACTACTCTAATGAACATAATTGTACTATTTTGAACTTCGAGTGAAGCTACCTGCATTTTTACCTCAGCCTATTTTCGAATATCTGGTCAGCAAGCAAAATTTATCATCGGCTTCATATACATGCCAAAACTAGTGACCATTCATTGTTATGTTATGAGTATATCAAGATCATTTTCACCGAAATTGGAAAAATTCGCATCGTTTCGAGGCATTAGCCGAACAGCACAGTCAGACTAAGCGTGTCGTAGTTGTATCAAATTGTAAATACAGTCCTTAATGGAGTGATATAGCCATCAGAGACTACAACTATGAGACATACTTCATTCTGCTCTCTCTCTCAATAGCCTACTTGAGGAGTCTTAATTAGTCACTCGTTCTGCTCAAGCTCTTCGTTTTCAGAGTGTTTACATTGATTATCAGCCTTTGATAATCGATGACTAATTTTTGAACCAGATGTAGTCTTAATAGCTGTCAGAAATATCAGAAAAGATGAAAAAAATATACAGTTAAAGAACCAAGTTCGAGAATGCATGATTAGCGAACAGTTCAGATTGTGAAAGAATAATTTGATGACTTAAAGTGATGGTCAAAGAACATGAGTTTTTGTTAAAATCTGATTGGAATTCAGGCGGTTTTCAAAAAACTGAGATCCATCGAAATCCAGGTCACCAAGTCTTTATTATTAATCTTTATTAATTTTAACTAAAAGGATATGATTCCTATGGAAAAAGGGAATACGCATCCTAAGAGGTAATGAACTCTCTCCACTCTTGCTTTATGAGTCGTGATTTTTTCCACTTTGAGCAACTCGTGCTTGTGAGATGCTCCATTGAAACCGATTCTAACTTGTATGGTGCATAATTTTCGATTGAGTATGATATTGTGTAGAAGAGTTTGCTCGGAATTAGGAGCATTTCTAGTGAAAACATGATTTTAACTCGAATTGAACATTTTTTTGGGAAGCTGGGCAAACCGTGAGCAAGCTGGAAAGGAATAAGCTACATTCATAGTGTTCTATGGCAATGGGCGTCTTCTTTGACTAGCCTTTTCAATGGCTCAAAATCAAACCTTTTTGTCCCTCTCCAAAAACGAACATAGCTTGCCCCCCAAAACTGTGTTTTTAGCCATTTTTGGAGCCTCTTTACATGAAAATTCCAAGCAGAGAGTCCTACTAATCCAACTATAAGCAGGAATAGGAGCTTTCAAAGCAAATTCCACTGATAAATTTGAAAGGCTGTTAGTTGCTGTCCGACTGAACGATAGTTACCACATTATCATCAGCTTCATTCTACTAGAGAACTAATTTGCTAATTAAGCTTCTGGGAAGAATCCAATATTGTCAATCCATTACAATCAATGACTTGATAAGAAGGGAAGAGAATCAAAAGAGATGAGATTGAGTCCACAGTATTCTGCTTTTTGAGTTTAGTGAACTTCCATCCTATCTTCAGAGAAATAGTTATGAAAATTTTAGAATTCCTTTATTTTCCCCCCAAACAATCGTGAGAGGATTACCTTCGTCAGAAATTCAATTCTTTCTCAGCATCTGGATCTATCATAAGGTCTCGATAGCCTTGACCTCTAGTCAGCATCTCATTCTTGAGGTGAAAAAAACTTTACCTTCTCTCCAAATCCATGAAGAGAGACATCGTGTCTAAATCCATCTAGAAACATTGACTCCTCCATAAACTGTGAATAGTTCCAGATCATTTTATTGGATCGAGTGAATATTTGGACTGTTTTGAGACATAGGCTGGTACAAACTAAGTCTGTCCTAGTCACATCACATGAAAAACGCTGTTACTTTTCATCTGATCAGCAAAATTGTCGTTCATTGTCCCTATTGGAAATTTACCTATTTTAAGTTCAGGTCAAACCCATCGGCCACAACACTCAACGCTTCAACTGAGTGCGAACTTTTATTAAGTGAAGTTAATTGAATAAGAGCTACAATAGGAATAATATAAGAATTAAAATTGATCACGAAGAAATTATTGACCAACAGTGATCACGAAAACATTCAGTATTTTGGGCCTCTAGATTTAGTGATAGATTTTATGATAGCTCAAAAAGAAGAACTTGGCGAATCTCCTGGGGAGAAAAATAAAATTGTCAAATTTATATTCGATATTAAATTTTGAACTATCAAACGTTGATATGACTGAAGAAAACTCAAATCTCATCAGGCAACGAGAGAGTTATGATCTGATCGGAAATATTTTTGATATCGTTTTTTGAACTTCGCTCTCTCTCTCGCAAAAAAACTTGAGGATATTCAAATTATCAACTGTTTTGCTTCAGCTTGCTTCACTTTCTGCAAATGAACTGACCCTGACTGAAAAAATGCTCACAATTAAAAATATTGGGCAAGTTTTTGAAAGAATCTTTAAATTTGATTATTTTGAGCTGAAAACATGCCCGTCTCTACATACAAAAGAGGTAGATTTTTTCGAGTTCATGAGTGTTAATGAAAATGATAGTTATTCTCTTACATATAATCGAAATGAGTAGAGGAATCGATTAACAGCTGAAACTTCATCTAGTTCTTGAGCACTAATCCATGGATTCTCCTTGACGCTTCCTTCACCCCAAGGATCAGTTACGTTAAAGTAAACAGTTTGTAGTGATTAATTTATAGAGATGGTAAACATAATGAGTAGGTTTTGAGATGATCAGAAATGCATTAGCTCACAAATGAATGATTTTAATGTTTTTTCTCTAACTTTGGAAAAAAAACATTAGAAGAAAGATGATAATTTACTCGTTTTTTCCCCACAAAATTACATATGGATAATTTTGGTCAAAGATACAATTCGTTCCAGCGCTTGAATCTATCATAAGGTCTCTATAGCCTTGACCTCCACTAATCATTCCATCTTTGAGAAGCAGAAAGAATTTCACTGCCCCTCCAAATCCATGAAGAGAAAGCTGGGCCTGAGATAAATCGCATTTCAGTTCAGTAGGATTGGAGGTGAGTTTATAGGGAATGCATAGGATTACACCAGCAGCTGTTCCTACCCAAAGATAACCATCGCTTGCTTTCAAAGCTGTGATCTTTGCAACAGAATCGAGTTCAGAGCCAGACAACACTGGAATCAACATCTTTTTCAAATCAGGCCGAATATCAATCGACATAATTTTTTCGTAAGGTTCAATGGCTGAGAAGAGTTGAATCATTTGATCTGATTGAGACCGATAGCTACACCAGACACCTCCTTCTGTTGCTGTCATTTTGCCAATTTGAGCGTCTTCAGCACCCACTTTGAATTCAGAGACGATTTTTAGGGTATCACAGTCCAGAATATGGATTGAATTTTGATAAGTGAGCCATATGAAGATGTCCACGACCTCCATACAGCTAATGCCAGAGTTCTGTTCATCCATTGAGGATTCAACTGTTGATGATATCGATTTCTCTAGAGTTTCATCCGGTAATGATGTCGTTGATGCCAGTTCATCAGTGCAAGACGTGTTTTCTGTGTCTTTAAGACATTTTTCATTTATATCAACCAAAAAGTATGCAGAAAGGTTCCAAAACTGAGTTTCCTGTGATCCAGTAAAAACGCAACAGTAACCATTGGCTAGAGCAATGAAAACTTTGCCTCTGGAATGAATTATCTGAACGGCAGAATCAGGAACTTTCATCTTGATACAGCTATATACACTCTGATCTTCAGCTGAGAGAACGTAGAGTATTCCATCATCACTTCCAATCCATACGGTCCGAAGGGATTGTACACCTAAATCTCGTTTGCCTGTTGACTCAGAGGAGGTGGATGAGAAATTTTCTTGATTCAATGAGGCCATTAGATTTGGACTTTCAGCATGCTCAGTGGAAGTAGTTGTTGAGGTATCGCAACTGGATGCTGACATCCTGTTGGAATCCTGATTTGAGAGTGATCTACTCTCTCTTCCGGTTGTGTTTGTCATAGTCGCTCGGCCAGAAAGTGGAAAGCTGGTGAAAAGCGAGGCCTTCATGGAAGCTAAAGAAAAAGAGGATGATTTGAATTAATTAAATCTACTCCGCAACAGGAAGAGGATAGCTCTGCCTCTAGAGCTGAAGGAACTGAAGGGTCTGATCAACCGGTTCTTTCTCGTACCAAAATATGAAAAAATGATCAAACCTTTTTCATTAAGAGGAAGGTATCCAGTGTATTCCATGGAATCCTCACTTTCATCCATGAGAAGACGAAACGAAGAAAAATCGGTCAGAATTGTAACGTTTGCCTTACGTTATTGAAGATTCAGAGAAGTCACGAAATGAATACCTACCTAACTCCTAGTGGTGTATCTGCAGACATGGAAACTTCCAAAATAATTGTATCATCTTTGATAAAACCTTTTTTGGGGTCTAGAACATCATTCCAATATTCAAATTCGTTAAATCCCCAGCTATAGAATCCTGGTGGATCCCTCGCAAAAACACGTGGTTGTGATAATTTTCTTGTTAATGGTTTATCATCATTCTGACGTATTAATCTAAATTCAGCCTCAGCTTTACAGGACCAAGTTGAGGATTTCGGGCAACCATCACATTTAAGAAATACTCCTAAAGTTTGGACTGACTCCGTTTTTTCTTGCTTCACATTTATACATATATAAACTCGCCTGATTCCAAGATGAAAGATGATAAAAATGAGTTAACAATGGCGACTGAGAGAGAAAAAGCTATCTGAATGGTTTGCAATCTTCTCAGAGCGGAACCATTTAATCAACTCAATTTTTCCAAAGAATATACGAGAAAAGCTTGAATATTATGAACTCACCATGATAAGTTGCGGGCAAAAACAGGTGGACTGAATACGCTGTTACTCATTCGGCTCAAATTTTCGAATTTATGTCTGAATGTAACCACAGATCGAGCTTCATCAATCGCAATATCCTCCTTGAAAAAGCATGTGGTAGTCTGCAGTTCAGCATCGATGCTATCAATTTCAGTGGACTGTGATGAGAGGCCATAACTGGGGACCAATTCAATACAACAAAGGTTGCTCGCTAGAGAGAATATATTCGTGGCTCTCTCCTTTTCTCTATCTGAACTAACTCTCCAAAATGAGTTTTCTCCACACATCCATGCAGCATTAGGGCAGTTAAGAGATGCAGCGGATTCAATTCTTGGTGTATCGAGAAGTTGACTGTGGGTTGGTCTGAGAGATAGAACAGATTCTATTCCTAAAGTCCACCCACGTGGACCAATCTTGACCTCCTTCTGGTTGACCATTAATTTTACACATTCCATGCTTGCGAAAGTGCTCTTCGAGAATCTCCCACGGATATTGCTGATGTCATTACTGTAAATGGAATTTTCATACTTCCTCGCCTCAAATTCTATGGGATGATTCTTGATAGGACAATCAAAAATGAGTACTTCTAAGCGATAAGTGCCAGGCTTGGATGCGAAAAATTGTGTTACATAGTTGCCATCCTCTCTGTCGTGAATTTTGAGAAAAGTTCTAGAATTTTTTGAATCTGATATAGCTACACAAATTGCATCTAAATCATTCTCATAGCACTCTTCACCGGAAAAGTCTTTGGTGACTATGATCACTGAGGTGAACATACGGGCAAAACAGTGACCAATTTTTGCCTCACAAAGAGAAGGCAATGTTTTGCTCGTTCGAAAACCAATGTAGCCTTCGATAGCTCTTTGAATCGTTCCAGCTAGCTCTCTGTTGTCTACACAACGTAGGGAACAATTTTCTTTTGGAATCAGACAATCTTTCTTCGATTTTGCTCTATCATGGAGCTCCTCTGTTTTTTTCTCCACTTCACTTACGGTTCCTTGATGCTTGAATCTTTTGAAACCAGTGGTAACTTTTGCTTTTTCTTTTGCGATCCATTGCCTTTGACAACCTAAAGTTTTCAGCTTCTTGTCTTGAGTTTCCCGTATTGAAACCGAAATTTCTTGGCGCCGTTTATCCAAAAGACTGCTCATTTTGGTGAAAAATAGATCGTTTTCCTCCAAGATGCCATCACTCTTCTCTTTGATTTTTCCTTCTATCAAGGCCAGTCTTCTATCTGCATCATCCAATTCAGATATCCATTTGTCTGTCTCACTGGTTAAAGTTTCCGATTTTCGTTTCATCACTGTAAAAAAACGTCGAGTCTAGAAAGCGGGAAAGAGAAAAGAAGGTGCCACCAATCGAAAAAATCCAGCAAAAAAGTTGAGAGAAAATTTACAATAAAAATTATAAAAACTGATTCCATACTCACAGAATGCTCAGGCTTGGATAAATTGTCATTACAGTGTGATTTATCGCCACACGAATCACAAAACAAGGCTTTACAAGGTTCACAATACTGTAATTCTTCAAGCGGATGTCTGGGACATTGTGGTGTAATTTCACAACTGTCTATTCGATTGAGGATACGATTGAGATAAGGATCAGTTTGAAACGCCGATGCACCTCCTTTCGGAATATTTATATCTCGACGACATATTGGACAAGGAAAGTAACGCTTTGAATTAGACTCAGATTGAGCACAAATACCTTCAAGACACTTGATGCAAATGGTGTGACAACGACTTAATAGCTTGGGCAAGCGATGAGATCGGTCATATGTTTCAGAACAGATTGGACATGTCAAATCTGTTTTGATCAACTCATCACAATCGAAGGAGATCTTTTTCTTGAATTCGAACATTTCTCACCACGGTTTTTAGCTGATATTTATATAAACAAATAACGAGATCAACCAAACAATGATTTCAATCAAAATAAGTAGAGTAAGAGGCAGAGAGAGCACGGGGGAATCGAAAACATTTGGCCTTTTTAAGATCTTCTTAGTACAAGGTAAGCGCACTCTCCATGTATCAGCGTGTTTTTTAAACTTGTTTTTTAAATACTCATAAAATGAAAGCCTCGATTGGACTTCTCAGTTTGTCTAGCTGAAGGCAGACACTAGAAGGATGCTGACGTATGCAGGTTCAAGGGTGATTGTTTTCTGAAAAAACTTCCGTTTCGATTCGAAACATCGGCATATCACTATTCCTCAGTTAAATTGAGAATTTTCTCGTTATTTTGTTCGATGACATTCATTACTCTATAATACTTTATTAAAACTGAGAGATCAATTCGAACTCATCCTTCATCTAGCTTTTTGAACCCAAATTGCACATTCTTAGGTGATTTTTCCCTTTTTCTTTTTATCAGAACATCGTTCAAGTTGTTGAATGCAGTTCAAAATGCCGAACCTGAAACTACTTACTTGGAGAGCAGAAAGGGAGCTGATAGAAAATAAGCTAGCACGTAGTCGATTGAATTTAATGATTTCTGTTCTCATTTTAAAAATAATTGAGACAATTTATTTAGTTCTCCTTCGCCCATATAATGATATGCGAATGATGTTGGTCAAAAATACAATTCGTTCCAGTATCTGGATCTATCATGAGGTCTCTGTACCCTAGTCCTCCACTGATCATCCCATTGTTGAGTGGTGAGAAGAATTTTACTGCACCTCCAAATCCATGGAGAGAAAGCTGGGCTTGGGATAGATAGCATCTTGAATCGGATTGTGCTGGAGTCATTTTTAGAGGAATGCATAGAATTATACCGGCTGCTGTTCCTACCCAAAGACGGCCATTACTGGCTTTCAAAGCTGTGATCTTTGCAACAGAATTAAGTTCAGAGTCGGACAGAACTGGAGTTAACATTTTCTTCAAATCAGGTCGAATATCAATCGACATAACTTTTCCGTAAGGTTCAATGGCTGAGAAGAGTTGAATTATTTGATCTGATTGGGATCGATAGCTACACCAGACACCTCCTTTTTTTGCTGTCATTTTGCCAATTTGAGCGTCTTCAGCTCCCACTTCGAATTGAGAGACGATTTTTAGGGTACTACAGTCCAGAATATGAATCGAATTTTGATGAGCGAGCCAAATAGAGGTTTCTGTTGCCTCCATGCAGCTAATGCCAAAATTCCTCTCAGATCCTCCTGGAGATGAGATCGAATTCTTCAAATTTTCAGCGCATACTGGTTCAGCATAATGTTTGTTTCCTATTTTCTGGCTCCCTTCTTCCAAATTGACCAAAAAATATTCCGAAAAGTTCCAGTATTGGGAATTTCGGTAACCAGTGAATACGCAACAGAGCCCATTAGCCAGAGCGATGTAAACTTTATCTTTGAGATGGAGTATCTGTTGAACAGAGGCAGGAAGTTTGACTTTGAGACAGCTATATTTTTTCTGATTTTCGGCAGACACAATATGAATAGCTCCATCATCACTGCCGAGCCATAAAGATCGGAAAGATTGTGCAATTAAGGAGGCCTGTTGATTAGAATTTTCGGTACATTCATCAGAAGTATTTGCTGAGTTTTTTTGCTTGGAAGTATTCATCTTGTTAGAGTCCTGATTTGCCGGTGATTCATTTTTCATTTTGGCTAGATTAGTTCTATCAAAAGATGGAGAAACGAAAAGCAAAGCACTTGTGGAGGCTGGAAAATAGAATCACATTAAGTTCATGCTCATTGGAGTGAAAATCAGTCCTCTCAAGGAGGAAGGAGGAAATGTATCAAGTGGCTTCATTTAAGAGCGATATAAAGAAAATAAGTAACCCAACCTTGCTTTTCGAGAGGTACGTATTCAGGGCTATCCATGAAATTCTCACTTGTGATGATAAAACAATGGAATGAAGAAAATTGTCAGAATTTGAAGTAGATAGATGATTCAAATTATCATATTATCGATAAGCAAGAATTTAGAATATCATAGAATACTCACTCTATTCCATCTGGTATGACTGCAGACATTCGAACTTCCAATATAATGGAATTGTCTTTAATATAACCATTACCTGAATCTGTGATATCTTCCCAAGAAATGAATTCATAGAATCCCCAATGATTTTCTTTACAATTATATACGCGTTCAGCTCTTTTTGTTAGTGGCTTCCCGCCATTTTGATTTATCAATCTCAATTGAACCTCAACTTTACACGACCAACTTGAAGACTCAGAACAACCGCCACATATCAGAAAAAATCCAAAAGTTTTGGATTGTTCGCTCTCAAGTATTCTTGACATTGCAAGAATCGACCTGATTCCAATCAATATGATGGGTGAGATAAAATTGGTTGTGAAATGCAAAGAAAGTAGAATGTGGTAAATTTTTTTTCTTACACTCATCAGCTATATCTTGTCTGAAGAGTTTAAAAGATTCAATATCTTCCTTACCATGATAATTTGTGAACATAGAAGGGAGGACTCTTCACACAACCTTTCATTTCAGTAAAGTTTTCGATCTTGTATCTGAATGTTGCTTCAGACCAAGTTTTATCGACTGAAATGCTATGTTTCAGGAAGCAGTTGGTGGTCTGCAGAGTCACACCAGTGATATCAACTTTACTACGACTTGATGACAGGTGGCAACCAGGAACCGATCCAATACACGTTAGATTTTCCGAAGGAGAAACGACTTTGGAAATCCAACACTCTATTTCTCCTTTCGAGTCCAACCTACAAATTGAATTACCCCCACAAATCCAAGTTGTGTTCAAACATCCAGAAGTTGCAGCGCATAAAGTGTTCAACCTACATGTGGTATCCAGAAACCGACAGCAATTTGGCTTGAGAGGTACAGCCGATTCTACTCCAAGAGTCCACCCGAGTGGACCAATTCTGACCTCTTTTTGGTTGACAGTTAGTTTAACACACTGTGTATCCGGGCAAGTGCTTATTAAAGGCCTCTTACAGGTATCGCCGATCTCATAAGTATAATATGGATTTTCATAGCTCTCAACCTGGAATTCCAAAGGATAATCTTTGATCGAGCAATCAAAAATGGTAACTTTTAGTTGATGAGGGCCAAGTTTCAGTGGGACGAATTGTATTTCATAGGTACCACCTCCTGTATCAACTATCTCGGAAAGATTGCTCTCATGGTTCCCTGGATCTGATAAAGTTGCACTAATGGCCTTTAGATCATCACCCCAATAATTATTACCAGAAAAGTCGTAAGTGACTATTGTCACTGAAGTGCACATTCGAGCGAAACACTTGCCTACTTTTGCTCTACAGAGAGAGGGCGATGTTCGGCTGGCTCGAAAACCATCAAAGTCCCTAATTGCTTTCTGAAAAGTCTGTTCTTCAACGTTCTTCTCATCGTAGTGGAGGGAACAATTCGCCCACGGATTGAGGAAACTTTTATTTCTTTTTTCTCGGATCCGGAACACTTCCGTTTTTCTATTCACCTCACTAATAGCCCCTTGATGTTTGAAGTTTTTAAATTTAGCCAAGATTTCGGCTTTTTCACTTGTGAACCATTGCCTTTGCTCCTGTAGAACTTTTAGCTTGGCATCTCGTGCTCTATGCATTGAAGCAGAAACTTCTTGTCGTCGTTTGTCCAATAGACTACACATTCTCGTGAAGAATAGATCATTTTCTACTAATGCCACATCACTGTATTCTTTCAATTTTTCTTCTACAAAAGCCACTGTTTCATCAGCATCATCTAGCTCACACATAAACTTGTCTGCTTGAGCAGCTAGAGTGTCTAATTTCCGTTTCATAACAAGAGAAAAGCGCCTAGTCTAGAAAACAAGGTGATAAAGTACAAATAATTCAAAGAAAGTCTCCAATAATGTTTGAAAACCATCAGCAGTTAGAGCGTTTAAGAAGAGTTTATACTCACAAAATGCTTGGATGTCGGTGAATTGTCATTACAATGAGACTTATCATCACAGAAATCGCAAAACAGAGCATCACAAGGCTCACAGTACTGTAATTCCTCAAGTGGATGTTTGGGACATTCTGGTGTAACTTCACAGCTATCTATTCGATCAAGAACCCTATTGAGATAAGGGTCAGTTTGAAATTCTGATGCACCTTCTTCAGGAATGTTTATATCTCGACGGCAAATTGGACAAGGAAACGAGCATTTTGAAACAGCCTCTGACTGGGTGCAAAGGCCTTCAAGACACTCGAGGCAGATGGAGTGGCAGCGATTCAATAACTTTGGCAAACGATCAGATCGATCATATGTTTCCGAACAAATTGGACAGGTCAAATCTGTGTGGATTAACTCATCACAATCCAAGGAAACCTTCTTCTTAAGTTTGAACATTTTCCAACACGATCTTCATCCGATATTGATAAAAAATCAACGAATAAGATTACCTAAACATGAACATCTTATCAACTTAAAGTAATTCTGATCCCACAAGACTCTTGTCACAAATTACTAGGCGTAAATCAGACTCTGATTGAATAGGAAGTTATGCGGTAATCGATTCGTTTCACTTTTCCAGTCCCAAAACAGTCTTCGAAGCGCACTCTCTAGCATATTGGCGTGTTTTTTAAACTGGGAAAGCACAGGAACTGTAGTTGTGCTGAAGAGAACGTTTTCAAGCAGCTCTTTTTTTTTCTCTCTCTCTCTCTTTTGCTCTTTAGGGGTACTCGAGGATTTGAGAACACCTAAGATTTTCATCAAGGCATTTAGATGAGAGCATTTATTTGCTTGAATTTGATTCGCTTTCACCTGAATTCTTTATATTTTTTGATGATCTCTTTGCTCGCATTTTGTTTGTTTGGTTCCTTTTCCCTTCAATGGAAGGTAGAGGAGAATTCAACTCGATTGACAGTTCTATTAATCTTATTATTGCAAAATACATGGTCAATCGGGATGATAAGAATGAATGCACTATGAGGAGTTTTGTTTCGAATTTTGATTCTTTTTGTATGACTATTCCCTACACTCAGTCGAAATTGAGAGTTTCTTCAATTCTAGAAAATTTGTTCAATCAAATACAGCTACTCTATGCCATTCTATCGAGAGGAACGGAAAAAACGAAGAAACTGTTCATCCCTCATCTGTCCTTTCGAGCCAAGCTCACACATTCTTTGATGTTATCTCCCTGTTCCAATTGAACTAAGTGTTGCTAAACTTGAAACAATAAAAAAATTAAAAAGCAGAGAGGATAAAGATCAGATATAAGCTAGCATGTTGTTGAATGAGTTCAATGATTTTTCTTCTCAGTTTAGAAAATGGAAAATAATCAAGAAAATTTTATATTTTTATTTCTCCCCTTTTCTCTTACAACAATATGTGGATAAAATAACGCTGACCAAAAACACAACTCACTCCAGTATTTGAGTTTATTAGAAATTCTCCATAACCTTGCTCTCAACTAATCATTCCACCATTGAGACCAAAAGAACTTGACTGTCAAATCCATGGAAGGAAAGTTGAGCCTGCAACACATCGATTTTGATTCAGCCAGAGTGGGAGTGAATTTTATCAGCTGCAGTTCCTATCCAAAGATGGCCACTACATGCTTTCAAAGCTATTATCCATGTAAGAGAACCGAGTTCAGAGTCAGCCAGCACTGGAATCAACATTTTCTTCAAGTCAGGCCGAATATCGATTGATGTAGCTTTTCTGTGCGGTTCATTGGATGCGAAGAGTTGGCTCATTTGATCTGATTAAGATCGATATCTACTCCAGATACCTTCCTCTGTTGCAGTTATTTTATCAATTTGAGTTTCTCCAGGGTTTAATTCCAATCGAGAGTTGCCTTCGTGCAGATAATGCCAGAATTTTGTCCATCAATTGAAGACCCAACTGTTGGTGACATCGATTCCTCAGAAATGAGTTTCTGCAGAGAAAGCCAGATAGGGGCTTTCCGGTCTCCATACAGCTAATGCCAAAATCTTGCCCAGCTGGTGATGACATGGATTTCTTAGAAGCTTCAACAGTTGATGATGCCATTAACGATACTGGGTGGTCAGTGCAAGATGTCTGTTCCATTTTTGAATTCATTCCAACGATATCGATCAGAAAACATTACGAGAAGTTTGACAAAGAGTTTCTTGCGATCTAATGAAGACGCCCAAATGACGATTGGCTAGAGCAACGAAAACCTTGTTTCTTTCATTTGCATTCATTTGCACACCTGAACTAGGTTTCATCTTGATTATTTGATTACTCGAGTCTAAAATATCATTGCAAATGCTAACGATCCATATTCCAAATTGGTAGAATTCTCCCAAAGACTGACCATAATTTCCTCGCTAATGATTTACCTCCATTTTGATGCATTAATTTCAATTCAGCCTTTGCTTCACTGAACCAAGTTGAAGAATCTGAGCAACTATTACAGAGGAGATATACGGATACAATCATATCTACACTTACATTAGTGGAGCAAGAAATTCTCTCAAGCTCCAAAGAAGAATTAGATGGAATAGATTCACTCTGTTACATGTGATCGGTTTGATTTTTTAGTTTTTCGAGCACCTGTTCCCACATTCTCGTCTACTTTTTTACTACTGACTTCAAATCGAGAATAATTTAGTTCTCTAGATGTAGTTCTGGAGGGCCAATCTATATCAATGGTTGATCTTGATCAGCAAAGGGGGAGATGATGAGAAACGAGCTATTCCATAGTTCATTCATTTTTTCCATTCTTCCTCTTATTTCATGAAGTGAACAAGAACGAAAATTTTGAGTTTATTGTTTCTCTTTCCATACAATCATATGAGGAAAATATTCGTCAAAAACACAATTTGCTCCAGCATCTGGGTCTATTATGAGGTCTCTGTAGCCTTGACCTCCACTCATCATTCCATTTTTTAGCTGCGAAAAGAACTTTACTGCCCCTCCGAAACCATGAAGAGATAGCTGAGCTTGAGATATACTGCATTCTGACTTGTAGGGTCTGGAAGTCAATCGAAAGGGAATGTTCAGAATTACACCGACTGCTGTTCCTACCCAAAGACGTCCATCGGTGGCTTTCAAAGCTGTGATCTTTGAAAGAGAATCGAGTTTAGAATCAGTCAGCACTGGGATCAGCATTCTCCTTAGGTCAGGTCGAATATCAATCGATACAACTCTCTCGCATGGAATAATGGCCAAGAATAGCTGGATCAATTGATCTGATTGGGATCGATAGCTGCACCAGACACCTCTCTCTGTTGCGGTTAATTTGTCAATTTGAGCTTCTCCATCATCTACTTCGAATTGATAGATAATTCTCAAGGTTTCACAATCTAGAATATGGATTGAATCTTGACAAGCAAGCCAAACAGAGGCTCCCACGGCTTCCATACAATTAATGTTAGAGCTTTGTTCAACAATTGACGATTCATCGGTTGATGATGTCGATTCCTCTGAAATTTCTTCAGCACATATTGATGATGCTTGTTCCTCAGGGCGAGGAACTTTTTTCACTTCTAAACATATTTTGGCTATATTGAGCAAAGAATACTCAGATAAGCTCCAACATAAAGTTTGTCGTGATCTGATGAAGATGCAACAGTAACCATTAGCTAAAGCAACAAAAACTTTGCCTCTGGAATGAACAATGTGGACAACAGAATCAGAAAGTTTCATTTTGATACAGCTATATACACTCTGGTCTTCAGCAGAGAGGATATAAAGTGTTCCGTCATCACCTCCAAGCCACACTGTTCGAAGGGTATGGACAGTTTTATCTCTCTTCCGTGTTAGCTCCAATGATGAAAAATTTTGCTGAGTCAGTCTAGCCATCAGATTTAAATTCCTATTATATCCAGTTATCTTGTTGGGATGTTGATTCAGGAGTGATATTTTTTCTCCGTTTGCTACATTAACCCTACCAGAAGATGGCAAGCTGGAAAAGAGCGAAGCGCTCGTAACAGCTAAGAAAGGGAATAATGAATAAGATTAATTCAATCTGCTAGAGGTGGAATAACACTGCCTAGAAAATCAAGAGCATGTAGCTTCGGCTCGTGATTACATTCAGGACTAGATCACGGATAGAATGAACAAACCTCGCTCTTTGAGAGGAACGTATCCAATGTCCTCCATGGAGTCCTCGCTTATACAAACAAAAAAATAAAGAAATGAAAGTTATCCATTTGAATTTTTGGATGTATTATGATCCGTATCATGTTATTGATAGACCAGAAGTCAAGTTAACCGTGAGTACTCACCTAACTCCTTGAGGTTTATCTGCAGACACCCAAACTTCCAAAATGATTGAATCATTTTTGATAAAACCTTCCCGCTGGTCTAAGATTTCATTCCAATCAGCAAACGGTCTGAATCCCCAATTTTTAGAGTCATGCTTGAATACTTGTTCAATTTTTCTTGTCATTGGTTCACCACCGTTTTGATGTATTAATTTCAATTCAGCCTTAGCTTTACATGACCATGTTGGGAATTGACAGCCATCGCATTGGAGATAAACTTCTAACTTCTTGGACGACTCTGATAACTTTGCACTAATTCGCCTAAGTCCAATCAAAATGATAGATGATCAAAATAATTGAACAATCTGAAATAATAATAATTCAAAGAGAGGGAGAGGGAGAGAGAGAGAGAGAGAGAGAGAGAGAGAGAGAGAGAGAGAGAGAGAGAGAGAGAGAAGGTGGATGGTGGACAATTCTACTAACAATTCTGCAAAATCGTTCCCCCAACTTTATTCTCTTGGGAAGAACAACTGAATAAAGTTTTGATATCACATACTTACCATGGTAAGTTGCGGACAAAGTCGGGAAAACTCATAAAAGACTTATTCAGGCTCAAGTTCTCCATTTCGAGTCTGAGTGTAGCTTCAGATCGAGCTTCATTGATCGAAATATCCTCTTTGATGAAGCAGGTAGTGTGTTGTGTGGCATTTATCAAACTAACATCGCAGCATCCTGATGGGAGGCTATAACCAGGAACCAATGCAATACAATTAAGGTTGCTACCAAGAGAAAACGTATTCTCTTTTTTTTCATCAAGACTTACTCTCCGAATTGAGTTGCCCCCACACAGCCAAGTGCTATTAGAACAGTCAACAGATGCGGCGCATTCAATTTTTGATGCATCCTGAGGGCGACAGATAATTGGTTCAAGAGGTGGAGTATGTTCTGTTCCAACTGTCCAACCATGTGAACCAATCTCAACCTCTTTCTGGTTGACCGTTAGTTTAACATAGTCTCTCGGAGTCCTATTAGTATACTTTCTAAAAACATCGCAGATGTCATTACTATATATAGAATTCGTCCAACTCTTCGCCTCAAATTCTAAAGGATAATTTCTGATAGGACAATCGAAAATGGTTACTTTTAGACAATAAGTACCAGGTTTTGATAAAATGAATTTTGTCTCATAGTCGCCACGTCCTTTATCACTTATCTTGAGATTAATAGAACTCATACTACCTTCCAAACACGAGACAACTGCACATATTGCATCTAGATCATGTCCATAGTATTTGTTACCAGAAAAGTCTTTTGTGACTATATTTACCAAAGTATACATTCCAGCAAAACACTTGCCAATTCTCGCTTCACATAGAGATGGCAATGTGTTGCTCGTTCGAAAACCGCTGTGTTCCTCAATGACTTTTCGTACTTTATCAACTAATCGTTTCTTCTCAACATAACGTAAGAAACAATTTTCTTTTGGAATCAACCAGCTTTTCTTTGATTCAGCTCTCTCCTGGAGGTTTTCTATTTTCTTCTTCACTTCACCAATAGCACCCTGATGTTTAAATCTTTTGAACCCAGCTGTAACTTTTGCTTTCTCTTTTGCGATCCATTGTCTTTGAGCACCTAAAGTTTTCAGCTTCTTGTCTTGAGTTTCCCGTATTGAAACCGAAATTTCTTGGCGTCGTTTGTCCAAAAGGCTGTTCATTTTTGTGAAGAATAGATCATTTTCTTCCAATGCTTCATCACTCTTTTCTTTTATTTTTTCCTCCACAAAAGCCAATCTTTTATCTGCATCATCAAGCTGAGATATCCACTTGTCTGTTTCACAAGATAGAGATTCCGATTTCCGTTTCATAGCTGAAGAGAAACGCCTAGTCTGAAGAGTGAGAAGTGGGAAGAAATTATAGAGTTGTGCTCGATTCCATTTAAAAGTTCTACAAAAAAGCTGTGACTAGGGAAGATAATTAAGCAGCTGATTTCATACTTACAGAATGCCTAGGGTTGGATAAATTGTTATTACAATGAGACTTGTCTTCACACGAATCGCAAAATAAGGCATCACAAGGCTCACAATACTGTAATTCGTCGAGTGGATGTTTAGGACATTCTGGCATAACTTCACGATCGTCTATTCGATCCAGGAGTTGACTACGGTAAGGATCGGTTTGAAATTTTGTTAAACCCTCTGATGGAATATCTATTTCCCTGCGACATATTGGACAAGGAAACGAGCCGTCTGAAACAGTATCTAATCTAGTACCAATACCTTCAAGACAACTTTGGCAAATGGTATGACAACGATTCAATAACTTTGGCAAGCGATGAGATCGGTCATATATTTCCGAACAAATTGGACATGTCAACTCTGTTTTGATTAATTCATCACAATCGAGGGAGATCTTCTCCTTGAATATAAACATTTCTAAGCACAGTATCTTTATGTAATAGTGGTTAACGATCAAAGAACGAGGTTAACTATGATTTCAATTAGCTAAATGATGCTAAATGATTCTATTAGAGTCTGGTCAAAAAGAGTAACATCATGGAACCCACATATTCCACTCTTCTGGTCCGAAATCGGCCTTCCAAGCGCACTCTCTACATTCTGATATCTTTTTCAGCCAAAGGGCATTGACCGTGGCAGTATTCTTTGTATTCAACAAACCAGAACGCTCTTGTTAGCTTTCTCTCTCTCTCTCTCTCTCTCTCTCTCTCTCGCTTGTAGAGCTCGAGGATATAAAAACACTTCAAATTTTGTCACCACAGAATTGGGTGGGAGCGTTCATCTACCTGAATTTCTATCACTCAGATTTATTACTCATGATAATGATAGCCATCACCTCCTCTTATCATGGAATTTATCAATTACGAGAGAAATTTGACCATCTCTTCATCTAGAGATAACTGTGTTCGATCTGCATTAAATTCTGGGTGTGGTGATAGACTCAACCATGCGCGTTCCAGTGAGTATCAACTGGTATCGATCCCCTCGCTGCTCCAGTGAGAGCATCCCATTCCCAGAACTTTTAAAAAGAATTGCTGTAGGTCCCATAGAAATGAAAGAAAACTCATATAATTTACATATTCTATTTTTCGATACAAAGTATCAGTATTAGTATCTGCGCCTGTTTTTAGAATGACAAGAAATTTTTCTAGCATCTTTCTCTTGCTTTCTACTGAAAAGGAATCAAAGAATAAAGCTTAACAATTTTGTCTCCACACAATTAGGTGAGGGCGTTTATCTTTATGCGTTTCATCCTTCTCACCTAAATCCAATACTCGACTGTGATAGCCATCACCTCCACTTATCATGAAATTTTTCACTTGTAAAAAGAACTTGACCATTTCTCCGTGCCCATACAGGGATAACTGTTTCTGATTAGCATTACATTCTGGGATAAGAGACGCGGGAAAATCGTCTGAATTTGAAGCCGGATGGATGTAAGGAATGTTCATAACGGCGCCTCTATTCGTTTCTATCCAGAGACGGTCGTAGCATGCTCTCATGGCTATAATTTTACCAAATTCATATGACTCGGTGATCAGATGCTCCTTCATATTGGGCTCAACATCTATACTCTGGAGATGTTGATAAGGATGGGAAGCTGAGTAAAGATGGATCCTCGAGTCCAATGAAGTGCTGCACCAGACACCACCCCCTACTGCGGCTACACCAGTTTTTTTCTTAAATCATGACTTCCTAAAGTCATAATCAAAGCGCAATCTAGTGTCTCTAATCTTCAGGCCTTATTGTCACTCTGATTCCTCCTCCTCATTAGTGTCTCCACCTAAGCTTTTGTTGAACCGATTTTTCATGATTTAAGAAAAAAACTGGTGTATTTGGGTAATTCGGGCCTTCTCTCTAGAATCTACTTCGAAATGGTTGTCAATTCTCAGACTTTCGCAATCCAGAATGTAAATAGCGTTACGATAACCTAACCAAACAGAGGTTCCCACAGTCTCCATACATCTGATACTGAAGTTTTGGTAAGCAGATAAAAGTTTGCTCGAAGATCCAGTTAGAGCTTCAGAGGACTTGCTCTCATCACCAGCTTTTTGCAAGTGACCATTGGTGACAGAACTCTTCTCCTTCATATCGAGTGAGAAATATCTTGTCAAGTCCCAGGAACCATCCTTCTGAAGTCTGGTAAATATACAACATAGACCATCTACTAAGGCAACAAAAACTTTTCCTCTATGATGGATTATCTGTACAATAGGGCTCGGAAGTTTGATTGAAGTGAGAGAATCATTTCTATTCTCTTCTTCACGATGGATATGAATAGTACCATCCTTTCCTCCCAGCCAAACGGTTGGAATAGCAAGATGCATGTAAGCTGAGTTTTTTGAGTCAACATTTTCATTTGAAGCAGATGAGGAGGGCAGACATTCATCTGAAGGTTGATTGTTGGAAAAAGAGACTGTAGATGCTTCTTCGATCGATGAAGGGGATCTCAAACTTTGAGATACAATCACATCAATAGTTGATATTGAGGAGCTGGGGGTTTCACTGATAGTTGAGAACTTCTTCGAAGTTTCTGATTCTTTATCTTTCTTTGAAGACTTCTTTCCTCGCACTTTATTTGCTTCTTGTTTCTTTCTTCCATCAACAGAAGTGGAAGGATTCAACTCGATTGACTTGACAGTTGTTTGATCAATCTTACCAATGTCAAAGACATGGTCAATTGGAATAATAGGAATGGAGGCAATGCAGAGAATGTTGTTCTGGACTATGAATGATTCATGGACGATTTCGTGATCTTCCTCCATATCCATAATGTATACTTGGCTTGGAGAACTACCAGAGGCACACAACCAAACTTGAGAGAAAAGGCTAACAGATGTAGCACAGCGAATTTTTTTCTCCACATCATCATCAAACAGCGGAAAGTGATGAATTTTCTTTGGTGCCCTAGAAAGGTCTGAAGGTGATGCCCATCCACGAGAGATAATGTACAGTATTGGACATAAAATTTGGCAGTTCAGTATCAGTTTATTTCTCTCAAAGTAATCAGAATTTTTTCATGAAAATTTAGTTGAACACAGCTGAGGGGTTGAAGGTGAAGATATGAAAGTTTCAATAATCAGTGAGATGTCCTTGCCTTTCAATACACTGTTCAATCCGATCATTCATCGAGTTAACTAAGGAAGTCAGATAATCGTGGCTCAAACCATCCCAAAAACTCTGTATTTTTTCGATTAATTCTGAATTATTGTTTATGATCATCATTGATAGCTCGAGTTTAATGTATCCCCAAACATTTTCAATGGGATTGAGGTCAGGAGAGTTTGCGGGCCACTCGATAGGGTGAATATTGCGTAACTGCATGAATTTTTTCGAACTTCTCGAAACATGACAACTTGCATTGTCTTGTTGAAACTCACACCCATCAGGATAGAGAGTTTCAATCATGGGCAGCAAAAAATAATCTAAAGTTTGTTGATGCTCTTCAGAATTGATATTCTTTTGGCAAATTTTCAGAGCAGACGTTCCTCGTAACGAAATGGCTCCCCAAATCATAACTTTTTTGTGAAACTTTGGACGATTGATAACCTTTCGCACTTTTCCAAGCAGTTTTCTCTTGAAATTGAAGATGCTGAATGATGCCTCATCAGAAAATATCATGTTCGACCAATCATAATTTCGATATTTCATACAAAATTCCAATCTTTTCTTGATATGATCTTTAGTCAACTTCGGCTTCGTTGATGGAATTCTACGTGTGATTCCAAGCTTTTTTAGGCATCTTCCAACCGTTCTATAGCTAACTTTTTTGGTTCCAGCTTGAATTAATTTAGTTGCTAGCCTTTGATTGGAAAGTTGTGGATGATGATGAGCGAACGTACCCAAAAGTTGACGCGCTTTACCATCCAAACTCGACCTACGTCCCGATCCGATCTTCCTCTCAGGACCTCTATTCTCTTTCAAAATTTTTTTCATACGATAAATTGTTCTAACACTAGCAATCCGCAATTTAGCAATTTTTTCAGCACAATTTGACATATTTTTCAAAGCAAAAATGACTTTCGTGGTTGATTTCGGTGGAATGAATTCTAATTCATAGGTACCATCATTTTTATCAATCACATTTATGGAAAATTTTGGATCCTGGCTTAATGCTCCTAAGAAGGCAGTTACAATATCTCCTCCACATTGTTGACGTTCACCAGAATATCCATAGGTGATAATCTTAGCTGTGGTGTGTATTCCAACGAAACACTCGCCGATATTCACTTCACAAATTAATGGACATGTTGTGCTTGATCGAATAGAACCTATACTCCGAATACTCGCTTGAACGAAGTCCATTGAGGATTCCTCCATGTGATCACAGCATATGAACCAATTTTCCCTCGGATTGAGCAAAGAGCGAAAAGATCTTCTCTGAACACAGAGCTCATTTACTTTTCTGTTAATTCGATCTATGCTACCTTCTCCTTTGATTTTGTCACATTCAGCCTCAACCTTGACTTTTTCGCTTTTGATCATCTCCAATTGATTGTGTAAGATCTTCCTTTTTGTGGCATGCATTTCTCTCGCTGATGTCTTGACTTCTATGCATCGCTTTTCCGCTGAGCTGATTATTTTTGCGAACTTCAAATCTATATTTTCTAGAATGTTGTTGGTGGTCTGATCCAGCAGACCTATCTCTGAAGATACATTTTTGTGAGCTTCTTCCAACTTGGTAATGCATTTCTTTGCTGTGTCAGTGAAGTTTTTTGATGCTCGTTTAATTGCATAAGAGGATGGAATTATCTGATAAAGAAAAATTGTAGATAAATCAACAAATTAAAATCAGTAGAAAAATTTTAAATCTAGAGCATTCAATCAAAGAAGAATTCGAAGGCCGAAAATATTAGAGATGGATCTTGCTCCTTTTATTCGAAAAAGAGTCCTCGATGAAATTAATGGTTCAATTTCACGAGTTAAATTGACAAGAATATTGTTACCGGAAGTATTGAAGCCCACGATATCTTTCAGCAAAGATTTAATCAACTTTCTGGTTTGAAAACTGAAGTGATTAGTGAGGGATTGAATCTATGTTTAAGAGATCTTCGAAGAGGAAAAAGATGACCAAAATACCGACCATAAATGAAAATTATATAAGAAATAAGAAGTAAAACCCTGGAATGGATCTGAATTATGCACTCACATAGTGGTCACGGCTAGTTTTATCATGATTGATATGAGATGAAGCATCACAAGTATCACAAAATTCTTTGCTACAAGTATCACAGAATAGCAGCTCTTGCGATGGGTGTCTCGAGCATCTCGGAATCAGTTCACAATTTTGTTCTTTTATCAGATCAAGCAATTGATTAACTAGAAAAGCTGATGGAAACTCTGCCACACCTCTAGAGGTGACTCTAATGGACATTCGACACAATGGACATGAGAATGAGGGTGAAAGTTGAGCAATAGCACGATCACAATATGTTTTCAAACAAGATTTACACAGCGTATGGTTACATGTCAACTGCTTTGCTGCACGTTCGGACTGATCATACGTATTTATACAAACTGCACAGGTTAGAAGCTTTTGATTCACTGCTTCGTATTCAAGGTTTATTCTTTTCTTCAAAATGGACATCTCCAAAACAGTATCGATTTACACACGACAGAAAAAGAGAAAGACTGTGACGAAAGTAATTCTGCCAGTGAAATGCTATGCAGCCCGTTTTATGGAGCAGGAAAAGGAGATCCAGAATCTCTTTGGATTCAGATTGCTTGATATTTGATAAAGATGGAGAGGTTGGGAGTTTTCCTCTCAAGCCAAAGAGTTATCATTGCACAATATAATAGCAACATAGTTGTACTCTTTTGAATTTCAAGTGAAGCTACCTGCATTTTTACCTCAGCCTATTTTCGAATATCTGGTCAGCAAGCAAAATTTATCATCGGCTTCATATACATGCCAAAACTAGTGACCATTCATTGTTATGTTATGAGTATATCAAGATCATTTTCACCGAAATTGGAAAAATTCGCATCGTTTCGAGGCATTAGCCGAACAGCACAGTCAGACTAAGCGTGTCGTAGTTGTATCAAATTGTAAATACAGTCCTTAATGGAGTGATATAGCCATCAGAGACTACAACTATGAGACATACTTCATTCTGCTCTCTCTCTCAATAGCCTACTTGAGGAGTCTTAATTAGTCACTCGTTCTGCTCAAGCTCTTCGTTTTCAGAGTGTTTACATTGATTATCAGCCTTTGATAATCGATGACAAATTTGTGAAGCAGATGTAGTCTTAATGACAATCAGAAATATCAGAAAAAATGAAAAAATATACAGTTGAAGAATCAAGTTCGAAAATGCATGATTAGCGAACAGTTCAGATTATTGAAGGATGACTCAACGTGATGGTCAAAAAACATCATGAGTTTTTGCTTTTGCATTTGGTACAGAAATTTTGTTGAATGGGATGAAAGTTTGCTTGGAATTCAAGTTGCAGTCTCATTAAATGAGCTTTCATTGCCAACTTTCTACAAATGAACTGAGCTCAACTGAATAAATGCTCACAATTGAAAATATGGGGCAGATTTTTGGAAGAACCTTTGATCATTTTGAGCTGAAAACATGCAAGTTTTTACACGCAAGAGGTGGATTTTTTTTCAAGTTCATGAGTGTTAATCAAAATGACAGTCACTGTCTTACATATAATCGAAATGAGCAGAGGAATGGAGAGATTAACAGCTGAAACTTCATCTAGTTCTTGAGCACTAATCAATGGATTCTCGTGCTCTCCTTGACGCTTCCTTCGCCCCAAGGATCAGTTACGTTAGAGTAAACAGTTTATAGTGATTAATTTATAGAGATGGAAAACATAATGAGTAGGTGTGGAGATAATCAGAGATAATAATTTCAATGGTTTTTATTCACTTTTGAAAAAATATTCGAAGAAATCTGAGGACTTACTAGTTCTTTCCCCATAAGATTACATTTGAATAATTTTGGTCAAAGATACAATTCATTCCAGCGCCTGGATCAATCATAAGGTCTCTATAGCCTTGACCTCCACTAATCATTCCATCTTTGAGCTGTAGAAAGAATTTTACCGCCCCTCCAAATCCATGGCGAGAAAGCTGAGCTTGCGACACTTCGCATTTCGAATCAGTCAGATTGGAAGTGAATTTATAGGGAATGTATAGGATTATACCAGCTGCTGTTCCTACCCAAAGATAGCCATTGCTTGCTTTCAAAGATGTGATCTTTGCAACAGAATCGAGTTCAGAGTCAGTCAGCACTGGGATCAACATTCTCTTCAGATCAGGCCGAATATCGATTGACATAACTTTTCCGTAAGGATCGATGGCTGAGAAGAGTTGGATGATCTGATCTGATTGGGATCGATAGCTGCACCAGACACCTCCTTCTGTTGCAGTTAATTTATCAATTTGAGCGTCTTTAGAGCCCGCTTCAAAATGAGAAGTGATTTTTAAGGTTCCACAGTTCAGAATATGAATAGAATTTTGATGAGCAAGCCATAAGAAGATGTCCACCACCTCCATACAGCTTATGCCGGATTTTTGTTCATCCATTGAGGATTCAACTGTTGGTGGAATCGATTCCTCTCCGATCGTCTTTGATGCCATTTCTTCAGCACAAGACGTTTTTCCTGTTTCTTCAAGACATTTTCCACTTATATCGATCAAAAAGTATGCAGAAAGGTTCCAAAACTGAGTTTCCTGTGATCCAGTGAAAACACAACAGCACCCATTGGCTAGAGCGATGAAAACTCTGTCTCTGGAATGAATTATCTGGACGATAGAATCAGGAAGTTTCATTTTGATACAGCTATATACACTCTGGTCTTCAGCTGAAAGAACATAGAGTATTCCATCATCACTTCCAATCCATACGGTCCGAAAGGATTGTACACCTAAATCTCGTTTGCCTGTTGACTCAGAGGAGGTGGATGAGAAATTTTCTTGATTCAATGAGGCCATTAGATTTGGACTTTCAGCATGCTCAGTGGAAGTAGTTGTTGAGGTATCGCTACTGGATGCTGACATCCTGTTGGAATCCTGGTTTGAGAGTGATCTACTCTCTCTTTCGGTTGTGTTTGCTATAATCGCTCTGCCAGAAAGTGGAAAGCTGGTAAAAAGCGAAGCCTTCGTTGAAGCTAAAGAGAGAGAGAGAGAGGATGATTTAAATTAATTGAATCTTACTCCGCAATAGGAAGAGAATAGCTCTGCCTTTAGAGCTGAAGAAACCGAGGGGTTTGATCAAATGGTTTTATCTTGTACCAAAATAAAAAAGGAAATGAGCAAACCTTCTTCCTTAAGAGAGAGATATCCAGTGTATTCCATGGAATCCGTACTTTCATTCATGAGAGAACAGAATGGAGAAAAATCAATCAGAATTGTCATGATTTTATCACGTTTTTGGAGATTCAGAGGAGTCTTGAAATCTATGAACACTTACCTAACACCTAGTGGTATATCAGCAGACATACAGACTTCCAAAATGATTGAATCATCTTTGATGAAACCTTTTTCTGGGTCTAGAATATCATTCCAATTTGCGAAATCTAGGAATCCCCAAGCTTCCTGATTCTTCTCAAAGACGCACGCTTTACCGAGTTTTCTTGTCAATGGTTTATCAGCATTTTGACGTATTAATCTGAATTCAGCCTCAGCCTTAACTTTACAGGACCAAGTGGAGGATTCCGGGCAACCATCACATTGAAGAGATACATTTAAAGTTTTGACTGACTCCTTTTCTTCTTGCTTTATAAAAACTCGCCTGATTCCAAGATAAAAGATGATGAAAATGAGTTAATAATTCGGAAAAGCGATTGAGAGAGAAGAAGCTATCTGAATGTTTTGCAATCTTCTCAGAGCGAAACCATTTCGATAACTCCATTTTCTTCGAAAAAATATACGAGAAAAGCTTGAATATCATGAACTCACCATGGTAAGTTGCGGACGAAGACAGGTGGACTGAATACAGTGTTATTCATTCGACTCAAATTTTGGAATTCATGTCTGAATGTAACCTCAGATCGAGCTTCATTAGTCGCGATATCTTCCTTGATAAAGCATGTAGTAGTCAGTAGTTCAGCATCGGTGCCATCAATTTCACTGGATTGTGATGAAGGGTCATAATTTGGGACCAATTCAATACAACAAAGGTTTTTCGCTAAAGAGAATTTATTCGTGACTATCTCCTTCTCTCTATCTGGACTTACTCTCCAAAATGAGTTTTCTCCACATATCCATGCCGTATCAGAGCAGTCAAGAGATGCAGCGAATTCAATTCTTGGGGCATCGAGAAGTTGACAGTAGGCTGGTCGGAGAGGTAAGGCAGATTCTGTTCCTAGAGTCCACCCACGTGGACCAATCTTGACCTCCTTCCAATTGAACGTTAATTTCACACATTCCATGCTTGGGAAAGTGCTCTTGGAAAATCTTTTACCAATATTGCTGATGTCATTGCTGTAGATGGAATTTTCGTACCTCATCGCTTCAATTTCTATGGGCTGGTTTTTTATAGGACAATCAAAAATTAAAACTTCTAAGTGATAAGTGCCAGGTTTGGCGGCAGCAAATTGTGTTGTATAGTTGCCATCTTCTTGGTCGTGAATCATCAGGAAAGTCTTAGAGTTTTTCGAATCTGAAATAGCTACAGAAATTGCATCTAGATCATTCTTATAACACTTTTCATCGAAATAGTCTTTGGTGACTATAGTCACTGAGGTAAACATACGAGCAAAACAGTGGCCAATTTTAGCCTCACAAAGAGAAGGCAATGTTTCGCTCGTTCGAAAAGCGCGATAGCCTTCGATAGCTCTTTGAATCGTTCCAGCTAGCTCTCTGTTGTCTACACAACGTAGGGAACAATTTTCTAATGGAATCAGACAGACTTTCATCGATTTTGCTCTATCATGGAGCTCCTCTGTTTTTTTCTCCACTTCACTTACGATTCCTTGATGCTTGAATCTTTTAAAACCAGCGTTGACTTTTGCTTTCTCTTTTGCGATCCATTGCCTTTGAAAACCTAGATTTTTCAGCTTCTTGTTTTGAGTTTTCCGTATTGAAACTGAAATTTCTTGGCGCCTTTTCTCCAAAAGACTGCTCATTTTGGTGAAAAATAGATCGTTTTCCTCCAAAATGCCATCACTCTTTTTGCAAGCCAAAAAGCTTATCCACGTGAGTGGACGAGTGTGGTTTGGTAACCAAATACCACTTCCGTGTTTATGACACATTACTGCAACGCAGTAATGTGTCATAAACACTCCAGCCCAAAGATCGTGGGCTACAGAGAGAGACTGTGAGAGAGAGAGAGAGAGATCCAAAAAGAAATGAGTTACTTGCCTCCGAGACAGCGAGGAAGTCAGTTCAATCTTCCCAAGTTAAATAAATGTATTCAATGTTCGATGTTGAAAAATTAATTGCAATAAGTTGCATTGCAATCTGGTGCCCCGTGTGAGGATCAGTATTGGTGAAATATTGATTGATACCCATCGAATTCCGTGATCAACTCCTCAGATAGGTCCCATACGACCGGGACGTTACTCGTTATCCACCGAATTCCGTGATCAACTCCATAGATAGGTCCCATAAGACCGAAAGTTTGATTGATACCCATCGAATTCCGTGATCAACTCCATAGATAGGTCCCATAAGACCGAAAGTTTGATTGATACCCATCGAATTCCGTGATCAACTCCATCCATCAACTCCTCAGATAGGCCCTAGATAGGTCCCATACGACCGAGACGTTACTCCGTATCCACCGAATTCCGTGATCAACTCCTCAGATAGGTTGG
>QZCP01000095.1:0-11847 GCA_003956705.1 Brevipalpus yothersi
AATGGGTCAGAGCCCATTTTCTTATGTTATGCTATGTTATGTTCGGTTAGTTCAGGTTAGGTTCGGTTAGGTTAGGTGAGATTTTCCAATTAAACGAACTAATCAAAGGAAATCATTACCGGTTGAAGTTTAGCCTCCAATACAAGTACTCTCCACTCCGTTCCGGCTCCGGAGCGACGCTCCTTCTAGTGTAGTCACCCTCTCCTCAGAGCATAAAGGAGATAATCAGATGATGAAATATATCGGTAGAAGATGGAGACTTCCAGAAAAAAAAGAAGAGGGTAGAAATTGAAGAACCAGTTCATGAGCAAAATGAGTTGCAATCGTTCTCTATCTTACCAGCAGAAAAATATTTTTCTTCAGTCACAATCGCATGAGCTTACCTACCATCCAGCATGCTTCATGAACTTCGTCGATAGTGAGAGAAAAGTAAACGTGATTGATTGCTGAAATGACGCACCTGGATTTTTCTCAAGTTAGATGAAAATTTAGTCCCTCCCACTTTGCTCGTGCATTCTTCACTTTTTTCTTGATCTACAGAATTTTTTGCTTGGGAAAATTCAATCTATCCGCAGAGAAATGAACTCAATCTCAAAGTTTCTGAGTGAACGAAATACAAACGGAACTCAGATAGTATCGATTGCTACGATCAAATGAAAATTGGCCAGAATATTCACTTTGGATAATGGACATAAATGATCGAAACAGAAATGGAAATAAGGTTTGGGGCTCTTTCCCAATGATTATCATTAGGAGAGATATTCGAGGAGCTTTCAATCCAATCCACTGAATAATGCTCGAGCCGAGATAGAGTGAGAGACCATCGAGCAAATCATTATTTCTAATATTTGACAGGAAATGGCAACGGAAGCTAATTAGTGGAAGAGCTCGATGCATAATCGAGTATATGTGAGTGAACACAAGGCATAATAACTCTGATGACAACGATTCTCGTTACTGTGCTTTTCCTGCTTTTATTTTTGATGAGTTCAATTCTGATAGACTTGATGGTGTGAATAAATATTAATATTCCACCACAAACTCCTCAGCTAACACGTGCTCAATCAAGAAACAAGCTATGCTGAATTAGATGATGCCCCACACATCAGGCCAGTCTATGATTTTGTTCCGAATCATACTGGACAGATTCACTCTCCAGTTTGGATCATGCAATGACAGTGGAGTGAAAACTATTGGCAAAGATTTGATCAATGAATAACAGACTGGGGGAGCTCATATTTCCCTCAACAATGGTCATTGTTCTCTTAAGAAATCCCAAACGCATTCCTGCAGATCATCCAAGACCACTCAATTTTGTTGAGCCTGAAATGTTTCTAAACTAACTCTCTCTCGTGATGAAATACAGGGTGTAACATAAATATGTCCCCTTTTTGATTTGCTCATAAATTTCGATTGCGATGAATCACGCTCATGAAACTCCGTACACATGAAGCTAAAACATGAAAATTCATTTTGACATAGTGTACGGTCGAAATTCCGAAGTTGTCTAGTAGCACGATGAGTTCAAAGTTAAAGAACAGTAGTCATTCCGGCGCTAGATCAGATTTGTATGAAATCTGTCTCATCTTATTTTCTTTGATGAGAAACACGTTGGTGCTACTCTCAGTCCTGTGAAATGTTTCGTTCTTGAGATATGAGTGCTAACATTCTGAAGCCTTTCATGCCTGAGGAAAATCTTAAACTCATCTGATCACCTTGAAACTTGGGAGTGAATGTTTTGATAAACTCGTTGATATCAATAATGATGAGATAAAATCATGAATTGATCACACGATCTGGGAAAATGACATTCTTGACCGAAAATGTCATATCTCCACTAATTGCTCTGAACACATTATGAAACTAACACAGTGAATATCTCATCTTATGATAAAAATTGTGAGTGAGTTTCAACGTGCATAGTGTGAGCGTTCACTTGTTATATCAAAAAAGTCATTTCCAGGCTGGGAGAACTATATCTCTGATATTCGCTTTGAACATCTTATCAAACTAACACAGTGAATACATCATTTCATGATGAAGATTGTGAGCAAGTTTCAACTTGCTGAGAATGAGCGTTTTTGAGATATGAGCAGTTCGTCTTTTAATATTGATATGAATAGGTAGCAAAAGATCCAAGCATCACTTTAAGCACCTTCGGCTACTCTACACGCTCTCCACTATGATCTATATTAATATTCATATCTATCATACCCTGATAAGTGTATTGTCCTATAATGTAACTGGAGAAAGACTCAAAGCCAAAAGAAGGGAGCTATTTGAGGGAGCTCACTCAACTCACTTGTGGATATCACACGTGCGCAGACAGTTTTTTTGAGAAAAGAGACGCTGCTAACAGGTTCTTGATCGCCGAAAAAACACGAAACCATGGGAAAATGCCCATTTTCCTACGGTTTTTGATTGGAATAAAGGTTAAAAATTGACAAACTTTGGTTGAAATTGTGGTATTCACCATTGATAGTAGATTTAGAACTCGAAAAACCTCTTTTTAATGCTTATCGATACTAAAACTTGAGATAATATATTCAAAAGCTTTTTCTGTGTTTGACTAATTGAATCTTGGTTACGGAGCGATTGAGTGTCGAGATGTCTTTTATCATTCATCATTCGCCCCAGTGTCAGAGGAAAAGCTAGTTTACCGCCTCCAAAATCTTCAATTCAGCTTCTTTTTCTAATAGTTGGGCATTTCTTGACATGGAACCTCAGATAGGACAAAGCAAGTCTCTTGAAGGCCAAAGTGAGGAGGATCTTACACGTAAGCAGAAGAAGTACTTGAAATGAAAGCAATCCATGAAGGAGTATGCTGATAATCTGCCAGAAGGGGCTGTAAACTCTATACAAGAGAGGAGAAAAAACAAGCGACTAGGCAAGTTTGAACGAAAGGCCAAAGAAGTGTGGAACAAACACATTGATCTGCGCCATGAGAAAGCAGAACTTTGGGTGGAGGGAAAAAGAGGAGAAGCAGAGAAGAGAGAGGAAGCTATCAGTGCGAAACAGGATGCTTATCGAAGAGTAACCATTGCACAGGAGCTTCGAACAGAGATGGCGATTGAGAAAAAACAGGAGCCTCCTGAGCAAACGAGTGCTCACAATAAGATCTGTCTGTTGCGTTACAGATAGATAGCTGAGTAGAGGTAAGGACAACCACTCAGAAAAACTGTCCAAGACTGACATGAGCTTTATCTTCACGTGGTGTCAATTGTTCTGCTAAGAAGCTCACGAGTTTTTTTAAAATTCATCGAAAAGTTGATCATGTGAGGCAGCTCATGTGAGACCTTCCCATCATTGGGATGAATCAACTCTGATATCTTTGTTGAACTGTGTATTATTGAATTTGTAATTCTATTTAACTCACAATGACCATCAATGACACAAAAATGTGACCTAAGGTCAAAAGCCGTTTTGGCCTCGTTTCTGGGCGATTTGACCATCGAATATTGTCAGATTACATGTTTTGTTGTGTTTTCTGGAAATTATACTCAATTGGAATGCAATCAGACATTCAAACTCCCACCGTTAGATCTCATTCAGAGCGATCTCAGGCCTAAATAGGACGAAGAGGCTTTTTTCATCAGTTTTTCGAGATTTTGAAGGTGTTCCCCACATTTGAGCCCTATAAAATATAATATTCTCTTGAAGCTTATTAAAAGTTACATCTCCTTTGGTGCATCCGGTTCTGTCTCCAGGTCATTCGGTACACCTTGGTAGGCTAAAACTACCTTTTCCGTGGTTCCTCCGATTCTCGGAACTGTGCCACACTAGGAGACACATTGAATTATATATTTTCTGAAAGAATACGAAAGAATACGTCCAAGAATCTATGTCTGCTTTTGTCTCCACCATGGGCAGTTCATCATTTTCCGGAAAACCCGATTTTCGCAGATTTTTCACTTGTTTTTGGCTTTTTGAGATACCAAGACTCATTTGAAAGAAAATTTTGGTATGATTTTTGGAATTTCCATTCAATTCATTGTCAAAAAAAGTGCTTTTTTCAATTTTCGAAAAAATTTCTAACGTTCAGGTCACTATTTCGATATCACGAGTTCTAAGAGTCTAATCGAATTTTCAATGCAATATTCGTTCTTCTCATCAAAAGTTCACTCAGGATCGAAAATAAACCCAAAATGGGCGGATTTCAAACATGTCCTTTCAAGCTTCTGACTTATTGAAATCGGAAGTTATTGAGAATTCTCAGAGGTCATATCAATATGAAACACCCTATATTTTACCATATAGAAAATATTGATCATTTGAGGTTTGTACTGCCTCCACTGCATTATAAACATCGAGCCTAATGAACATTAGAGGACTCAATAGTTTGAATAAAAATATTATCCTAAGGTATTGGATAAAATTCGACATTAGATCCGGAAAACTGGACAAAGAGGCATTCTAGTGGGAATAAAAAAAAGGAGCAATTTGGAGACAATTCCCAACAGAAGTTCCAGACTTTCCACTTGCTAATCTCGCTGAATTCATCTTTNGCCTCTTTTCGGAGATACGGTATTTCCGACCCAAAAACGATTTTCCCATTCTTATTTTATCAAGAAGGTGTTCCATCTGATGTTGAGTAACTACATGGGATAGAACTGAGAATAACATTTCGAAACATCTAGTTTCATTGAGATCAGAAGAATTTGAGTTTCCCAATGTTCACACCGGTTTTAAAAGCGTGGGTACTCATATCTCTGAGATGGTGGGTGATGGAAACTTGATAGCATCACCATTGTTTTTTTATCAAAGAATGGGTGGAAAAGATCAGGCTTCGGCCACTCCAGGCTGCGGCCAAAAATGGCTACTTATTGCTGATGTTCTTGAGCATAATTCAGAACTCTTGCATAGGATAGAGGATTGGGTTTGTTCCTTTCCAGTGGTGATGAATCTGGCGACAACCCAGACACTTGAAGATCATACATGTTTGTATATCTACCACTCGGCTGGATGAGATCCATCCCTACCTCAAGGGGGTGCCAACCACATAGCACTAACAGGACTCCGGTCTCGATGTAATGATGTCTCGGGCTACAGTTCAAAGAATTTAGATAAGATGAAGAGTTTGATTTGCAGAGAGATAGATTATACTGAAAAACTATCCAATCTAACTGTCATTCTCTGCTCATTCATATCAGTACAGATATGAGCATCAGGTATATATTTTAATCTCCGACCAGTACCCTGTCTCCAAGCCCAGTTCCTCCATAAAGGGAAGATTTTGATTTTTGATCATTCCAAGTACGGGTTCTACATATGACGAGTATGCAGTCCTATCTCATCAATCGTGAGAGATATGTAATGTTATCATCACTTTGGTTTCAGACCTGGTTTTCCGAGGGAGCAATAGTTCATTTTTTTATGTTAGCACTATCTCATAGTCTTAACATAGGTGGTGTTAACGAAGATTTTTTTTAAAACCATATCTAACCATCATGGTATACATTTTCATGCGGGAGATTGTGTTTAGTGATTGTATCCGTGGCGTATAGAGCAATTCCTTGGAAAAAAGTATTCGGATATTTTCGAAAGTTTCCCTAACAAGGGATTTCCACACATTACCAGTAGTGAAAATAAACCAGCCTAGTGGCAATTTTCAGCAAAAGTCTCACGAGACAATGTTGCCAAGGCTTCCACCTGCGAGATGAGCGATTTGCTTGGAAACTGGCCTCGAAAGTTCTGAAGATGATTATAACTGTTATCTGACGATTGGTGATTAATGGAGCAAGAGTGTGAAAGTGGTGCAATGGTCAAAGGTTTGAGGTGATCCTTTCACTCAAGGTCAGGTGGGGTTCGAATCCAGCCACCAACAGAAATTTTTTCTATGAGAGTGAATACGATAAGATACTGAAAAAAAGTGAGAACTACTGGAATACTAAAATGCTATCATTGACGGGAGAAGATATTCTCGTCTTGAGCTAATGAGTTAGTACTAGGGCACTAATAGTACAAACTAACGATACTGGAATATGGGAGCTTCTAAGGAGAATACTGGTGACTAAGAGTACTTCTACCTAAACTGATGAAGCGAGTTACTAGCATACTGATGCTAGAGGGTAGAATTGCAACTCTCTCAATATCTCCCACTCGAGCTAAGACCTATTCTTCCATCCACACTGCCAAATGATTCTTTCATTTTGATTACTCGCCCACTTTGGGCACTCATGCAATATTGGAACAGATTCGTTCCTATGCTGGCTCTAGCTTTACCTGTAGACCCCTTGTACAGACGGCATCTCACAGCTAGTTCACATCATTTCGACACTACGATGACAAACCTTTTGGAAGGGCTCAGCTCCAATATATAGCGTATACAGTGGCCTGATCGGCTATTCTACCCTGTGTCTTTCATGATGATAAACTACAAGCCATTAGAATGAAATTATTTGCAGTAATCACCAATAGAGTTTAACTCGAGAGAAAGAGAAGATGGCATCTCATTCTCCGTTCACACCATGGTGAATCACAAATATAATTTAATTATCCTATCTATCTTTTTTCAAATTATCGACGATACCTGATGTATGATGGAAGTTAAGCCCTAGTGGATGGTAACAGTATGTTGCTTACAGATGGGGAACTAATCATGGATAGTGGCAAGCAGAGGAGTGAATGCTCCGAAAATCACTCTCGAAGAACCAAAACAATGGCATCCGATCAGGTGAGGAACAGTTTGGAAACTCGATTTATTACTCGAGTCTTTCAAGCAGAGTGCATAAAAAAATGAATCATACCATGAATTTATTGATTGAATTCATGAAGTACAAGTGATATGCTTTTGGGCTGATATTTGATAGAATAATTCATCGAATGATCTTTCAGATGCCATGGAGTCTTTGATCAATCCACACTAGCATATGAAGGTATACCAGCACACCCATGAGCATTTTCATATTGATCAGGGGAAACACGAATCTTTTCTTGATATTATGAGGATTTTCTTGAATCTTGAATCCTTCGAATGGATTTTTGAAGAGCTTTTTAGCTTCGATCCACCTCTCATTCCGCCAAGCATTGAATCTTTCGTTAATCGAAGATGGCAGGCTTCGCTCGATCTGAGCGAGGAGAGGAATGTATGATTCTTTGTTCTTGTACAGTTCCTTCCACAAAGCAGCGTTCATCTGATGCCTGATACCAGGAGTCAATCCATCCTCTTTAGATTTTTGTATTGCGTTCCGCATTTCCTCACTTGCTCTGATGACTTTTGCCCCAATTTTTGCGATCACTGCATCAGTAGACTTACTTAACTCATTGAAACCATATTCTTTGACGATTCTTTTTGCATCAAGGTCGATCTGATTAGCTGTTGGATCTGGATAGTTTCCAGAAGTAACTATCTCTCTCAAGGTTTCTTCATCAACAAATCCGGAGATTTGATTATCAGTACATGAAACTATAGCACCGAGAAATAAGAACACGATAACTTGCTTCTCCATATATGATGTGTGTTTAGGTTTGAACAGATTGACCAAATTAACAGTGATAACGTCAATCGAAAACTAATGATATGATAATTGTTTTCAGCAGCTTTTATATTCACATGGTCGAAGCTCGATTCTATTACCCAGCCTAAAACTTATAGTAGCATCATCCATGCTGTTACACTCACACTTCTTGAGTGAGCTGTATATAATACTTGATGGTATCATTGTTGGAGATTTGCTCATACTCTATCCGAAGATGGCAGCCAAATTAATTCAACGGGATCTCGATGATTATTGTCTGAAATCTCCAACTTCTGATACATGTCTTATCTGATTTTATCACAATCACAAGGATTTAGGATTTAGGTCAGGATTTGTAGCAGTTTCGGGGTTATTAAGATCTTGTGAGACTAGATGATTTAGCTCATCAATTGATGCCTTAGTTTTGGCACAATTCCAACTGATGAATATGATGCTTTCTTCAGAAAGGAGGAGGCATGATTCGTGGCAGATTCATTCCTCTCGATAGCCTTGAGTCTCATAGGACAATTTCTATCCATGGCAGTGTGATTCGTTTTCAACTTCCGATTCGATGGGTGTAAGTTGCTGTTAAACTTAATACAGTTTGGACAGGTGTATGCGTCTTTAGCAACTTTGCAATCCTTGAGAGGATGAGCACCACTGCATTTCGGACACACAGTTTCACCCTTTTCGGTGAGTGGACACTTTTCTTTTACGTGACCGAAGGCACAACATCGAAAGCATTTAGTCAGTCGTAGGTATCTGCTTATCCAGACAACTTAAAAATAGATCTTGATGTTTCTTTTAGCCAGGAGTTTCTCTTCGTATTCAGAGTTGACTTCATAGACCATATCGAAAAGCTCCGAGTTTTCACCACCAACCCATGACTTTTCGGCAAACATGAATCTGATGGACTCTTCCGCTTTGTTCAGACTTGGTGGTTGAGCGTTCTCATCAACAATATTGTGCGTGATTATTTCGAGCCCAACTTCTTCAGGCTTTCGATCTTTGTCAGCGCCATATACTTTGATAAGTGGTCGCATAAGCTGGTACTTGCGTACCTCGAAACCCTCGAAACCATCCCTGTCGAGAGTTTCTAGGATGTGTTTTTGGTCATCTTCGGATGGAGTGACTATCGGAACTTTACATTCTTTCATCTCGTTTAGCCAGAGAATAGTAGTCTCTCGCAGAATCTCTCTGTGTTTTTGATGAATGATATCCTTAACACGGGCGAAAAGCTCAGATGAAGTCGTTCTTCATTGGTTCAGCTATGATGATGTATTCCTTGGCAATTGGTCTGGGTATTGGTTTCTGGGGTCTTGGACGAGATGTACTCCTGTGTCTTCCCCTTCGTGCAGCATTTGCATATGAAAGAAAGTTATCCTGTTGGGGTTCCAATATTTGTGGCTGATTGGCTGGACCCCTAGACAGCAGTCTTTTAGCCTGATTAGCTGGCACTGAATGCATCGATTGCATTGGTAGGCTTTGTCTTGGTATACCGATTTGCTGACCATTATTTAGTCTTTCCACTAGCTTATTCATAATGGCATCTTTGGCCATACGTTTGTAGGCTTCGACTTGGACATCCAAGACAGCCTTTTCCTGCTGTAAGGCAGCAACAGTTAGCTTCAAATTGACATTTTCAACTTGTAACCCCGAAACCGTCCCGACTCTGGTCGGCCGTTTGACTGAGCTGTTGTTGGGGTTTGAGGTAGAGATGTTTTGGCAGATGCCAATCCAACGCCTTGGGCGTTGGTCGGAGTGGTAGCTGGAGTTACAGCTGGCGTGGATTTGGCTGAATCAAAGCCTGGTGTAGTAAGGTGTGGTTGTTTGTTTACATCGCCGGTTTTGGCCTTCAATTCCTTTTTGAGGTGCTTGATATAAATGTCCTGAGTGGTAACATCGGTTTTGGCCCGTTTGAGTTGCTCTTCCAATCGAGTAATCTCATCTTTACCCCAACCAAGAAGCTCTTTCAATTTTTCAACTTCTTCAGACCCTGAAACCCCAGCAGTTGCAGAAGTCTTAGGGTCTGAATACAGAAAATAGAAGTGTTGCATGGATGAATTTTACCAGATCGTGTCGGGTACAGACTGGAGAGTATTTCTTCTTGGAAAAATCACTGGTAATTTGATATTTGGTGGAGTGTTTATTCATCATCTTGACACTGGCTTGACTTTGCCTAACCATAGCCAAACAAAAATCGCGACTTAATTCGAATCGGTTCAGAACTAATTTTCGATTAAAAATCACAGTTGAAAACAGCAGGGTGACACCGTCAGAGCCCTGAAGGGAAGTAGTTAGGTTATGTTAGGTTAGGTTAGGTTTTGCGAATGCATGAATTGATCCAGTGAATCTCAAAATTCACCTCATCTGAAATTCAGCCAGCCCATACAAGTACTCTCCGCTCTTTTCCAACTCCGGAGTGGCGGTCCTCCAAGTTGATAACGATCTCAGGGGCACCAAGGTTATTTGGGGGGTCACGACACTTTTTGTTCATCAGCAAATTTTCTTTCCAACTGATGTATGAGTCGTATCTCATCTCATCAGATTTTTGATTAGTGATAAGAAAACGCTATCAATTTTTGTTTTACGTGATCTTTTTTCGAAATACAACATGGAAATCCATTTTCGATCAACTTCTCCCAATAATCCAGGTATGAGTCATATATCATTTCATCACATTCTTTGTGACTGTTGTCATGGCAACGAGAACATTTGGGGTCAAGACACTCTTTCCAACACATTCGTTTTTTTCGAGGACTCCCTGGCTGATTCATATTTTATCTTATCACACTTTTTGTGAGTGATAAGAAAATGTTATCATATCAGAGAAAGACCTTCTGGTTCTCAAGATAGAGCGCAAGGAGTCAATTTTAGCTAGCTTCGAGCAACATTGGGAGGATGAGTCATACGTTATCTAATCACACATTTGATGAGAAAACCTATGATAATATTTTTATCTCAATATGATGAACTTTTCCCAAAAATAAAAAAATGGTCATGTCTTTGGAAGTATGGTTAGGTTAGGTGAGATTTTTTGATTGAATGAACTAATTGAGTCCCTTCAACAATCATCATCGATTGGAGTATAGCCTCTGATACAAAAACTCCCCACTCTGTCCAACTTCGGAACACCATCCCTTCCAGTTCAAATTTGTGTTAGCGCCAGCCATTTCAAGTCTACAGGGTGTTTCAGAGTGATATGATGAGCTTGAAACGCTTATATCTCGAGATCTCTTCGAAGAATTCTCAATATTGTTTCGATACCATACAGTAAGAATGTGTGAATTTTGTGTGCCATAAGTTTTGAAGGAGACCGATGATAGATAGGTCAGGATAGATAACAGGGTCCAAAGTCAGTTTCTCATCTCTGGTTGATTAGTGAAGAGGAAATACCTTGAGTAGTCGAAACAGCAGTTTTTTCGTTCAAAATCTCCATATATGAGCCGGAAAGTTGAGTTCTCACAAGGGCTTAAAGGATGTCTCCTCAATCAAATTCCTCCTTTTAATAATCTCAAATTCATTGGTTCTTCTGATAACGGATGGATCATGAATGAGGTAATCATGCTCAGGGAAGTGGTTTTTGAGGATCGAAGAAGCCTGGATAGGATGCCAAAAGGTTCAATTCATTGAGATGAGTAGGTTCAGTTCTTTTCCTTCACGAGACTGTACATAGAATCCCAGAATCCAATTTGCGCTCGAGCAGTCGGGTAGGAGAAAATATGAAATTATGAGCTCCATGATTTTCAGGAATGATAAAGGATTCTCAGGCCAAAATAAGTCTTATTCCCGATTTTGAAGCTATTCTCACCTCTCAGGTGTTGCTGAAGAGTCCTCGATCTAAGGGGATAGTGATTGAGGTTTATCACGCGCTTTCTTATCTCTTATCTTATCGATTCCGGACCAAAGGACATGTCCGAAATTCGCCCGTTTTGGGTTTATTTTAGATCCCAGGTGAACTTTCGACGAGAAGAATGAATATCGCATCGAAAATTTGATCAGACTTTCAGAACTCGTGATATCAAAATAGTGACCTGAACGTTAGAACTTTTTTCGAAAATTGGAAAAAAGCACTTTTTCTAGCAATAAATTGAATAGAGATTCCATACCAAAAACTGCTTTCAAATAAGTTTTGGTATCTCAAAAACCCAAAAACAGGTAAAAATTCTGCAAAAATCGAGTTTTTCAGAGAAATGATAAATTGTCCACCCTGGAGACAAAATCAGACATAAGTTTTTGGACGTATTTTTTTGTATTCTATCAGAAAATATATATTTTGATGTGTCTCATAGTGGGGAACAGTTTCGTAACCTGAGAAACCACAAAAGAAGCAGTTTTAGCCTTTCAAGGTCAACCAAATGACCTGGAGACAAAACCGAATGCACTGGAT
>QZCP01000095.1:12361-29394 GCA_003956705.1 Brevipalpus yothersi
CCACGTGGAGGTGAAGCTCATGTAAGTCTTGGACAGTTTTTCTGAGTGGTTTTCCTCGCTTCCACTCAGCTACCTATCTGTAACGCAACTGACAAATTTCATCGTGAACACTCATTTGCTCAGGATGCTTCTGTTCTTTCTCAATCGCCATCTCTGTTCTCATGGTGCATATCAATGTGCTTGTTCCACGCTTCTTTGGCCTTTCGTTCAAACTTGCCTGGTGGCTTGTTTTTCTTCTTTTCTTGTATATAGTTCACAGCCCCTTCTGGCAGATTATCAGCATACTTCTTCTTGGATTGCTTTCTCCGCAAATACTACTTCTGCTCACGTGTGAGATCTTCCTCACTTTGGCCTTCAGAAGGCTCGCTTGGTCCTGGCTGAGATTCCATGTCAGATAATGCTAAATTATCAGAAAATACAAGCTCAATTGAAGATTCTGGAGTCAATCAACTAGCTTCCTCTCTGACACTGTGGTGGATGATGAATAATAACAGATATCTTTACACTCAATCACTCCATAACCAAGATTCAATAGCAATTAAACCCAAAAAAAGCTTTTGGACATATTATCTCGTTTTATTATCGATAAACATTAAAAAGAGGTTTCTTGAGTTTTAAGTCTACTATTGATGCTAATTTCAACAATTTTAACTGAAGTTAGTTGATTCTTAACCTCAATTTCAATCAAAACCCGTAGAAAAATTGCCATTTTTCCATATTTTTGTGTTTCTTTGGCAACATGAGTCAATTTTTTGGTTAATTCAAGGTGAACAGAGCTTTTAGCGTATCATGGAGATGAGATAAGGCCTAATTATCATTCAAGAATCGAAAAAATATGAAAATTGGCGAAATTTTGCTAAAAATTCAAGGTCAAATATCTTCGTGACCTTTGACCCTATAGAGTCATTCTTGGTATCATTTTGATCTGGAGACTGAGTTCTTCGGAAATTCAAAGTCTCATCAAAATCCATCATGGGCGAAAAAGGGGCCTCATCCGGACATGTCCTTTATCAGATGTAATTTTCTATGAGAATTTCAAAGATGTTATCATCTCGTGAAAATTCCACTCACTAGCCAAGATATCCTAAGTTCCTACTTTGGACCTTGTTATCTATCCTGGCCTATCTATCATCGGTCTCCTTCGAAACTTATGGCACACAAAATTTACAAATTCTTACTGTATGGTATCGAAACAATTCCGAGAATTCTTCGAAGAGATCTTGAGATATGAGCGTTTCAAACTCGTCATATCACTTTGAAACACCCTGTATAGGCCGAATTTCACAACTCTTATATTCCATGATGCAGGTTTGGTAAGACGAACGATTGTAACATAATGGATCGTGAGGTGAATTCATCAAATATGTTCGAATGGCGAGCGGTTTGGTGTACCCGGAAAGGCCAAATTTCGCTTATGATTGCTGCACATATCTCTCGTTTCAGTTAATTTTCTCATTCCGTATTTTGGCTGCATGGATTGATGTATTAGCTCTTCATCTTAGAACAAAATTACTTTGTGTATTCATCCTTACAATCAATAGCCTATGAACCTCACATGTTTGTAATAATTTTGTTTTTTGGGTAGCTCAATTATTCAACTTAGCTCTGATATGAAAAATTACTTCTCAACTCAGAAGAAGTCAGAAGTAAAGGAGATGGGAAAATGAGTAACAACTGCATAAGCAAAATGGGTGGGAATTTATTTTTTATCTAACTCGCAAGAAATTCAGGTGCGTCATTTCAGCCATCAATCACGGTTACTTTCCTCTCACTATCAACGGAGTTAATGGTGAATGTTAGACGATAGATGAAATTATACGATCATGTCTGGAGAAATATTTTCCACTGGAAAGATGAGAAAAAAGTACAACTCCTTCGGCTCATGAACTTTTTCCTCAATTTTTGCCTAATTTCTTTCTTATTTGTTAGTCTCTATCCTCTACCGATATATTTCATCATGAAAATTATCCCCTCCATGCTCTCAGGGAGGACTGACTGTGACAAGGAAAAAATATTGAATCAGACAGGCACAGTCATTTTCTCTTCGCTGTTGGTCAATACCAGGGTGAATGTTTTATTGAGCATATTAATACGACACAAATAACCACAGCATAACATAGATAACCAGCTCTATGCAACCTCTACACTTTCACTGCGAAAGCAGAGAATCGTCTCATGTAATTTTTTTTATTTTTCCAATTGTTGTTATTTAAGATTTTCAGTTGAGATACGATATTATGCACCAAGTAATAGAAAATAGCGATAAGAGTCAGGTTTTTTGATAAAAATTTGAAAACATATGCATGGAAAACATCATATCTCCGAGAACAAACGGATTGAATTTCTTCAAAAAATCTGGATGCATGAGGTCATTGATCTTCTAAGAACAAAACGTGAGATAGACAATCACAATCAGAATATTAGATCCGCTGGATTATTATTGCAGAAGCACCTCCACCACCATTGCAAGTGCTTGCTACACCATATTCACCCGGTTTCATATTCATAGCCATCGTGCCAACAATCCTAGTGCCCGACATTCTTGATAGTGAGATTGAGAAGGTTAATTTCATTTCAAATATTGAGATTGTTGGAAACATACGCAAGAGGATGGCCAAGTCCAACTGCACCCCCATGGATGTTAACGGTGCTACGATCGATAGCCAAGCATTTTATGTTAGCTAGGGCTATAACACTGAAAGCCTCGTTGATTTCGAATCGAGCAATCTGCTCTTTATTGAGACCAGCTCTTTCGAGTGCCTAAAGGAGAAATAAGATTGAGAAATATCTTGGTAAACTCAAAATATCATAGGTAAAGAAACGCAATGAGAACGTTAAATTTGTTACTAATCATTGACTGTCGCTAAAATTTGTTGAATACATCACGTAGACTCAACTGATTTCAGTTAAATGAGAGAAATTCTCCACCTTAGGTATCGCAAGGGAAGGAGCAATTCCAAAATCCACCGGATCCAATGCTGCATCAGCATAGGAAACAATTTTGGCCAATGGTTCACATTCATACTTTGTGATAGCTTCAGATGACATGAGAACCAATGCTGCGGCTCCATCGTTGAGGGAACTTGCATTTGCAGCGGTGATAGTTCCTCCGAACAGTGGCTTAAGAGAAGAAAATCTACTGAAATCAGCTCTTGCCAGCTCTTCATCTTTGTCAACCACTAGTTCTGTTCCTTTTTTGCTACTTGGAAGGGTTATAGGAACAATTTCTTTGGCTAAAATACCATCGGCAGTCGCCTTTTGACCTCTTGAATAGCTCAACTTAGCATACTCGTCTTGTTCTTCTCTAGAAATATTGAATTTCTTTGACAATATTTCACCACAATCTCCCATGTGGAGGTTATTGAATGAATCAGTTAATCCATCGAAATCTAAAGTATCAATCAATTTCAACCCGCCATACGGTATTTCACCACGAGGAATGATGAACGGTGTGTTGGACACACTCTCCATGGCACCACCAATGACTACATCATTCAACCCTAGTTCTATGCTTTGAGCAGCAAATATGATAGATTTCAATCCAGAGGCACAAACTTTGTTGATTCCTGTACATGGAGCTCGGTGTGGTAGACCAGCTTTCAGTGCTGCTTGTCGTGCTGGTGTTTGACCACAGCCTGCGGGCAGGACATGGCCCATAAACACCTCATCAATATCTTCGGGAGTTATTCCTAACATCGAATGGAAGGATCAAGAAATTATTGAAAATTTGCAATCAATTACATCAACACTAATTATTCCATCTTACCGGCTTTCTCAATAGCTGATTTAATTGATATTGAGCCAAGATCTGAGGCGGTCAATTCACCAAGTTGTCCACGAAAAGATCCAATAGGTGTGCGACTATAAGACACAATGTACACCTCATTCTGTGGAAAATTAAAATTGAAATTGAATTCTTCACAGTTTCACAGGCACAAACTACACACTATACCTTATTTATTTGAGACACTTTAGACATGGCTAATTGAGACAAGTAACAGCGCAAGAAAATTCACGAGGGTCGAAAATGATTATGAATAGCAAGTTGATTACCAATTTGAGACTAAAGACTAAAGGAACTTCGCTAGCAGAGAAGTGTACGAGATGAAGATTCTCGTTCTAACGAAAAACTTTTGTGTCAGGAACGAGGCAAATCGATATGCAGTGAGTGAGTGATACTAAGAGGAACCAAACAGTAAGAACTTCTAACTAAGATGGGAATCTCAACACTGAAAAAACAAAGGAGACTAGAGACGCTGCAATCGCTCGTATTGTCTTAATGAAGTTTTATTAATAAATAATGGAATTAATTAATTTTTCTTTCCAAGGCTTTCCAAAAGGATCGGATAAAAGTATTTTTCATCTAATCTTCATCATTACTTCCATTTGATCTTATCGAGTGACTATTCGTGCCTTTTCGAGTCCTCTTCGGTTCTAATTAAGTTTTAATTATGGTTTTTAGGCACTGAAAGCTCGACGAGCTTGGCTCGTGTGTTTGCCAGGTGAAGTTATCAGTCATACTTATTTTATTTTCCCATTGAAAGTAGTAGTATCTGGCGGTTTTTCTCAAAAATCTCGAAAATAAGCATCGAAAAAAGTTTTTTTTTCGAAAATCTGCTCGAACTTTTTTCGATAGATATAAACCTCCCTCATACCTTTCATATGACCTCTTCTCTCGCTAGCTTTTTCCATTTGTTCTTTTCGAGCCTAGTTAGGCTTTTAATTTCTCTTCTTCTAATTATTCTAGGTTCGAGTATTTTGGTAATATTTGAAATGAAATAGAAATTAATATGATTGTTTTTTCACTCACCCCTACTCATGAGAGGCTGGTAGCGGATAAGTAAATTAAGTTTGTTTTCAATCGTTATTTTTGAATAATCAGCGAGAATTTCATCAGAATTTCGGTTAATTTGGGAAGAATCAGGAGGTTGCTGATTGAAACTACAATTTTGAATCGTCACCATTCACCGTGAAGTTAAATCACAATCTAAAGAGAAAAATCAACACCTATGCTCATTAGTTCATTGAAATAATTATCATAATTTCTATCACTTCATTGATTGAGAGATAAAAGAGAACATTTTTTCTTAAAAAACACACTTCCCGCTACTGTAAAAAAAATATCCTGCCTCGTGTTTGTTTACACGATTGTTTTGAATTGATTTTTTAGCCACTTTTACACTTTGATAGCATGGCTTGTAAATCACGATGGTCTTTGTATCGATCATTGATTCTGATATCATCATTGATATTATGCCTCCTAGACTCAGGAAGCACGCAGATCACCACAACCACATCAGGACCGCCAACACCACCATTGAGTAAACCTTTTTTCCAAAAAAGCTTGCCATTCATAACGATGGGATGTTTATGGCTATTAGCCTTAATTGCTTATATTGTGTGCGCAATTTTTAAGACCGATGATAAGAAGCGTATAAGAGAAATTTTTGACGATTGTTCACCATCAACTGCATCATATAAATATGTTATTCGTATTAGAATCGGTGCAACATCGTCAAATTTTCAGAAAGATAATTCCGCTATTATGTTAGATTTGATTGATACCAAAGAACGATTCATTACACGAGTGTCAATATCCCCATCATGGTTAAAAGCTGATATTTTTGTCAAACAAGCGGATAAAGTTCGTTTGAGAACTGTTCAATTTTTAATAAATCGTGGCTCTTTGATGCCACAAATCGGAGCTATTCGAGTGTGCCATGATTCCTTCTATCCAGTAGGAGCATGGATTTTTGTCCACAGTATTGAATTTGTGGACATTCGAGAAAGCATCACCAGCCATATTGAGGTGATGAAACGAATCACTATACTGCCTCCAACAGCAAAGGAAAGTGATCAAGTTTTCAAAGTAGCACCAGGACACTCAAAGGCCACCGATGAAGATGCCTTTATGGGTGGTTATGGGCCATATTTAAGTACAAACGAAAGATGTGCTTTTCTATTTTTGTACATAAATTGTGCTCTTCTCTTCTCAATTTTTTATCCCATCTATTTAAAATTATACGAATGGGAAGAAGCTCTCATGAATGGTATGACAGCTTGTCTGATATCCAGTACGATTGCCGGACTGTCCATGTTATTTTATCGTTTCGTAGTTAAGCGAAATTATTCGTTAAATAGAGGTCATGGCCTGTGGAAAGGTGTGAAAGTTGTCTATATAACATCATCAATTATTACTTCAGTGATTGCTGGGCTAACAGCTTCATTTATTCAAAGCTTATACGGTGGTGATGTTTCCTATTGGTCTTTGGCTAATTTTTTCGCTCTACTGGGAATGACTGTTTTAACCTTCCCAGGATATATTTTATATACCATTTTACGATCAAAGCAGAGAGGTAGTAGTATAAGTGTCATCAAATCATCTCATGCAATAGCGACCGATGAAAAAAGAGCTTCGAAAATGAGTCAAAAATGAAGACTATTGATAATTATTGTTTCGAAAATTCAATCAAATTATAGAATGATTTTCTGTCACCAAAGGCAAAGTTTTCGCCAGAAAGAAGAAAGCTCCAACTTAGTGGTACAGCTTGGAGTAGAATTGAATTCAAAACAAAAGCTGCAAGAACAGGTTGAAAGAAAAGCTGGTTTAATCAGACAGTTTAAAAAATGACAAGTACTTTTGTGATGCTATACAGAGAATTTAAATAATCAAGTTAAACGCGAAGTTTTTTTGAAAATGAGGAATTCTGAGCCTCTTCAAATTCCGGATCTACTTTGCGCTTCTCCCCAACTTCAACCACACAAACATCATCATCCTCATCATCACTCAGAATGCCAGGAGCCGAATCAGTCTGATCACTCATGGGAACATCCTTTGGACTTTTCTCACCATTATCACCATTGGTACTTGCTTGACCCTCGTTTATGATCTTCAGTGAATAGAAGAGTCCTTCATTAGCTGCTGGATCGATATCTTCATTCAATAAATTGATAATGATGGTTAGGTTTTGAAGGAGATCGTACACACGTAGTCTTGTTTTGTGATTAATTCTAGGATATTGATTGAGAGGTTTCTTCTTGTAAGATTCTTTTTCACTTTCGCTATACTCGTCGGCATCATCTTTGCTCCATACGATGATCGGTTCACCTTCTATTTGAACATCAGGGCATACGAACCCTAGTTTTTTGAGGAGAACTTGCTCAACAAATTCGCTCATAGTAATCTCCGAAAGAGATAAGGACAATTCAATCTCAGGAATGCGACTTGTGCAACAAACGAGGCAGTTAGAACTAGGCTCGAAAAGTTGATATGAGGAAATGAGATTACGAGCATTTAGACCAACTTTGCGAACGTATATACACCGGCAAGCTTCTTTGCATTGCTGATCTATGATTTTTTGGTCTTTTCCCTCTTCACTAGGCAGAGAAAGTAGTTTGCGCAATAAATGCATGAGTTGAAGAGTGATTAGCCCTCCTACTATGGAATTGGTGGATGATATCGCCGGTATAATGTTACCAGCCATGGATTTTACATCAAATCGAGACTTTCGCTCGATTCCAAAGCAGTATGATCGGAAATTGGAGACTGAAGTAACGAAATCGAGCGCTTCATCATCGTCTTTGTCCCAAACAAGAAAACCATCAGATTTGGAACGTTTTTTGAGTGATTCCATACTGTTGGAAAACTTTTCAAAACACTCTTTTAAGGTCCAAATTCTTTGATCCTTCAAACTTCCATCACTATTATCACCATTCATGGAGGTACTGCTTGAGGGCATACAGTTGGCATCATTTGAGAGTGACTCAAATGTCATGGGAACCGGCTTACGACGATTTTCCCATAATTGACCCATCTTAAGTAGATATTCGACATCGATTCGGAACAATTTCTCAAAAAGAAGCTTGGGGTCGTAATCATTGGATGAAGCCCACTCTCGTGTTGATACCGGTTTAGTTCCATTGTTATTACTGACTAAAGAGTCAGCTTTTCCATCCATATGATCAGCCTGTAATTCACTGTCACCATGAGGAGCTGTACGAAAAAGGTATGGGAAGAAAGGGGCTTAGTATTGATAAACTATTCTCAAGAAAGAAGAATCCCCAAGAAAATGCACAAAACTAACCTGGATGATTGGTTTTCAGCTGAGGATCATTCATATCTGGGCTCACATCATTGTCAGCATCTTCTTCACCAAATAATTGAGCAAATAAATGCTTTCCCCAAACGATACAATGAATCGGTAGTGATGGTGTATTTCTTATTGTGCATGAGGCATAAGTTCGTTGCTCTTGACGAGGACCATCGCATTCATAGCAAGCGCTGACATCTCTTTTGATTAGAAAAACTTGACCAAGATATCCCTCGGAACCGGATTCAATTAGTGGTACATTAGCCGCTAGGCACATTCTATTCACATGGCTTCGTGCAGCACGATTATCGAGTGCATTGATGACCACACTGTATTGACGATAAAAGTCGACCGAGTATTCTGGACTCAAAATGGTATTATGAATAGCATGTATATTAACGGCAGGCTTGTGGCGAGCAAAATTTTCTTTCGATACTTTGGCTGCAATCAGAGACTTTGGTTGTCCGACATGCTTACGATTGAATAAAAATTGTCGATTAAGATTGGACACCTCAATGGTATCTAAATCAATAAGCGTTATGTCCTCAAAACCAAGTAGAACAACATTTTTAATAATCTCAACACCAATACCACCACTACCAACGATCAAAATTTTACTCTTACAAACTTTATCATACAATACCGGCTGGCTCATCACTTCACCCAAACTATCACCACACTTGGTAGATCCCATATCTCGTGTATACACACACACAACTGTGTGCCGATAACTCAATCGAAAATTAGCAGGATGATTAACAAACACACACACTCAGGGTGGTCAATGGATAGTAATCAGTGGTAACTCACGAAAAAAAAAGCCAACAGTGACAATAATAACATACATCAACTGTGGTCATCCAAAAAAAAGCCTGTCAAAAGGACCCGAAAAAAGAGGAAGAAAAAAGCTGGACCGGCAAAGTAAACTTATTAAACAGTCCCTCAAAAAGTGAACAAATGCGCGCCTTTTTTGAACACATCTTGACTAACATATTCACAAACATGTTTGCAATGACAACATACACATCATCATCATCATCAACATAACTTGAGACATTCATTTTTTGGACATTGATTTGCATGATGATGTAAGTGTTTATGTGTGTGTATGTGTATGTGAATCTAGATTATTTAGCATTTAGTTTTGATGGTATTTAAAGTTTTAAATTATGGCCAGTTGGTGGTAAATTTTGTTTATTTTAACTGTTGATGGTGGTGATTGTTGGGCCTAGAGTTCGTGGAATAAATGTTCGAAACGGTGATCGATTGAATCGTTGAGCTGAAAAGCCTTTTGGTTGGTGTAATCTTTCTCTTCGGTTGACTCTTTTTTTGTTAGAGTAAGTTGAAGATTGTTTTATTGTCTTAATTGAAACTCAAATTTTTACCTATGATAGATGAGATAATGAGATCCATTCGGTTATCGCTACCTTATTTCTCTTACCTAATATCGAGAGCTAATGTTTGTTTTCATTTTTTCTTGATGTATTTTGGTATGCTCTACATTATCATCATCATAATCATTACAGAATGGGATACGATTTGGATAGATTTCTAGAAAATCCTGATCAGGAGCTGATATGCTCAATATGCCAAATGGTGTACGAAAATCCTCTTGTTACACCTTGTGGGCACACATTTTGTGGTGCCTGCATAAAAGAATGGCTCTCAAAGAAAGGCTTCTGTCCTTTGGATAAAACAGCAATGAGACAGAGCGATCTGAGAAGAATTCCAATATCATTTCGAAATATGATAGGAACAAGCCTAAAAATTCGATGCGACCATAGAAAAGAAGGGTGTATGGTCATTTCGAAGCTAGATGATCTCGAAGATCACGAGAATTCTTGTCCATTTCGTCGGAGGAGACCTCATAATCCATCATCACAAAGGAGAACTCGATCCCAAGAAGGCTCACAGAGTCAAGAGTCAGATCAGAATAGGTTCATTCAAACTGTTGTCACTGTTTTTGGAGTTATCGTCATCTTGGCAGCGGCAGTCATTTTTCGACGATGAACCCCTCCAAAGACCTCTATTCAATCCATCAGTGGTGTGAAATGAGTTCAACAAAGTCATCTGATTGTGTATTGACCTTCATTAATACCTTTTGGTTTCACCAATTTTCTTGATAGGTGAAATCATATATATAAGAAATTACGGTTCACGTGAGCAGGTTTGTTTTTTATTGATAGACAATTCGATCTTTCTTGTCATCCTATTAATTTGCTTCTCTCCTATGTCAAATAAAATCTATTCTAATTGAATATTCTGTTTCCCTCATCACAATTTGACACGTCTTTTATAACATCACTGCAAGAGACATTCCTGGAATTGTCCTAAAATGAAGGTTTTGGCTATCTAAAGAACTATTCGAACAGTAATATCGTAATATCAAAGAGGTCGAAAACAAAAATTTAAAAACCGTAACGCTATGCTTATTTTGTTGTATAAACGGAATCTCATCTTTAAAGATGAGAATATAAGACTCTCTCTCTCTCTCTCTCTCTCTCTCTCTCTCTCTCTTTCACTCAATCAAAACGCGATACCCTTAACTCTTCTCATTACAGAATCGAATTACTTCGCTTAATAAGAATGGGAATGAGGATACAGATCAAAATTATTAAATCCAATTTGAACTCCTTAAATATTTCTCTCCGAAACTTTCTGATCAATTTTGGAGCTTCAATACAATTCCCACAAAATTATGAGGGAAAAGAAATTGTCGTCCTGATTGCACCAATTTACCTCCACAACAGCGAAACTCATCCAACTTTCATGCAAAATCGATCCACATAATCAACAAGAAGAGAGAAGAGCTTAGACAAAGTTTAATTGGTATTAACCAATCTCAATCGTTGCAACGAGCAACAATTGCTCTCACAATATCGATGTCCATAAGCATCTGAGCATTTGAGCATCCACAAGAGATTATCAAAGCGCCAGTCGAGCACGTGTATTGTGGCCATGCACACACACTGAGTTAGTTTTCTCTGTTAATTTTCGAGAGACACTATTCTCTCGACCAATCGATGAGTTCTCATGTCCTCGATTGTTTCTCTGATTAATGGTGAGCCATATCTATCGTGACAACTCCAAGAATATACTCAAAGATAACGTTTGTGTGTGTAAATGTTACCATAATCATGGTTGTTGAAGATTTTTCTCTCTCTCTTTCTTCGACCCGATTGCTGATCTTCTCTCTCTTTTGCCTGTTTCCCCTAAAAACAGGATCGGCCAAAACAAGATGGGCTTGATATGTTAATGTTTAATGTGGAATGTATGTGTGTGTGTGAGAGACTTTATTTTTTACAACCTTTCTCGTCACAAAGTGCCAACTGACTAGTTATTCACCATCTTATTTCACTTCTGTATATCCTTAATTTCATTGTGATACTGATTGACTCAATTGACAACGTCTTCAATGGCTCAAGCAAATAAGGTACAATATTGGCTAGCATTCATTGGTTTGTGCATGTGAAACTGCCCAGTAATTAATTTCAATTTTAAATTTCCACAGAATGAGGTGTACATTGTGTCTTATAGTCGTACACCTATTGGATCTTTTCGTGGACAACTTGGTAAATTGACCGCCTCAGATCTTGGCTCAGTGTCAATTAAATCAGCTATCGAGAAAGCCGGTAAGCTGGAATAATCAGTGTTGATGTAATTGATTGCAAATTTTCAATAATTTCTTTATTCTCATGATCAATATTAGGCATAACTCCTGATGATGTTGATGAGGTATTTATGGGCCATGTCCTATCCGCAGGCTGTGGTCAAACACCAGCACGACAAGCAGCACTGAAAGCCGGTCTACCACATCGAGTTCCATGTACAGGGATCAACAAAGTTTGTGCCTCTGGAATGAAATCTATCATATTCGCTGCTCAAAGCATAATGTTGGAGTTGAATGATGTGGTTATTGCTGGTGGAATGGAGAGTATGTCAAATACACCGTTCACCATTCCTCGTGGTGATATACCGTATGGTGGCCTTAAACTGACCGATACTTTGGTTCACGATGGATTAACTGATTCATTCAACAATCTTCATATGGGAAATTGTGCTGAATTATTGACAAAGAAATTCAATATTTCTAGAGAAGAACAGGATGAATACGCTAAATTAAGCTATTCAAGAGGCCAAAAAGCGACTGCTGATGGTATTTTATCGAAAGAAATTGTTCCTGTAACCGTTCCTGGTCGAAGAGGGGAAGCTGGACTAGTCATTGACAAAGATGAAGAGCTCGCGAAAGCAGATTTTAACAAATTTTCTTCACTCAAACCCGTGTTTGGCGAAACTATCACCGCTGCAAACGCAAGTTCCCTTAACGATGGAGCCGCAGCATTGGTTCTCATGTCAGCTAAGGCTTTCGCAAAGTATGGATGTAAACCATTGGCCAAAATTGTTTCCTATGCTGATGCATCATTGGATCCAATCGATTTTGGGATTGCTCCTTCTCTTGCGATACCGAAGGTGAGAAAATTTTCTCCTTTAATTTTCAATTATCCAATCTGTTGAGTCCGCTCGATGTATATCTCAATTCGAAGCGATAATTAATGATTGGAATAATAATCAGAGATTCTCATCAGGTTTTGTCAACTATATTCACTCGATGTTTGATTTGAAGAGATATTTCTTACAACGTCAACTTTCATTTCCTCAATAGGCCCTTGAAAGAGCTGGTCTCAGTAAAGAGCAGATTGCTCGATTTGAAATCAATGAGGCTTTCAGTGTTGTAGCTCTAGCTAACATGAAGAGCTTGTCTATCGATCGTAGCACCGTTAACATCCATGGGGGTGCAGTTGGACTCGGCCATCCACTCGGGTAAGTTATTGTAATCATCTGAGGGCTGTGATCATGAACTAACTTTCCTTAATCTTATCATCAAGAATGTCGGGCACCAGGATTGTTGGCACGATGGCTGTGAATATGCAGCCTGGTGAATATGGTTTAGCGAGTGCCTGTAATGGTGGTGGAGGTGCTTCTGCCATGCTAATTCAGCGAGTCTAATGATGTGGTTTCAATTGTCTCTGTAACGGTTTGTTTGTAACAGGTGAATCAACAAGATATATCCTTGGCTACTTATATAGAATTTAATTGTTTGGTACGTGCAGATATGAATTGTGTGTTAAGTTTGAATAAGTTTAGTTTACTACAAAAGATTCTTATTGATATTGCATTTTCATTATTGGTCCACGGAGTAAAGTATTTATTATACTACTTGAGTGATACTTGATATGTTCAAGAAACTCAATCTTATGATTGATCCTTTCTTTCGTCACCGCGTCTCTTAGACAATGTAGCATTGATTAGAAAAAGAATGAACATCTGATAATTCCACATTTTTCTTGCAGTAAAAATCAAAAGTAAGTAGCTTCGTTATCTGTTCCATAAGTTTCGTATCGATCACACTTTCATCTATCCATCAGTAACACTCATCCTCACCGGTGACTTAATTATTTGAAGTTGATATTGTCTCAAAGTGTTGCCCAGTTTCAGTGTACACTACTCTTCTCTTGAAACAGTGATCTCAATTGAGGAAAACACTAATTTTTCATCGATTTTGAAACTTGAGCTACGCTCTTGTGGCAACTTTTTCATGATCTCGCTCCTTGCTAGATGATCTCATCCGGTGCAATATTATTCAATCATCATCGTCACAACAATGCGAAAAGGAAAATCTCACTTCAAAGTCCGATGGATTTTTGGACTTCTTTCCTTTTGGGCTCTTTGCTATAATTATGCTGCCAAAGTCATTCTGCCAGCGACTTTGGAAGCTATGGTCGTACCGGAAGGTGGAAACTTTGATGCAGCCAATGAAGATTTTGAAGATGTTAGTAAGAATCGAACAATCTCCTTGTCACATCCTGCATCGAAAAAAGTTTACTACTATGAGCCTGAATTGTTTGATTGGAATCTGGAGACCCAAAATGTGCTCAAAGAAGCTTTTTTTTACGGTTATATATGGACTGGAATTATTGGTGGACGTTTAGCTGAACGATTGAGTGTTCGACACACTGTTGGGACTGCTGTTCTGATTTCTTCGTTAGCAGCTCTCATATTTCCCTACTTAACCAAATTCGGTGTGACCGTTACTTTTGTGGTCAGATTTATTCAAGGAATGTGTAATGGTATGATTTATCCAGGTTTGAATTGTATCTTCCCACGATATATTCCCATCAATGAGCGAAGCATTTGGGGCTCAATCATTTATTCTGGGAGCTCATTAGGCACACTGATAATGCTCAATTTGAGTGGAGTACTTTGTGAAAGTCCAAAAGCTGGTGGTTGGCGATCAGCATATTATATACTCGGTGGATCTGGACTACTTTGGTACATTTCATGGTTGATTTGTATAGCCGAAAGGCCTCACAAAAATCCATTTATGAGTGAGAAAGAATATAATGAAATTTCTGCTGGAACAGCTTTAGATCGAACAAAAAAAGTTAGTATAATCAGTGACTCATTCATATTAATGAAAGAATGTGAGTATTTACCTATTACGTATACTTTGATTATCTCAGAAACATCCGATTCCTTGGCTGAAGATAGCCACTTCTCCACCGTTTTATGCAATTGGTTTATCAGCTTTCGTCTACAATTGGGCTTATCTGACTATGCTAACTCAACTGCCAAAGTATCTTCACCGAGTTTTAGATTTCAGCATTGAACAGGTACGTGGATGAGAGAGATTATTGTCACTCATATGGATGTGATATATCTCATGATAAATTGTATATTAATGATTTGAGTTGGGTAGTACTTGAGTTTGAGTAGCTCTTGATCACTCTATCAGAACTTGTCTCTCTTTCCTTTCGATTCCATCGGAAACTTGCTACCATGCATGTTCTATTATCACTGACAAGTGATCAATCATTGGAATGTGAGAAGAAAAAAAATTTGAGCACCCAAAAGATATGCTATTGTGATTATAATTATCCATTTCAATTGAAGGCTGATGAAGTTGCAAGTCTACCCTATGTTGCTCAAAGTTTATTTGGTTACGCTGCTGGATTTATACTGGATCGAATGCGTCGAGGAGGCAAATACTCAATAACATTTTTACGAAAAACCTTCAACACCATAGGTTGGTAGAATTTTCTTCATGATAATGATAATGTGCCAAAATTATCGCAATCATTCTATTTGGATAGATGGGATTTTTTTGAAACCTATGTGGAATATCGAGAAGATTGAAATCAGGAAAAATGCTACATATAATTGATTCATTCTCTCCAAATTTTTCTAGGCTTTTTAGGAGCAGCTTTGTGCTTATTCTCATTATGTTTCGCGGGCACTGATAAATGGATCGCAGTCACACTATTATCACTTACTTTGGGATTTTGTGGTGTCTCAACTGTTGGCTTCAAGATAACCAACGTTGACATGAGTCCTTCTTTCGCTGGAACATTATTGGGAATCGCCAATACTATTGGAAATCTACCGGGAATCCTTGCCCCCATGTTGGTATCCCAGTTAGTTTCCGAGCGACATTCGATTGGTGAATGGAATAGAGTATTCATCATATCGGCCTGTGTTTTTATTGTTGGTGCTCTTATTTTTATCACATTTGCTTCGGCAGAAGTTCAGTCTTGGGATCCTATCAGTCAAGAGATAAATGAAGGAAAACCAGAAAAAATCGCTGATGTTACGACGATAGCTAATGAACTTCGTTTCGAAGAAATTCAATTACATGAAAATGAAACGAATAATAATAATAACAACAATAATAATTTTAGTAAAAGTGATAAAAAAATAACCGAATAAACTTACGTTGTTGAATCGGTATTTTGTAAATGTAAGTCGAAAACTTTCCAAAGAATATGGTTAGAATCATCTCGCTTTATAATCAGCTCATAGAAAATTTCGAATCATTTCGATTCCTTAGAAATTTATAAAAAACTTACACACTCATTGCAATAAAAACCATTGCATCAACTGATGGAATTAAAATAGTTCCTCTGATTTATTATGATGGAAACAATTAGAAACCTCGCGGCCACAACATCAATTATCATCTAATTACAAGAGTTATTACAAGAGTACAAGAGTAGTATATCCATTATAGCTCTCGATTTTTTGTGTTTCGAATGCAGCTTATTTCTAACAAAACTCTTAATATGAAAGTGAAGTATTCAAATCACACTGAATGTTCATGTATCCAAAACAAAACCAGAAAAAATTCGAATTGAGTCATTTTTTTAGTTCAATTAATCATATTACTTTTCCTTGATTCTTTCTTGAAGAGATTTATAGATTTATAGATTTATAGATGTGCATGCATAACATTAGCTGTTAAAATAGATGAGTTTATATTTTTGAAAATGAAATATGAAAGATACCATCTCGACTTCCAGTTTAAAGTCAATCTTTGGACTTATTTGACTTTTCTACCCCAATTTGAGCCAGGATTTCCCAATTTTCTCTGAAGTCCATCGGAAGATGATAGCCTGCATCCTTGGCAGCCAGATATGCCGCTCCTATTGCTGCCGGTCGAGAGAGTTGAACCAGATTTAATGGTATTCCTTTGTCCTCAAGAATTGGAACGAAACCTGAAAAATCATGATCATCACTTTAGAATGTCGGAATATATAATTGAGTATAGCAGCTCATTGAGAAATTTTGTCAGTTGCGCATAACTATACTGATCTGCAGAATGCTTGTCTCTCAAACTTTATTCATTCGATTTCTCACGAATGAACATGTTCGCCTGTGTGAGCTTAATCAAACACATCGACAAGCATTCCAAGGACTGATAGCCAGTAATCCCATTAACGAGCCAAATACTATCACTTGAATCTTATGAGTCTATCATTCATGTGATATGTTAGCTTGAGGCAATTTCTCCAAGAATTTGATGACGAAATTGGTGCTCATCAAAAGAAGAGAGAGAGAGAGAGAGAGAGAGAGAGAGAGAGAGAGAGAGAGAGAGAGAGAGAGAGAGAG
>QZCP01000095.1:29869-68189 GCA_003956705.1 Brevipalpus yothersi
GAGAGAGAGAGAGAGAGAGAGAGAGAGAGAGGATTTCTCACCTTTCTGGAGGAGAGACCAACTCTTGAACACAGAGCCAACACAGGCAATGATGAGAGGTTTTTGGTTATTGAGAAGAGTCTTGAAGAGAAAAATAAATCAAATGAGAAAAAAGTAATGAAATTTTCACCAAAAGCCTCAGCCATCCATGAAGATGAAATTACCTCATCAACGTTGGGCAAAAGAGCTCGAATGTGCATCGCCAATTCAGTTCCAGCTTTTTGGAAAACTTTACACAAAAGTGGATCACCTTCTCGAGCCTCTGTCGAAACGATAAAGATTGGTTAAAAGACAAGACAAGTGAGAGACTAGTTGATCAAGGGAAATTACCCAAGACGTGAACATTTTTCACATGACATGACACACGTTACATTGATCAACAAGATATCAAGTGATTTAAGACATCAAATACATTATGTGATCAGCACCACCGACATCAACATGAAGCTAACCTTTTGCTAACGATGCAGTAACTCCCGCCAGATAAGATTTATCAAAATTAACGTAAATATGTTCATACATTTCGATCGGTCTTTTGATCTGCAAGACAGGGTGACAAGATGCAAGTCAAATGAATTTTCTCATATTTTCATTCAAAAATATTGTTCTTAACAATCAACTTCTCAGTTATCTTACTTTAAAATAATCATAAATGGCTTTCTTAGCTCGATTGATGGGCTCTACAGATGGACATAGGCCTTCCTCATGATCAATGACTGTTTTGATAACCTGAAGAGCAATTCGATAAGCTGAACCTTCATCACCGAGAATGTAGCCCCAGCCACCACACTGATATCGTTCACCTTTTGGATTTAACAACAGACAATTTGAACCAGTACCAGCAATGATTACAATTCCACCTGAGAATTCAAAAGATTATTTTCTATTTGAAGTTGATATCGATGGAAAACTCTCCACTGACCTGTTGGAGCGGCTGTCATTATGGAACCGATTGTATCACTTTCAATTGAGCATGATCTCGTCAAATTTGGATAATTTTCCATCAAAGATTTTTTGAATCGATTATTTATGTTAGAATTTTCACAACCACTCAGACATAGACCCTGGGAAAGAGGAAGTGGTAAAAGAATGAATCAGAGAATGAAAAGATTCATTTTTTCATTCATTTCCAATTTATCGATCAATCGACTCACCAAACCATCAAAAGTCATTCCAATGGGAAGATTGGCAGCTTTTTTAGCTTTGTCAACAAATTCAACGATTCTTCTTTGACATTCTTTCTCGCCAACAAGCTGTTAGGTGGTGAAAGAGATTCAATGAATATTTTGTCTCTCAAGAGTGGATAACATGACAACTTGTGAGGAAAGTTATTAATGAACGACAACTTCGAATGAAAAACTGATTATTTTTTAATATAAAATCCAGGAGAGAGGGAACTTCTTTCTTACCAAACAAATTGGTCAATATGCGATCAACTGTCTGGTTTAATAGCTTAATCAATATCTATTGATGTGATCACAAGAATGAGGAACATGAATCAACTCACCAGCATATTAGTTGAAGGAAGTCCATCTTGAACAATACTCATAATTTCTCCATCTCCTCGAACTATAGCCACTTTTGAAGATGATGCTCCTCTGTTATAAGGAGGAATATTCAAATTGAATAGTCAAGACATTGATAATCACAATAATAAAGTCACTTAAGAGGTCTATAGATGGCTATGAAAATCTGAGATCGATTTCAAAACTTGTGTTAGTCTTTGAGCGGTGGAGACTATCTTAGAAAAATTCAAAGACTTTCAAAAAAGTTGTAAATTTTCCGACTGCCACTGAACAGTGGAGTGGAAACCTCGCTTTTGAGCACATGATTAAATCGGATAAGTGCTATTAATTAGTAATATTGGTTTACTAGAACCGCTGGACCGATAAATACCTACCCCTCTAATCCTGCATAATATCGCTCATTTGGAGGTTTATCGATATTATGATTATTGTCCTGATGATGTGATGAAGATGAATCACTTTCTATCTGCATGTTAGCCAATTTAACTGGAACAGGTGAAGAGTCTCGAACGAATCCATTGAAAGGTCTATTCATTTTGAATCACAAAAACGGTAAATTCCGCAGTAAAAAGTTTCTGAAAGAGACGAATTTATCGATTGAGCAAGCAAAAACTTGGATCACCGATCTGATAAACTTGACTGAAATCAGTGAGTAGAGTGTGAGTTGTTGAGTAACCAGAAGCAAATCTTAATCAAGAGAGAGAAAATATTTTACGACTCGAGTGAGAATATCTTTCTCTCTCTCTCTCTCTCTCTCTCTCTCTCTCTCTCTCTCTCTCTCTCTCTCTCTCTCTCTCTGATACACTAGCAAAATAATTCCAAGCGAATCGAAAGTTACTTGTAACGAAAAGTCTTCTCGATTATTCAACTTCCAACGAAGCGATGGGCTTCATGATGGTCTGAACAGTCCTGATCTTGATGGCTATAAAGTATATCGGTTTTCTTGTACTGACAAGTAAGAGAAGTTTGGAAGACAATTTTCTCATTTCATCATCTTCTAAGCAAACAGGTTTATCTGATCCTCTTGAAAAAGACTTGGTATTTATGTGTCGAGAAGACCATAGACTTAGCTTGAGGATCATTTTTATTCTCTCTCTTTTCTCAAGTGTATCAGCTCATTTTGATTCTCTTCAATTTATTGTCCTGTTTGCACACACTTAAACTGATAGGAACTCATTTTCAGGAAATAATAATACATGTACTCAAGTGTTATCTATCACTGACTTTAAGTGATTTCTAATTATTAATTGTTTTAGACTGTTTTAAATTACTTAAATGTTAAATCATTTGGCATAATTGAGGCCTTCAAAAATTTTGTTTTTCTTGATCAAAATCAGGTTGATTATGAATTTGATTGGGTTTCTGTTTCATTATCTATTTGAGTAAAGACTCACCAGGAAGTTGACATTGAAATTGAATCTGATAATTGATCGCGTCGATCGGGATTATTTTCAAGATGCTATTCTAATATACTTTCGAGAGAATAATTTTTTATGATTTTTGTGTCAATTAGAGAACTGAATCTATGAAATCAATTTGATCATCTTAGAATATTAGAGAAGATTTCTAAGTCATCGCGTCTTCACCAAATGTTTTTATTTTGACAAGTCAGAATCTAGCGATAATGATGTAGGTTAGATGAAATTTTAGACATATTTGAGTAGCTACTTATAATATTCAGTCAGCCGATGAGGATAGATTAACTATTGTAATTCTATTCAATCTATTGCCTTGTTACCCAGATTTGTTACTTCACTTGCTTTAAAGCCTCGAAAAAAATGTGAAAGTCATTGACTGTTGATCGAATCTATCAGTCGGTAAAATTCTAATGCGAAGTAAATAGTGCTGATTATATCTTCCAAGATTTTTAAACTACAGCCTAATTTTAGAGTCATTCATTAGACTACGAGTACTTTCTATAAGAGCGAACAGAAAAATAGGGTTTAATAGGGTTCAATATCATTTTTTTCAAATGAAAAAAGCTTTCAACAAGTCCTAAAAACTCCTGATAATAATCATAATAAAAAAGTGGAAATAATTTTGGATTGTCTGTGTTAAAAAATTATCTCGATTTGATATTTTTCAGTTTCCTTCTCTCACCGAGAATTTTATCAGAAGAAAATCAGTAATTGCTCGAGTTAAATTTCATCTTGTCCACTAATGACCTCAAAAATTCCTGTGAAGCAAAATTATGATATCGACAGAAATAGAATCAAATTATCAACTAAATTGAAATATCCATATTTTATAAGAATCACAATTTTGTCTTCACTCGATAACTAAAGCTGTTAAGAGAATCCGATCTAGGCGAGTTATTTGACGTTTAAGTGCTCCAAAATCATCTTTCAATTAGGAACAAATTTTTATAATTTTGCTCAATATTTTTAGAAACATGAATTGATCGACTGAGATATACTGTAATTTGAACAGAAACAATACAATAACCTTAGAAAAAATTTTTTTGCTCACATTTCCTGACCATTTCTATCTATCATGACCGAAAATCTGGTTGAACCGGAGATTAGAGATGATTCAATCGGACTTTTTGGTCAAGATGTTGTAGTCAAAGAATACCAGGTTTTTGCTCAAAATTCTCATAATTAGAAACTTTGAAGCCACCTTGTAGCTAAAGAAGCTTTACTATTATATGACTTCTTGCGAACAATTAAGTTTCATTTCCTGCAATTTCTTCTATATTTAGGGAAGTTTATTATAATTGCCAGCATCTATCAGAAATTTGAGGATTATTCTAAGGCTATTTTGATGAATCTTTGATTCTTCTCTTAAGCATAATTATGTTGCATAGGATCTTACTGCCTTTGTAGATATCTCAGTCCTATTTTGATGATCACAAGTATAGAGTTTTACTGAAATCGCTCAATGAGATTTATTGACTAGATAGAAAACGAGTTCTTCCATAAATATTGGTGAGGAATAAAGTACCAGAGAATGGTTTGATCCAAAGATAATTAAGAAAGTTCACAGAGAATTTTCGCTAGATAGCTTATTGATAGGCATCTCGAAATTTAATGATACATCTCAACTCTAGAACATATTTTTAGATCTTCAGATCTTAGATCTTGTCTTGAAAAAACAAGCATGAAGAGCTCTCTCCCTAGATGAGCAATCAATTAAGAAATATAGACAGAGGATTGTTTGGACTGACCTTTCAAGTTAATCTGGAAAATCATGATTGACCGATAATTGTGCACGGAAAATTGCTCAATCATAACAGTGAGAGAGAGCCTAACTCTTTCTAAATGATGGACAATTCAGAGATAGGCAACGAGCATTATGCATAAAAATACATATTTTTTGAATTCTTGATTCTTCTAGATCTGCCAACCCCAGAATGAAATTCTATGAAAATCAAGAATTTCTCCATGTGAAGGTAATGAAAGGTAAAAAGACACGTGGAATTAGGAGGACTCATTAGACTTTGATCCTAAGGAAAGTAAAAAGGCTTAATCAAGAAAAAATTCACCAGGAACATCAAAGAACATTCTCGATAAGGACCTTATCACAGAAAGTCAAGTGCAAAATTTTATCAGTTCTGTTCAGCTCATTTCCATGTACCAGCACGAGTTGCCAAGTTAACGGTATTTCGTCAATTGGTGAGACTTTCTCACTCGGAATAAACAGACTCTCATGAGAACGGAGCCCAGTCACTTGTCTTATTGGTACTGATTCCAACAATTCAACTTCATTCTCATTAGATGAAAAACACCTATGGTGAAGTGTATAAAAAATAAAGTGTTTCCAGACCTTCATTGTGTTAAAGTATTGAGATGAATTGGAACGGATTTTGTGTGTTCACACTGATGTGCTTCGGCCAACCAATTACCCATTTGAACTCTGACTATGGATTGTGTTCATTTTACACATCAGATGATAGTAAGTGTTTCCTGAACAATCTTTTTTTGATAATGAATAGATCGATCAATAAAAATAAATTTTTTCCTCAGTTAGCAAAATGAGTCTAGTCTTGGACATTCGTAAGCAGGTGGAAGACTCAACTGATCCCCAAAAATGTCTTGATAAAGGACAACTCAACACACTTCTACTTTATTCCAACAAAGTTGGTGATAAACTGAAAGAGATCAAGTTTACATCGAGTGGCAACTATGAACATCTAATAGTTCTGTACACAGCTTTTCCCAAAAATTTGTGCAATTATGCAACCACTGGTAAAGTTCATGCAACTTCTCTGACCGTGTTGGAGAATGATAATTTGGAGCAATGGGACTGGCTCAAGTGTCACAGATTCAAATATATTTGGATAGAGAAATGTTCCGTAGAACTGTGGAAAGCATATCGTACAGCCACTCTTATTTTATCTCTAGATTTACTTGTTCTCACGCTGGTAGATAATATAAACTTGCACCCATGGGTACATTTCGGTTACGATGCAGCTCCTATGCTGCGAGGACTGGTCATCAATGATCACATAATGCCGTATATGTTCAAAAAACCGATCGGAAGTTTTCCAGAATTGAGAAGATTGGATCTCCAAAACAATCGAATAAATACTTTTGAAGAGGAATTCTTCGAAAGTATGCCCAAGCTGGTAGAGTTGAACGTGGAGAGGAATAATTTGCAGACTTTTGATTTTACGTTCAACTCATGGCCTAGAAAAGTCTACATAAATGGTAATCATCTTCCTTCATCGTAATAAGTTGATGGTTTCAAGTATTTTCTATTTCTTTTAGATAACCCTTTGGTGGGAGACGCAAAGACTTGCGAGTTTTTGCGTTCAGCTAATTTTGCATTCTACATTGGTGGTCTTGAAATATGTCCTGAATTGAGAGGACAAAACAAATCTCTTCACAGATTTCTTCCTCGATCGAAATACATATACATCTGATGGGAATTGAAGTGTGAAGAAGATTCATACTATAATCTTTAAAAATATCATTCTCATCAATGAATTCTCTAATTTTTCCATTATAATTTTCTAAATTTTGTCATTCTCTCAGAATGGAGAGATATAGTTCATTAAAAGAGTAGAAATATAGCTGCCATCGTGATCAACCTTTGACTTCGATGATCGTCAATTAGAAAATACTAACAAGATCGTATCAGTAAGTATCAATTCTATAGAAAAAGTTAAGTTGGAAGCTTTATCAATTCTATGCATATCATTTCCATGTACTAACACAAGTTCCCAGGTTAAAGGAATCTCTTCAATTGAGGAAGGAAAACTTTCCCGCTCAAGAAGTTCTAGGGCAAAATTTTCAATCTCTCAGAAAATGAGTCTAGTTTCTAATTTGATCCATGCAATTCAAGTTCATTTTCATTTAAATAGTGATAGTTTTTGTTATGATAAAATGTTCGGAGATTTGTGACTTTCCACAATACCAAGATGTATTGGTACGGATATTGTGCGTTCAAAATGATTTTTTTGGTCAACATATGACCCATCCGTAAACATGTATGTTTGTTTTATGCATCGGATGACAGTGAGACAGCTTTTCCAACAACTATCACTTTTATGATATGAATAGAGAAGAGCATGGATAGATTCCTTAACCAAGATGAAATTTGCCTTAATTTTCAATGAGTGTAATGAACCTAGTCGTAGGGAGAAAATTCGATGAATCCACGGAAATAGTCTTTAATATGAAGTGCTCAGTCGTTTTAAAATAATATACTTGCATGAATCAATTTCCACAAGATCTCAAGACATTTTCCCAAGAGAGATGATTTTTTTTTGGTTTAATCAGAACAATTCATTTTTCAATTAACTCAAAAAAAATTAGATTGAAAATTTTGCAAACCTAATTCTGGTTTGGAAATAAATATTTGAATACTATTTATGTGAATACCAACAACAACCTGCAATTCAATTCAAAATTCCAATTCTTCTCAAAAATTGGATTCTTCAATTCAAAAGTGAATAAATGATAATCAATTAAGCATATTCGGAAAGAATAATAGCAAGTAGTAGATAATTTGCACACAGCGTAGTTTCCAAATCATCTCTATGTCCAATCAGGCAAGATGGTGACGCACAATTGATCAATTTTTCTTACACGTCGACCACGATGATCGATTGGCACACATCATCTTTTATCTCGATTGAGTAAGGTTGAATTTCGTTGTTCCCAAAAATTTTTTAAAAATGAAGGGTCTAATTGTGGTCCTCATCTGTTTAACAGCTCTAGTAAAGCTCTCTCAATCAGGTGATCTGGTTGAAGTCACCAAGAAAAACTACCGAAAAGGTGAGAATATTCATATCAATATCGCTGGAATATCGCTGGAAAAAGCTTGACTTAAAACGACTACTCGATGGATGATTAAAACGGTAAAATTTTTATTTTTTTCTCAGGACTTCCAAAACTATACAAAGTTCTCAATTGGTTGGTTCTTGAGAAAGATGATTCAGATCGATCTCTTATGGTGGAGAAAACTTGCAATCAATTCATTGATTTCGTTTTGGAACATCAAGATTTGTGCGTTGAAAAGGACGGAAGTGTTGATTGTAAGCAACTTCGAAAGGAAATCGACAGTAACAAGGACAAAGCTGGAACTTTTTCAATCGATTTTGATGCCAAAATGAAAGCCGTTGGAAAAATTCTTGGACGATTGTTTGGTGCTCATGATGCCGATACTGTGGAACCATACGGTGTTCTATCTCTTCTTGAGTGGGCTCTTGAATTTGGAAACAAAAAGCACAGTCGAACTATCACCGGATTTCCTAAGCCAAGCAACTTGACCGCTATGATCAAATTCATTATTAACCACAAGAACGAATTGTGGACTAAAATAAGAGAGGGAATCAAAATGGGCGAGACCAGCGTTTTGGGTAAGCCTAATGTTCTCCCTGTCGAAAACTATATGATGGAACATTTGGATGAATTGGGCTGGGAAACTGATAAACCTGAAAAACAGCAGATGAGATCAGCTCTCCAAGTTTTAGCAACCGATTATGATTTGATGAAGAGAAGAAGTCTATTCTAATGTAAGCTTTCCAATGAGATAGTAACAATTTATCATGATTAGAAGAATCTATCTCTTCCAATAATAAAGAAATTATGAATCACCCAGGATGTGTCATTATTGATAGCTTGTGATTGACAATTGCCCATCCTTTTTGACAAGATCAGTCAACTTTGGAATTTTTCATATTTTATTGATAAGCTAGAAAATAGCAATCATTTAAAGGAATTTAAAAATTCTTGGACTGTGGATGGCAAGACAAAAAACGTCAGTATATGGGAGATACTTCGAAGTCATAGGTTCTGTATAAGGTCCACTTTCCTTCCAATACCGTACGCTTGCATTTAATGGGCCACATCACGTCCAATACGATCTAGACTCACAATTACCAATGTTTTTCCAATCAATTCGAAACCTTTGAAAGATTCTTTGTCCCAGGCACAATGTTCATCTTTTCACAGGCCAAATACAGAGGTCAAGCCATACTAGCGATCATTAAGCAGGTCAGTTCACGGGCAGCAATTGTATTTCTTTCTGGTGCGCTGTTACCATTCGAGAGTGAGACAAGATAAAAGTAAATTTAATTAAGATTCGGGAATATGCATTATCGAAAAACAATGAAATCTAAAGAAGAATAGAAGAGATAAAAGTGTGCCTAATTAATTACTAGAGCACCATGTTTGGTTGCCGCTTTACAATCAATGTTGTCCACACCAACACCAGGTCTATCGATAACTTTCAAATTTTTTCCTGCTTCGATTACATTAGCCGTCATTTTGGTCGCTGATCGAACCATCAAGGCACCAAATCCTAATAATTGAAGTGATTAATAAATTAGTTGAAAAAATGGAAGATCACCAGTATTGGATGATTGACTTACTTTGATGGTATTAGTAAGTTACTCTCTTGTTAGATCAGTTTTCATGTCAACTCGAATGTTTCTCCTTTGAAAGACATCAAAAGCCGCATCATTACACTTATCACTGACTAGAACTTTGCTCATTTGCATGATTGAAGGCTTGACTCTAATATCACAGGAAAGTTGAGCAGAGAAAAAATTTTAGCCCAAATTGGTGAAAAATTTTTGGATACACCAATCGAAGAAAATCAAGCTGATGATTTGATAGAGATGGTTTCACGAAGACATGTAACTGAATACAATGTAAATCTAATAATCAGCACAAGTGATCACATCGAATTATCAGAATCATTTATCAACCCAAAATTAAACACTTTTCAATTATCAATACTATTAACACCATTAACTTAATAGTATTTGAGATGGCGCATGAAAAGCTTTTTTTTTCGTCACAGCTTTTGATACATTTAAATTTTTGTTGTTTTGGTGTATAAGATCAATTTTTCTTTTCCTCTATGTATGTATTGTTTTTTGATCAACACAGAGAAAGAGGAAGAGCAATTAATTAATTTTAAGATTAACTTTTAAATATACTCCCTGGTATAAAGATCATCTGTGTGTTGTTCATCTGATCATTTTGTTCCATATTGCATGTTGTTTATGTGTGTGTCCGATTCACGAGTCAAATTGAAATTGTATATCATCTGATCTATTCTTGTTGGTGTATTTTTTTCCTTTCCTCTCATCTCTTCTTCTGTTTTGCTGCTGAATTTGTTCAGCTACCAATTGTATCATCTTTTTAGGATTGAATCAATTTGATTGTCAAATTTTTTCCTCAATCATGTCCAATAATCAATCGGTGGAAAAGCTTAAGGTTAGTTGTACCCATAGTATGTGTATATGGCAGCTCATTTCATTGGACTTCAACGATTGGAGTAATCACTTAATGAATGCTCCTTTTGATTGGTTTAATTGTCTTTCATATTCACCATCATATGAATATCATCTTCTATCTTTATCATTTTTTCTTCATTAATTGTGCTCTCTTCTCATTTTAAGGTGGATATCAAACACAAATTATCAACCTATCCATCTCTCGGGTCATCAGTAGGTATGTATACTGTTGTGACTTATGATCCTCGAATGCCTTTTTATTGTTTTATGTCATTTAGTTATATTGTAAAACTTTTAACACACATATGTATTTGAATGATCTGTATTCACACTTCCTTCTACGAGAGTGCCTCGTTTGTTTTGTCTCCCATGAGCGAAAACCTTCTCGATTTGATCGCTCTCTTGACAGTTGTTAGGATCACTAAATCAGAACATTGATGATTAATTTGAATAATTTTCTCCCTTACACAGATGAAGAGTTGGCTGATTACGTTCTCCTGATGCTAGCTAATCGAAGAACAAAATATGTTGCTAAAGATGAATTATCACTCTTCTTGAAAGATCTCACCAATGATTTTGTCGATTGGTTATACGATCGAATAAAGGATATTCCTTTCAAAGCTCTTTGCCAATCTGCTTCAAGTGAATTGGTGAAAAAGTCAGAGGAAGAGCTGCCTTCATCTAGTACAAGTAGTAAATCAAAATCAAGAAAAGGAAGTGATTATGTTGGCAATTCAGTCAAGTCTCCAGAGCGACGAAGAAGAGGTCGAAAACGGCGAGCAGGTGAAGATTTGACACAGTCTCTATCGCTAGATAAACCCAATTTAACTTACAATCCATCGAGATCTATCGACACTACAAGCATGATAGAGGCGACTCAGCATGAGGAATATTCTCCTAAACCTATTGTGAAAGAAGAAGAACCTCAAGCTGAAGAGATATACAGAACTGAGGATCAAGAAGTTGTGTTACATCTTCGAACGGATATCAACGAAAATGATGAACTTCTCGACGAGACGAATGAAGAACCCATCTTCGAACTTGACAAAGACGAAAGACCTAAACATGCTGTGAAATTGGCCCGGGAACGCTTCTCTCAAGGATTAGACTCTATGAATCATGGACTCCCATCAACTGTTGGAGCTGTTGTGAACAGAAGCAGTCTCTATGGTGAAGAAGAAGAAGATGAGGACAATACTCATAATCGACATAATGTGGCCAGCATTATTCAAGTGTATGAAAGGAAAAGCAGTGTGCCGAAAAATCTTCAAGCTAACCCTAAAATGGTGATGAGAGCCGTTGAAGAGGCTACACGGTCAACAGATAATGTTATCCGAGGTAAACGGAAAATGGCTGATATGGAATTGGATATGGATATTCCTTACACTCCGACACCTATCAAGAGAAGACTCGGGTTGAGAATGAATGAAGAATATTACGGCGAAAGAGTTGACACAGAAAATGTGGAACATTACTATGACCAAACAGCTAGATCACGAATAACTGAATATGATCCGCAAAGATCAGATTTTGACAGCAGATATCAAGATTATGAGTACGAGAACACACCTGGGACACACAATCCAAGATTCATAGTCACTTTAGAAGGGGCCTCCAGACTTCGTAAAGATAGAAATGATAGAATTGTTTATGATGATGAACTCTTGTTTGATGAAGAGATGGATGAAGAATTTCAAGAGAATGATGACTCTTTTGCCAATCATAATCTCTCAGATATGAGTGATTTACGCGGTAAGGAGCGTTGTAAATATTGGCCAAGTTGCAAGAATGGGAATCGCTGTCTTTTTCATCATCCAAGTAGCCCTTGTCGGTGAGTTTTTCGAACCATAATTTAGCCAAATCAAACAACTCACTTTCTTAATCATCCACATTATTGTGATTTTGTTCTTTTGCAGAGCTTTTCCTAATTGCAAGTTTGGGGATAAATGTCTTTTCATACATCCTGATTGTAAATTTGATGCTCTTTGTACAAGAAGTGATTGTCCTTATACCCATACTTCCAAAAGACAAGTACCTTTGGTGCCAGTAAAACCAATCATAGCCCCAACTTTCTGTAGATACAACGCTAACTGTGTCAATCCTACTTGTCCTTTTTTGCACTCATTTCCCAAGGTATTTATTCATTTATTCATCCTAAAGAACTGTTTAAAATTGATTATTTCCTTCTTAGCCTTGTAACTTTGGAGCAAGTTGTCGAAATTCTAACTGTCCATTCAGTCATCCTCCATCCTTTAATCAATTTAAATCTCTACCAAAACCTCATCAGTTGAAATGGAAATCTAGGTATGCTTTCTCATGTGACAAATTTTTCTAACTTCCATTGACAAATCTCAAACTTCTCTTAGTGAAAGGAAATTTGCTGTTGAAGATGAAGCCGTTGAATCGATGCCTGTTGAAATTGAAACTGAGAAATCAACCTCTTGATTGTTTCGAATAACTTGATCAACAGTGCCATTCATTGGGAGCTCATAAGAGCTCAACATGATCTACAGCATATCATTTGGTTTTTCGCATGGATCATCCGAGAGAAAATATTTGGCATTTCTAATATAATAAAGAGTAGAATTAAAGAGGTCCTGAGCTTTGGATTAACCAACAATAACCTTCAATTACCTTCTAATCAGCTTTGACTTTTAATGGATCATGACATCTCAAGAAACAAAGGGCAAAAAAATTTCCATCTCTCAAATGGGTTGATCTATCAATTCACAAAAATCTATTCTAAAGCTGACTGCTATAAGGTGGATCAACCAATCTAGTCAGTGATATAAAGCAAAACAGGGCACTTTTTCACAAGCTCATAGTCTTTTTTTAATAATTCGTTTCTAAGAAAAATAGAGAGTATAGGAATGACGCTGTAGCAGGGCTTTCTTTTAATTTTTGTACACAGGATGAGTATGGGATATACCATCACCAATTGCGATGTTTTCGGCTACCTTTCTCATGAGACTGAAGTTCTTGAGTTTCTGACCAGTTCGAACTGCAGCCAAATTATTTTGACTTCTCTCAAAAGCTTCACTGCAAATTATATTGACCATATTGACTTCGTGTTGAGCTGAAGGAAAATTTTGGCTCACTGATCGACTGGCTCGGGAAAGGGTAACAATCATAGAATAAATGTCGATCGCTGAGTTGGCTAGTCTGTTCAGGAGGAACTGTTCATGGATTATATTCTTATTATATTTGATCAGAAGATGTTCCACGGTTGCTCCAAAGTTCTCGATGCTTTTGGAAACAAGGGCAGCCGATTCCTTCAATTCAGGGGCAACAAATTCACCAATCGAAATTCCAGAACTGAGACCAACTGCACGAAAAACCCTCTTGGTTGATTCATCGAAAATCATTCCAAGATTGGCGACAGGATTACGCATTGCTCTTTGCAGCTCTTTCAAATGAGACCCAGCACTCTGCAAGCCAGTGAGAGCCACAAAAAGGCGAAGAATATCATTGGTGCCCTCAAAAATTCTGAAAATTCTAAGATCTCTCATAATCTTCTCGACACCAGACTCACGCATATATCCCATTCCACCCATAATTTGTATAGTTTCATCGCAAACGAACCAAGCAGCCTCTGTGGCGAAAATTTTTCCAATTGCGGCCTCCAATTGGAACTCTGTAGAGCCTCGATCCATGTTACCGGCCACCATATAGCATATTGATTCAGTTACATAATGTGCCATGGCCATGCGAGCCAATTTTTCTTGGATTGCTCCAAAAGTGGCTATTTTGCTCCCAAATTGAACGCGATTGTTTGCGAAATTAGTAGCTTTCGCAATACATGTGCGCATAGTACCACTCAAAAGGCCAGCCATTCCGAAACGTCCACTGTTCAAAATATTCATAGCAACTTTGAAGCCATCACCAACTTCTCCGAGAACATTCTCGACAGGGATCTTGACATTTTCAAAATAAACTTCAGCTGTGTTGGAGCATTTGATACCCATCTTCTTTTCAGGCGGGCCATTTGATACACCTCCAAACTTTCTCTCAACAATAAACGCTGTAACCTTGTCCTTTACTTCACCTGTTGATGTAGTGATTGGTGTTTTGGCAAAAACAGTGAAAACTTCAGCCAATCCACCATTTGATATCCAAATCTTGGATCCATTCAGGATATAGTGTTTTCCATCCGGTGACAGTTCGGCTCTCGATTTGATCGATCCAGCATCAGACCCAGAACTGGGCTCTGTGAGAGCAAATGCCGCGAATATCTTACCAGTGGCTAGGTCAGGAAGATACTTTTGCTTTTGCTCTTCTGTGCCGTAAAGTAAGATACCCTTATATCCGATGGATTGATGAGCTCCAAGCATCACAGCTAATCCCAAATCATTTTGTCCGATAATCTCACCAAGACAGGCATACTGGGTATTATTCATTCCAGCGCCATCATATTTGGGTGGAACCATGAGACCAAAAGAGCCCATCTCTTTCATTACACTCAGTGTTTTCTCATCGACAACTTCTCGAGCATCGTTTTCCATGGGATTATTGACCTCAGCAAAAAATTTAGCCGTTGGTTCTCTCACCATTGTGAGTGTTTCCACTTGATCCTCGGTAAGAACATCGGGGAAAGGAAAAACTTGATTGACTCTCACTTGTCCTGTAAAGAATTGGAGCTCTCTATTTAGTCAAGTGATTCTCATGAACAGGAGGATAGAATCGTTTTAGAAATTCACCTGAGAACATGCTAGTAACAAAAGAGTTACTGGTGACAGATTTTTCTTTTCTAATCTCATCACTTGAACTTTTTTCGGCCACTTTTGCTTGAGTTGATAATGGACGGATGATAGCGATTCCATTAGACACAGCTCGGGCAGTAGGCCTCAAGAGACGAGAAGTTCCAAGTGAAGTCATGCTAAAAAATGGAAAAAAGATACGCTGTTTACTTGAAACCGAATTAAAATTTATCAGAGAGCGAATCGAGTTCAGTTGAGTTTGTTCAAAGACTGGAATAGATCCCAAAAAATATCCAAATGAATCGAGTCAAGCTGTAAAACAGTTGTATGATCACACTACTGGGTCAAAGATAAGTAAACAATCAATCTATCACATTTCAGATTATGATATGGACTGAAGAGTGGGAAAAATTTACTGATTGTAGGAAGCTTTGGAATCCTTTTACATGATAATTTAATAATTTCCTCTGCTTCTCTCTCCCTCCCGATCGGTGTGAATGTACTCAGGAAACTGGAGATAGTTCTCAATAACATTCGATACACAACATACTCCGATCAAATCTGATCTCAATAACGGCAAGAGCCTCACATTCTAGATCACAGGATTGACCCATGAATGAAAATTTGAGCAGAGAAAGTTCCAATTATCCAACACTTACCTAGTATACAATTGTCCGTTATGCTGAAGTAGTTAATTTGACACTTCGTAGTCAAGGAGAATTGATTAATTCCACAAGAAAAGCGAATCAACTTATTTCCTCATCAACAGAGCAATAAGTGAGTGAAGGAAGACTTGTTAAAAAGTATGATTACTGTTACTCTTTCCAAGACTTGTTTTCAAGCTATCAGTTGAGGTTCCAGGTCGCGAACACAATTAATATTAAGCAATAGTAGACTGAAATGTTACTGACACACACGAATAGGTAATGATTGTCGCTGATCAGACTGAAAATGATGAAAATTTAGTGCTAAAAGCAGATTCGTATCTTTTTTTCGATTCCAAGAAAAAATATCATTGAATTAAAATACAACAAGCCAGACTTTGACTTTGATAATAACATAACTCAAGTGCCGAGAGCAAAGGTTCTTCCTGAATAGTGTAAACAAGTGACGTCACATTTATGTTTTGCTCTCTCTCTCTCTCTCTCTCTCTCTCTCTCTCTCTCTCTCTCTCTCTCTCTCTCTCTCTTCACAGATGATATTTCTGCATTGGTCACGTCTAGTCTCTGTGTTCTCGTTCTGATTGGAAGTGCAGGTACAGCTTATCATTTGAATTGAAAATTTTGTTTAGATTCGAAATTCTTTCAGGATTATGTTTTTGTCAGAAAATTGGAATATTCTGGGGATAGAGATTTGATGATTGAACTTTCTCAAACTCACGCATGAGAATTTTCATTTCGATATGACCAACTAGTTGAGTTACTGTATCTTGAGAGCTGATGAGTTTGTTGAAAACGGAGTACAATTCATACATGGTTTCAATACGCTCTTCGAAATTGTCCATGAACGCATCAAATCGGAAAGCAAACAATTATAAACTTCCGGTTGGAAGCTTTTTGAGCGACCAGTCCCTATTGCATTCAAGAAAAACAAAGTTACAGAGATTGGTTAGCTTTCAGGTGCAATTGACCATCAACGGCATAATTACCGCAAACCATCGTGCGGAGAAAATAGCAATGAGGTATCCTATTCTGAATTATTATCAATTCATTGGTATGTACTTATGCCTGAATTTACAAATCTGTAGAATGCTGGACTTTTTCTTCATTCCTAATAAACGACTCAGGCTGAAATTTGGCCAAAGATTGGATGTATGCACTCTGATATGACGTCGATGAAAGGCAAATCGACACGTAGAATAAGGAAGAAGATCCACTAGACTTATATCAAATAAGACGTAGGAGGATAATCAAGAAAAGCTCGATCAGGAACGCAGAAACACTCGATGAAGAACCTATTCCGAGTGTTAATTCTGTGAGAAAACTGAAGTGCGAAATTTTATCATTTCTGTTCATCATATTTCCAGGTACTGACACGAGTTGCCAGGTTAACGGTGTTTCGTCAATTGGCGAAGAAAAACTTTCTCACTCAAAAAAGCTGAAGATTAAACCTTCAATCTCTCACAAAATGAGTTACATCAATTGTTTGATCCATACAATTCAAGTTTATCTTCGTTCATCATAATTATAATTATAATTAGTTCTATTGGTAATACAGTTTTTTACGATAAAAAGTTACGAGATTCTGATTGTATCCCAGTCCTGAGATGAATTGGAACGGATTCTGTGTGTTCACACTGATGTGTTTCGGTCAACCAATGACCAACTATAACTCTGATCATGGATTGTGTTCATTTTACACATCAGATGATAGTAAGTGTTTCCTGGAAAATCTTTTTTTGAGTATGAATAGATCGATCAATTAAAATAAATTTTTTCCTCAGCTGGCAAAATGAGTCTAGTTTTGGACATTCGTAAGCAGGTGGAAGACTCAACTGATCCCCAGAAATGTCTCGATAAAGGGCAACTCAACACACTTCTACTTTATTCCGATAATAAAGTTGGTGATAAATTGAACGAGATCAAGTTCACATCTGGTGGTAACTATGAACATCTCATAGTTATAAACCAAGCTTTGCCCAAAAACTTGTGCAATTATGCAACCACTGGTAAAGTTCATGCAACTTCTCTGACCGTGTTCAAGAATGATAATTTGGCGCAATGGGACTGGCTCAAGTGTCACAGATTCAAGTATATCCGTATAGAGGGATGTTCCTTCAAATCGGGGGAAAGAAATCGTGTAGAAACTCTTATTCTAACCGAAGATTTACTTGTTCTTACGCTGGTAAATAATAAGAACTTGCACCCATGGCTAAATTTCCGTTATTATGCAGCTCATATGCTGCGAGAACTGGTCATCAATGATCACAAAATGCCGAATATGTGGACAAAACCGATCGAAAGTTTTCCAGAATTGAGAAGATTGGATCTCCAAAACAATCAAATAGAGACTTTTGGAGAGAAATTCTTCGAAAGTATGCCCAAGCTGGTAGAATTGAATGTGGAGCGGAATAATTTGCGAACTTTCAATCCCACGTTCAACTCATGGCCTAAAAGAATTTACTTAAATGGTGATTTTCTTCCCCTTTTACAATAAGTTCATAATTTCAAGTATTTTTCACTTTTTTAGATAACCCTTTGATTGGAGATGCAGAAACTTGCGAATTCTTGCGCTCAGCTGATTTTGCTCTCATCGGTCCCAGTTTTGAAATCTGTCCTAATTTGGGAGGACGAAATCTATCTCTCCAGTGATTTTTATCCAGGATCAATATGGTTTCGTTGGAACTGAAGCCAGAAAGGAGTTCAGATTCTTTTCGCTCCAAATTTCACTTTCTTTCATCAATCCATCATCATTTACTTTTCTATCTATCACACTTTATCAGAAATTGCTCACACTATATGTATATGTGTGTATATTACTTTTTGCTGACTAACAAAGGCAAAGGTTAATAAACCACCAAGCAGGTATAGCTACAATTAAAAGCACGATTGACTCTCAACCACGATGATTGCCAATCCATATATAATCTATTTAATCCATATTAATCGATAATCAGTCCAAATCATAAAATTCTATGTGCATTTCGAATTTGAGAGACTTATTAATAAATACTTGTATAATCTTTAAGGCTTTTGCAACTTGTGTTTAATTCCGAATTCCTCATGTGTAAATCAGTTCGGATGGGATTGCATATCTCATGCTCCCAATGAATATTTCAATGGATATTCAATCTCTATCTATTAGATGATAATTTATTTATTTAACGCTATTTTCCCGGTACAATATCAGTTGTAATCGAAATATTTGTTGGAATATCCATTCAATATGTTCTTGGTTAACCAATGGGAGGAAGCCAATACACATTAGTTTGTTTCTCTCAACGAGAAATTTTTCTTAAAACAGGAGAGAAAAAGATGAATATTCTGGTAATGATTTAATTCGCCATAGAAACAATCGTAATCGAAGTAGAAATGACCTTCTCGAGACTTCCACGAATTTTTGGTACATTGAATTGTCAGAGGTTAGATTGATGATCGAATTCATTCATAGATAATTCAATTTTTCTGTCAACTGGTCATTACATTCCATAAGACCATATTTCTCTTCGAACTTTAGACCCTGACTCTTTTGATTGAACGAAATTGACCAGAAATTAAACTGAGTTTTAGCCCTTGATGGAACAAAATGGGCCAAAAAATTTCCAAACTTATTTTATTGGCATGGCTATTGTAACTGAAGATAGAAACCCTGAAGTTGCTATATGTGAACATCGATTTATTTACATAGCGAATCTCTCACGATGTTTCCGTGATTTAAAAATGGAAGCACAAAAAAGTGATTAAAATCAATGTTATCAGCTTTAATTGCTATTTGGACAAATACTTTGTGTAGCCATGCAGAAGCCTTTACCAGGAGCAAGGAACATCAAACCAGATTCACAGACACAAATCTTTGAGAGAAAAAGTTTGCAATTAGAATTTATTTTATTTGTTCTATTTCTATGATGAGAAAATGGTCAAATTTCATGACCACTATCATCTCTCACCTGATATGTAGTTTGAGAATCATTTTCCTGATATAAGGAGCTTCTCGCAGAGGGTAGATATGAAAAATGCACTCGTCCCGAATCGAAGATCAATTTCTCGGTTGATAATGTTATATTCTTAAAAGAGCCGACAATGACATCACCAGCTTTCGATCCAATAGAAATGCTCCCAAGAGCCGCCATTTGAATTGACTTTGTCCGTGATTCGATTCTACAGGAAAAGAAGAACAAATGTTAATGATCATGAAGTACACGAATTTAGACGAGAAGCTTCAATTCATAGAGAGAGTTTTCAATATTTTCAAATCGAATTTCGATTTTTCAGTATATAAGATACTCTCTTCTACACTTGATGCTGGTGTTGTATTTTTCTTGCTTCTATTTTGCGTGCAAAACCATGATATTATGAGAATCGAAAAGATTTGAGAGGTTCTCAAATGATGTGAATTAGCTAGCACATGTTCAATTTCTCTTAATAGTCTTGAAGAGATGACTTGTATGGTTGAGTTTTAGGATTAAACAGGCCTAGTAAAGGTCATTCTAAATTACCTGGCTATTCTGACATCTCCTGAATGATGAAAATTAAGCTGTTTCTCATGCTAAATTATTTCAGAGCATTTAAATAAATGTATAATATAATATAGAATATTATTATTTATGGAATACACCCTCTTGCATAAGTTTTGTTAGAGCTCTGGACACAAATAAATTTTAACCGAGATTTTCAGAAGGATTCTTAAAATTTCGAGTTATACAACTTCTGGAATTTTTATGACCTGAATGTTAGCATATGTTGAATTAAAGAGAATAAAATATTTGAAGCATACCTTAAGTTCTTAGTAAAGTCACCAGTCAATCCATTTGTCTGGAGATTTTTGGTCATTTTAAAATTCTCCCATACTGAATTCCGTGATGAATGATCAATTTCTCGTGATGATGTGGTGAGCTCACCCGATTGTATACTGAATTGAGGTTGATCACTTTGACTTTTGGTTTTGTGAGCAAACAATTGATTTCCTCTTAATTCGATTCGATTTGTGTCCTTATCTGTCACAGACAATGTAAAGAGAGCAAGAAATGTGTGTGAACTTTGTTCCAAAATCATATCTAACAAGTGACACTTGTCAATGAATGACACTCACTGTTAAGTCTCAGACTTGAAGCTGAAGATATTGAATCATCGCGACCATCTAAGATTAATTGTCTTTGGCCTGATAGAATCACTTTACCAGCGGCATGTGAAGATATCAACTCGGTATACAGTTTCTTATTGAAGATGGCATCTGGATGAATGCTGATACCTTTTGTGGTGAACATGAGACCACCATTTCCTAAGCCATCCTAGACAATCATCAGAAGATAAAATTTATCAGAATTTCGGTTTGAAGAATTGAATATTGCAAAACTTACCCCTCCTAATTGTAAAGAGAACAATATCCAATATCCAAGAATCAAATTAATCACACAAAAACCCGTTAAAAATGACATCAACAAAGGAAACCATTTCGATTGTCGAAGTTCTTCAAATATCAGACTGAAATTTATCTTAAATGTTGACTGATCATCACTTTGCAATAATCGTGTTATTGGACCATTATTTATTCCATTAGTCCCAGGATATATGGACACAAACTGATGGTGCTTAGTCATTTTGATTACTGGTTACTGGGAACAAAAAAAATAATACAACCAATCAAAATTCACTCCAAACACTACAACACCGAACAAATTCACTCAGACCAGAGGCCATCACCAAAAGATTTATCGATCCATAGGAATGTACAGTTAGAACTTACAGATCAAATCTCACTTCACGAAGTAGTAATCAGTGCAAAATGCGCCAAAAAGGTTGCGCAAATAGTGCGATATCTTACACAGAATAAAATATGTATGCTATGTGATACACACAGACACAAGATCATTCAAGGTTCAATGATGTATCAATATCGAGGAAGAGAGATAATTTTTGCTCATTTTATCGATTGCGATTCCTCTGTGTAATGTGTATTAATTACCACATTAGTCGAGATGAGAGCAGTTTTGATGTCTAAGTTCTCATCCTTTGATAACCGATAAAATCGAGTTCCGTTGACACTTGAGTTGGGGATAAAATCATGCGAGAATAAATATGCTATTCAGTTCACGTCTTATCTTTTGAGGATATCTTTTTAGTTTAAGAAAAAAAGAATACAGTCATGAGTCCTATTTCGTCACAAGTCATCTGAAATGATGATAATTGAATGGTGGCGTGATACAATCAGATTAAATGTATTCCATAATGGATCATTGAATTGGCAAAGTTTATTGAATTTTTCTAATGGTCAAAAGCCGAAGATAAATTTGGAAATGTATTCTTTTCCTCTCTCTTGGTTAAAAAAGGCAGTCAAATGCGTGTGTAAGATATTGAAAATTAAGGAAATGGATCTCTCTGATAAAATTTATTTTTTTCCATCCTATTTGAGACCTCCGGCTTGATCAATTTTGATCATTAACTAACTTCGATCAAGTCAAGACGAGAGGCGGATGGACGGTTGAGAAACTTTTTGGGAATAGTCAATTCATTTTGTCTGACTTTCAAAGTTTTAGCGATTTTGGACCAATTGTAAAATTTGGATATCATATCAAATGAATAAGAATTGATAAAATATTTCAATGATGGTATTGGAAATCCATTGAAACCAGATGCAGCTGACACAGTGTATGCTCCCATGGATCGGAATACAATCCATTCGCCAACTTTCATCTCCGGAAACACAATGTCTCTCTTGATACAATCCATGGCATCACACGTTGGACCCCAAATAACGGTGGACAATTGACGTCGATCATGATGATCTGCCATTGAATCTGGATCCTCAAGTGGCAGTGGGCTCACATCTTGATGGTCAAACAGTGTACAATTGAATGATCCATACACACCATCGTTAAGATAATACATGGCCACAGTTTCTCCATTCGCCTGTACTGTGGTTCGCTTAGCTATTATGTGGCAAGCCAATGTGAAAGCAGAGGCAACATAATATCTTCCAGGTTCAGCGATAATATTAACATTCTCCGAGGCGGGAAAATATTCATCCAAACTTTGATTGACTACCGAAGCGATCTGATTGAAAAGTTTCGCAGATTCCGGTGAGCCAGGAAAACCTCCTCCAATATCGAGGAGGCTCATATCAAAGCCGTACACAGATCGCCCCTTGTCGAACACTTGTCGAGCATTTCGAATGGCTTCACTAAATGATGCCGGATTGTGGCAGCCACTGCCAACGTGAAAGCTGACACCGATCACGGTGAGATCCAGAGAATGTGCCAGTTTCAAGAGACCATCAACATCGTCCATAGCTGCTCCAAATTTATCACTCAAAACACACTGAGCCCCAGTGTCATCAGCCCGAATTCGAAGGATCAACCGAGCATCGGGAGCTGTTTGAGCAATCTTGAGTAATTCTTCTCGATTGTCAAATGTCATCATATCCACGCCAAGATTCATGGCATGACGAATATGGGATCGTGGCTTGCATGGATTGGCGAAGACAATCTTTTTTGGGGAACATTTTTGAGCCAAAACAGTGTCAATTTCGCCCTGTAGAAGAGAAGTTGGAAAAGAAAAGAAGAGGGAAAAAAGATCGATGTTAGAAATCAAATTTAAACAGAGGCCATTTAATTAGCTGTAAAATCAATTTTTTAGGTAAATTTTTCGGAAGTACAACTTCACCCCAGCAATAATGAGAATGTTGAACAAGTGAAGAAAAGTAGCCAAACAATTCGATTGAAGCCATTACAAGATACAGAGAGAGAGAAACCAATTCCTAATCATGATCATCAATGCGAAACAGAATCCTCATTGCGAGTAGTCATCACTAATCATCAGGCTGTTTAATTTGTGATTTCGATTACGATCGTGGACCATACATCTGAGGTTGGCCTGAGGGCTCACACGAAGACCGGGAATTGGGCACAAGAATTGAAACTTGAAAGAAAGCTATCCTCTCAGATAGCTTATTATCATTCGATTGATCGATTGTTGTTAGGAACCCAATCACAATTGTGTGTAATCAAATTCAATAACACTTGGACTCAATCAATGGAACTTACTTTACTGGCACAATCGAAGCCCAATCCCAGTCCGGCGAGAATTTCAAGCACAACTCGACTCGAATTACACTTGATAGCATAAAATGGATTGACACGAGGCATAGCGAGAACCCAATTTCGATGTTTTAGTAGAATATCTTGAAGATCAACCACATAGAAGGCATCTTCTTGACGCTTGTCATAGGTACACAAACGTATTAGATCATCCACCGAAGAGCAACTACTGGATAGATTGATACTATTCATTGTTGAAGCAATCAGAAGAAAAACTCGGAATCGTTGAACACAGAGAGAGAGAAAAAGAGCAGAACAGAGCGATGATAGTCTCAAGAAAAGACTGGCAAACCTTTGGCAAAGGAACTCGACAATTTATATATGTACGGCAACACTGTCAGCTGAGTCTGTTAGGGAACAGAAGAGTGGGGATGTCCACAATAACTCAAATACAAATAGTTAAGTTAATTGTTCTCTTAGAGTCTAGTGCAAACGGGCAGGAAAGAGAAAAAGAAAGAAAGTAAGAGAGAGAGAGAGAGAGAGAGAGAGAGAGAGAGAGAGAGAGAGAGAGAGTTGTCATTGGCAATTAAGATATTGATAGTAGAGCAAATCTATGTACGTAAATCTACGTTATCCTGATCGGCCGATGGCCTCGCTTCTTTTATATCTGATTCTCATGTTCACGTTCAAATCACATCTCGACTCTAGTCTTTCCTGATTTTCTCTCTCTCCCTCTCTCTCTCTCTCTCTCTCTCTCTCTCTCTCTCTCTCTCTCTCTCTCTCTCTCTCTCTCTCTCTTTCTTTCTTTCTTTCTTTCTTTCTTTCTTTCTTTCTTTCTTTCTTNCTCTCTCTCTCTCTCTCTCTCTCTCTCTCTCTCTCTCTCTTTCTTTCTTTCTTTCTTTCTTTCTTTCTTTCTTTCTTTCTTTCTTTCTTTCTTTCTTTCTTTCTTTCTTTCTTTCTTTCTTTCTTTCTTCTCTCTCTACTTCAGTGCTGTCTCTCTTTCTCTTACTCTCTTCTTGCTATCGAATTGATGGTATCGAACATAAAAGAAGTGCAAAGAATCACTTCTACTCTACTTTATCAATTAAAAGAGATGTTCGTAAAATCTTATCGATACAGTTGAAAAAGTATCATCGAAACTATGAGCGAAGATAGTATGGTAGAATTATTGCATTTTGTGTGTGTGAAGATAAGTTCAGGCGAGAAGAAAAAGGACTGTTATCTCTAGCGCTTTTACATCAGTATCATAGGTCTAAAGTTCGATTTCATGAGTGCCTGCTCATGGCATATCTGATTCGACTTTGCGTCTTTTTTGATAGATACATAGACATATATTGTGTATATTGTCCTCAACCACCGAGAACCAGTATGACTGAAGATGAGCCAATTAGATTCTGGTTTACGGTGGATATGAATATTTATCTTCGAGCTCACTGTGATGCAAAATCGAACTTGAATCGAATATTTTTCTGACACCACAGATATGATCCGGTAAACTTACTCATGCATACTCGTGTTCAAATTATGTAACCCCTTGTATTGGCTCATTTATATTTATCACTAGATCAGAATCGACAGAAAGAGCCGAAAAAATGCAAGAGAATTCAATGATCCTATTTTCCGATAAAATTGATGATATCGAAAAATCGTGACATGCCAGATTTATTCGAGAAGAAATTTTTTCACCAAAATATCGTAGGTCGATTACCTAAATGATTTTTTGAGATGATATAAAATGAATCTTTGGAGCTCGTGAAACCCAGTCACGTGAAATATTTTTCTCCATCAATGGATTTAAATGTTCTTGCCAAATAGAACATTTACCTACTGTAGCATGTCAGCAGACTAGTTGAGTAAATTTTTTTTCACCCGAAATTCACATGAAATGGCTAAAAAGATTTGAATGTTACGAGAGTTATTCTAAAGACTAAAAAATAGAAAAAAACGGACTTCGATTCCTTGGAGGTTGAGATGACATTCGAGATTATCTTACGAGCTCGTTATATAAAAGTCAGGGGATTTCATATTGTCAGATGTCGATCATCAACAGTGATTACTTTCACTCCTCATGATCTCTCTCAGGAAGTATCTACGTATCGAGCATGGAAGAATCCCCGTTATTTAGTGGTAAATATTTTCTTACAACCTAGTAAAGCAATCAGAGGATTTGAATTCGCTGCCAAGCTGAATGCATTTTCACTTATAGCTCACAAAAATTTATTGATTAAACGATTATGATTCCTCAATGAGTTTTGTTCAACTGTTTGGACATAATCTACCCTGCAAGTCAAATGTTTTGAAAATAGTCACCAATATGAATTGAAATATCTATCCGAGGAGGATTCCCTCCGAGATTTCTGATGAAGTAACCGAATAATAATAATCGATGATGGATTATCTATTGGACAGTCACTGCGCATAGAATGACAGGATCCAATATTAATCAAATCCCTATGAAAATGCTTCAATAGAAAGGATTTGAGTTGTTACAGAGCTATATCCTGTCAAGTTCAATAATATGAATGGCTTACAATACACCAAACACACTTATTTGTAAGAATTATGATTATTTCTAATCGAAAGTGATAAACCTTGAGGCAAAACTTGACGAAGACCCTTTTGGAATGGAATCAAAGCAAGAAGATTCTTCAAAATTCGAATCGAGAAACTCACTCACCTTATATTTTCAGATCGTCCATTTTCTATCCATGATGGATATTGAATTTGCTTGGAAATTCCAGCCACCATTCGATTTCAGATCTCAATTAAACCGTAATAGCTGAGAATATCCAGCTTACACATTGGACAGGAACGTTGATCTATTAACCATGGGTCCACACAAGTCTTATGAAAAGCATGTTTACAGGGTAATATTCGAATAACATCGAATATTTTATACTGTTCGATACATATCGCACAGCATTCCACCAATTCACCCGTCTTCAGATTAGGAATTTCGTCTTGAGCTATCGATTTGGTTGGTATCTTGTCCAAAGCTTTGCGAGCAGCTGAACACAATTTTCTTGCCATAATATCTTTCGCATGAAGATATCGAAATCTTTGAATATAATAGAATATGAGCCATGCCAAAGAGATACACAATAGAAGCGCAAATGAAACGGAAACGAAAAGTATTGATGTCTTGTTTATCATGCTAACGTCTTCGATCAATAATAATCGAAGTGTACTTCATTCATAGTCTTATTTTGAATGTGTCTATACGAAGAACTGGAGTACAAAACTCACTCGAAATATACACTGGAAAACATCTCTGAATATTTAAATCAGAGAGTGTCAAATGGAACCAATCAATATCACCCCAATTCACTGAAATAAATAGAATGTTGAGATGCTCGACTCAATAAGCAATAATGAAGCAAATTTTGATGGTCAATTTTGAACGCTTCTAATAGCTCGGAAACCAGTCCAAGATTCAAAGCAAAATTCAAATGATCAAATCAGAACCTCGACTTTAGCTTACTCTTACTTTCTCTCTCTCTCTCTCGTTTTTTTTGCCTTCAGCCACTTGCGCTTGCTTGATTCATTTTGGTGGAAGTTGGAATTTAGAGTGAATGACGAACACAAGGCCGGATACAAACACCCAATAAAATGTCGATGATATTGGGATAAGCAATTAATCTTGACCACATCATGACCATGGGGTCCAAGGTTTAGCAAAAGAGTCAACACTACTCGTGAGGGCCATTTTTTGTCCAAAAAATCCCAAAATAATTTTGGCTAGGTGAAGGGAGAAAAGTGTCAGATGTCATAGGTGAGCTGCAGGTATGAATGAGATGTTAAAATTTTATTGTCAAATTTGTCCCATTCTAAGGCATGGATTATCGGATAATGTTTTTTGTTTTCATTGTTTTTCTCAACCTTTTTCGACAGTGTTCAGCTTATCCTGTTCCATCCTCAGATGAAATTTTCGAGGATTTTCAACACGTGATCAGAACGAAATTGAGTTTGAGAAGCTTAATCATCAAACTTTTCAAAGCTGTTGTCGATTGGGCTATTGATGGATTGATGGAGGAGATTTATCCTAGAAAGGAAAATCACTTACAAGATTTGTTAGATCGTGAGAGAATATCCAATTGATTGGTGTTTCGTTTGACTATGTACGAATTCAAATTGATCGTATTGGAAGCCGATTGAGTGAAGTGATGGAATCAAGTGAAATCAAGTGGAAAAATTGAAAACGATGAATTTATTAGTCTATGAACTCTCTCACAGAAAGATCTTTTTTCGATACTGGTCGAAAAATATCTCTTATATGCCTTCCTTGACTGAGAAGTTTGTATGAATAATCTGCTACAAATTTTATCCTGAATTTTTCATTTGATGAAATGTTTTTAGAAACATTCAGTTCAAATTGTAGAGGATTTTTGATGTATATTGGATCATTACAAGGTTTATGTATTACACATCCCTCGATCACATCACATCCATAGAGATCAAAATTAAATGTACTAAGATGATGAAAAAATTCTGTCAACAGTTGCTCAAAAGGTGTTGTAAGATCATAATCCGGATCAGAGTCTTTGATTTGTGTCATTTCGTGAGTCTCTGGGTTAGGATCATTATTTTCATTCTTACAAACTTCACCGTTGAACAGGTTCAATGAAGATATTGAGGGAAGAATACGTCGAGGCTCACGAATTTGAAGAAAATGAATAACAAGCATCATGAGCGAAAAATTGGTAAGATAAGGTCCTGGTGCTTTTTTGCGAGTAAGTTCTTGTATTTCGGCCCATATTTTTGTGATCACCATTAGCTTGATAACTCGATCGTCCATCTTTGAATAAGTCCAAAGAGCACTTGCAATATCAGTTCCACTGACATGAGAATCCAGATGAAGGGCAAGATCACAATCCAATGATGTGTGGATAGAGTGAAACTTGACTATTGGTACCCGAGCATTGAGAATGGGAATTACACCTCGAACTCCTGGATGATTTTTTTCAATTAAATGATATACAACTCTCAATATTCGTCTTGCTTCTTCACGTGGATTGACGGAAAAGTTTAATGATAGCTTATCGCTTTTTGGTATATGACCCTCGAAATCAATATTTTGTTCATCTTGATTGCAATTTGACTTGACAGACTCTTTGGGTAGTAACGTTAAATCCAAATCACTGGATTTCCAACCAAATCCATTGACACTCGATCCGAAAGGCAGTATACTCATTTGAGTAGAGAAGATTCTCAACAATATCTGTTCAAGTTGGACCATAAGAAAGAATCTCAATTTAGATTCAAGTTCATCGACCAGAACTGAATTTAACAACGAATTTACATAGTTTTCACTATCAAAATTTTGTGGATTGTCCAGTAAACTTCTCCACACAAGTCTTTTTTGTAATATATTCTCATAAACAGTACGATGATCGCTATCAGTTATAAATTGTTTCACTTTGAATGGATCAAGAGTCAAAAATCGTGTCAATTTAACCGAATTGTTCACTTTCAATTGGGACATATCTCGACCATCTTTCAAACAGATCAAACAAAAATGATTACTATTAAAACGATATGGATACATCTTTCTAATTGACACATCCAACAATCGCTCCATACCATCTTGAGTAACCTGGGAAAGTCTCTGTGATTGATAATCAGCCACCAAAATCATTTGACCAGCTTCATGTTTCTCTTTTGCAATCATTTTATTAAACGATGTAAACGATTGTTGATAATACTTTTGAGCCGACTTACGATACACATTCCAAACTGGTGTCGATAACATTGGACGTGTCATAATGATGATGATGATGATGATGTATTCAATATCTTCCTTCTCCTCATTACCGCATCATGTGGATAATTTCAATCACAATCAACATCCAACATTTTTCCTTAATCACAATCAAAATATTTATCATCAACCATGAACCGGGACACAATCAAAAACTCGTGCTTTTGTATACATTTTGCATCATTTTTTAAGTATCGCCATCTTTTGCGTATGTGTATCTCGTTAATTTGATGAGTTAAAATCTGAGAATTTCAGAAAGTTAAAGATTACCGGAATTTTGTGGTGATTAATTAGGTTTTTATTATTTGTATACATATTTTGTGGATTTGTGGTGTGTGTCTGTGTCTGTGTATTCATGGCAGTATGATGGTTCGGGTAAAGTACGGATCAAGTGATGGGGTTTGATTGTGTGTTGTGTGGCTGGGAAAGTGATCAAATTATGAATCAATCAAAACGCTGGACAGAGAGAGTTGTGTTTGTTTTGGGGTGATATTTTGTGGATGTGAATCGTGCCCAGATTTGATTCTGGGTGATTCATATTATGGGATCACAGCTTCTATCCATTTTGAGACAAGGAGTATGGGCATCATTAACTGGTGGATGGTATTATGATCAAAAACAATCTCACTTCTCAAATCTATTCCATCTGTATATTTGGCTACTCTTACTCTGTCTTCCATTGGTAATCGAATTGTATATAAAAAGTTATGTTAATCATCTGCTCATATGGTCACTATACTCAAGTATCATAGCATCCTTATTTACTGTGATTAAATTGTTGAATGCCTATTTTCATCATGTATTCGATTCGGGTGAATATTCGGTGGAAAATGAGTCCATTGAAGAAGAATTGGATGCTAAATTATCTGCCGGGCCAGCCAACAAAGATGGTGATGAACAAGGCCCAAAAACAACTGTCCATTGTTTTCAAGTAAGTCTAGATCATTTTTCAAGTATGTTCCTTGTTAATTTTGATCGATCATTTCGTTTAGGATGAGAAAGAAAATTGGTTGACCTATGTTTTCGATGATACCAGCTTCGGACACGCTCATTCGATTGTTCATAGTGAAGGAAAACAGTGTTCATTAGATGTTGATACGGTTGCTTCCATTAATCAATGGAATTCACCATCTTCTTCATCATCCGAGTCAGTTGTGATGATAGAAGGCCCAACCAATGTCATTCATGCTCCACATCAAGGGCCAGAGAAGGGTACCGATAGTTTTTCACCACTTGAAGGAACATCAAGAGGTTCACCTTGTCTTCATCGGCCAACAAGTAAGTCCATAGCCATCGAAATTCTATATCTTGTTTTCTAAGATTTCCATTTTCTATCATGAAAGGAACATTTTCTCCTCGATCATCTGCAAGTCGTTTCGAAGCAATGAGTTCCACAATGGCTATGGAGCTCAATCAAGGCAGCTTGTCGAATAATCTTACTTCGATGAATGCTCGAGATTTTGTGTACAGAGAGTATCTCGCTCTCACTGGTGGAGATCAACAGCCTTCCAATTTGTTTGGAAATGAATTCCGAAAAACTCCTGAGGTTTGTGTAGTGATCTCATCCCTTAACTTTATCTTTAATATATATATATACTCTCTTCAATTTAGGTGAAGCCAAAACAGTATTATAAAATCTGGTTGCCACCCTGTTTTCGATGGAAATTTATAAAAATTCGATTTGACCGGTTAAATTTAGTCACTCTTTTGGATCCAAGTTTAACTAAATATGAGCTTATGTCATCAATATTTCTCGCTGTGTGTGTAGCGATACTAGGTTCTGTGATCATCGAGAAAGGCCTGTTTACCGACCTTTGGTTATTTCTTTTCTGTTTTGTCATATGTTCATCTCAGTACACCCTGCTTAAAAGTGTTCAACCTGATGCTGCCTCTCCAACCCATGGTTATAATCGTATCATAATGTTCAGTCGTCCAACATATTTTTCCATCGGTTGTTCAATCATACTACTGGCTCGCCATTACACAGACAGTGATCATAATTGGTCTTTCGTTCTATACGATTTCAATTTATTGGATAAATCAGTTATAAAAATAGTAGAAGAGTCAACCAAAGTTTTCATCATGCTTTTTCCCATCATTTTCAGCTTCGGCCTACTACCTCAAATCAATACTTTCCTCATGTACCTAGTTGAACAAATAGATATTCACCTGTTTGGAGGTACCGCTTTGACCATTGGATTGACTTCTGCATTTTACTCTCTAACAAGAAGCCTATTTATAGTGGGACTTTTATACAGTGTTGCGTTGACATCTCTCTATCGAGTGGTCAGTCGTAATCCATTTTTGCCTCTCACCTACCATGATTATGATGTACTGTTCTCAGTTTTTTGTGGTCTTTTGGTATTTTTTGCTTTTTTTCTGAGCCGTCAATCAAGTGATCCTACTGTTGTACATAATCTTCTGCGAAAATACGTTTTTTGTGGTCGATGGCGTTGTCAACCAGAAGGTGAAAACAGTCTCAGCTCTGGGGTTGAGAGTAATGGTGGTGACTCGGGTGATGATAAATCCAAAGTTGAAGTCAAGTCATCATTGGAAGAAGATGGTGAACCAATTGATGAACACTATGTTGATCCTTTACCCGGTAAATTGGAAAAAACCGTCCTTTCTCGTCTTGAAAATGATATGATTCTGTCCATAGTCATCACGATAGTCTTTTTTGCCATTCATGTGAGCAAAATTTTCACACTTCAGCCTTATGTTCACATGTCTTTACAAATTATTGCTGTCACCTGGGGTTTCCTGCTTCATTACATTTTTCCTCATTTTCGCAAAGAATTGCCCTGGCTGTTCTTCTCATCGCCCATCTTGAAACCTCGTGAATATGATCTCTATGAGGTGAAAGGTGAGGCAAATCTTATGTGGTATGAACGTTTCCAATGTTGGTTAAATTTCGTTGAAAAGAACGCAATCTATCCTCTTGTGTTCTTAAGTGCATTAACTAAGGATACCCCTGACATAGTCAATCGTTTTGGTATTTAGTAAGTTTTTTCGATTATATTCCGGAACTGTTTTCTAATCGCCCTCTTCTTCTTCTACAGTACTGGGACTCTGATAGTCGTAATTTGTGCTTTCAAGTCAATAAGAGCAACTTTTAACGATTCATCGCATAATCATATGATTCTCCTTTTTACTTTCCTTCTTTTCGAATACGATCTCTCTTACTTCCGAGAGCCTTTTCTCATCAATTACGCTGTCTTTTCAACAATCTACCACAAAGTAGTGGAATTGTTACTGAAAATAAGATTCGTGATAACTTATGTAGCTCCATGGCAAATTTCATGGGGCTCAGCATTCCATGCCTTCGCTCAACCTTTCTCAGTGCCACACTCGGGAATGCTTTTTGTACAAGCCATCCTTTCATCCATACTTTCATCACCTCTTGAGCCTGTTCTGGGAAGTGCTATATTCCTCGCCTCTTACGTACGACCGATAAAATTTTGGGAAAGAGATTATAATACCAAACGTATTGACTACTCTAATACTCGTCTCGTGAATCAACTCGAGCGAAGTCTCATTGGAAGTGATGATAACAATTTGAATTCCATCTTTTATGAACATTTGACTAGGTCTTTGCAGCACTCATTGTGCGGTGACCTTGTTATGGGACGTTGGGGCCAAGTTTCTCAGGGAGATTGTTTCGTGCTGGCTAGTGACAATCTGAATTGTCTTGTACATATTATCGAGCTTGGAAATGGCTTGGTAACTTTCCAAGTGAGAGGCTTGGAATTTCGCGGTACCTATTGTCAACAGAAAGAAGTGGAAGCCATAAATGAGAGTGTGAATGGTGATGAAGGATGTTGTTGTTGTGAACCTGGACACTTACCCTCGATGCTCTCTGTTAACGCCGCATTCAATCAACGTTGGTTAGCATGGGAAGTTACTCACAGCAAGTATGTCTTGGAGGGATACTTAATCACAGATAACTCAGCCGCTTCAATGCTACAACCATGTGAATTGCGCAAAGCTCTCATTACCTATTATGTAAAGTCCATAATATACTACACAACTAACAGTCCAAAATTGGAGACATGGCTAAAGAATGAGGATATTCGAGAAACTATTGACAGTTTGACAAGGGATAAAGACTTTGTTGATTTAGATCCTATTTTTATGCTTGCGTTTGATGAAGATTATGATATTCGAACTTCTGGTATAACTCGAGCAAGTTTTATTCGTGTGTACTTCAGTTGGATTATGTATTGTCTATCGAAGCGTAAGAACGGCCAACAAATTGAGACCGATCAAGAAAAAGAAGCAGTGCTTTCTCTTTGCTTTGGATTAGCACTTCTAGCTCGTCGAGCTTTGAGTGCTGCTTCCTACAATAACTGTTTCAATTCTGTCGAATTTCTTCTCTATGGTCTTCATTCACTCTTTAAAGGAGATTTTCGAATAACTTCATCTCGAGATGAATGGGTTTTCCGGGACATAGACCTCCTCAAGAACGTTATCGCTCCCAGCGTACGTATGGCAGTCAAACTTCATCAAGATCATTTTATGTCCAGTGATATGTATGACGATGATGCTGTGCTCTTTGCGGAGATCACCAACTATCGGAAGAATTGGGTTATTTCCCATGAAGCTGATCCCATTTGGAGAAATGCTCTGCTATCGAACGTTCCTCATTTGCTAGCCCTTCGCCACGTTTATGATGATAGTTCAAATCAGTACAAGATCATAATGCTCAATATTCGTCATCTGAGTTTCCGAGTAATCAAGGTAAGCGAGCCCATTTATGAAATGAGATGGAACTCAAATTTGAACTATGATTATATTTTAACCTTTCGTTTTCATAGGTTAACCGTGAATGTGTTCGTGGCCTTTGGGCTGGACAACAACAAGAGCTAGTCTATCTTCGCAACAATAATGCAGAGAGAGGCTCTATTCAGAATGCAAAACAAGCTCTCCGTAACATTATCAACTCTTCATGCGACCAACCCATAGGATATCCAATCTACGTATCTCCACTGATTACATCCTATGCCGAAACAAATCCTCAATACTCGATGGTGCTTGGACGATCACTCAGTTTCCGAACATTCAAAAGAATCATTTTGTCAACATGGAATCGACTGAAAACAAGATGTAGAGAGGGATGCTCCAGTGGACGAGCAATACAAGACGATATGGCCTCTGGCGAGATGTTGAGATCTCTTAATCCGATTCCAGCTACCCGAATTTCATCTCTACCATGCTCTTTCAATAGAAATCAAGAAGGTGAGAATCCTTGGCATACTTTTCGTTCAGACTCAAAAATTTGCATCTTTGTCTCACAGCTCGATTCACCCATGAGAGTCAATGCAGCGATCGATCTGCGACTACTGATTTTGAGAATAGGCATCTCTTGGCAAGGATGTCTCGAAATCCTGCTTGCAATCATCCACCTGGAGCAGCATATTGTCATGGGGGAACGAAAATGGTCGTTAACTTGAGTGGTAAAAGTGCTACCACTACAACAGCTAAGAAGCAAAGTCAATTTTCAACACTTGTCAATGTATCGGCTTTCCGTCAGCAAGATGAAAGCGAAAATATCGAAATGACTACTTTCGCTCCGAGAAGATCTTACGATCAAGCTCAAACAACCCACCAAAGCCTCACACTATCTTCAACTGAATCAGCATCAACCTCAGGTCAACTTTACCACCGAACAAGAGCAGAGTCTGTTTAAGTGAGAATTCCGTGATAATCCGATTTATTGATCGAATATTTTATTGTAAATATGTGTAAAAATTCAAAATACATCGAATATGATGACACTTGATAACATATCATCTCTTTCTACCCCACTCTCATATAACTGTTGCTGAGACTGTCCTGAAATGAGTGAGAAAAACTTTCAAGTCAGAGCTTAATGAATAAATCACAAGGTGATTTGATTCTCATTCTCATTCTTCTTACTTTCACTCTTCATTCTGACCAGCTTCATCAAATCCGTGCTTGAACTATGCTTGAAGATTGAATTCATGTAAATTGTTCCAACTGTATGAGAAGAAATGATGTAGTTATGAGATGAAGAGAGCGAAAGAGAGAGAAAAAATTTTAATCGCTCATTTTGGTGAACGAAAAATAACAAGAGAAAATCGGATTAGAAATATCTCCAAGAAATTCGGAAGTCTCAAATTAGAGTCAAGATGCTCCCGAAATCAGGATCATGTTTGTTCAAAATACATACAAAAGTATACTTTCCCGGAAACAGTCGAACGGGAAGAGCTATATTCAGCTGATGCCTAAGGCTTATGTTTTAACCAATATTTCGCACTATATTTTTCTCTTCAACTCGGTTGCCCGGAAGATCTCTCGATTCAATTCAATTCATTATAATCGATATGATTTTTTCAATGATTCTTCCCTCCAAAAGCTCCTGTGTAATATGACGAGGGACAGCTCATTTCAATGGCCAACTTGGAAAATATCAATACATAATATAGATATTGGCGTAATCTGTAACTTTCTCTATCATGATGCTCTTTAGAAACTCCAAAGAGTGGAATCTATCTTATAGATTCTCATGATGTTTGTATTAGGACAGAAGCACCTTCAGCTTCTAAGTATGAGTTCTCGAGAAGTTTGCAGACCAAATGAAGAATAGAACTGATCGCCCCAATTTGTATTAGGGAGGAAAAATTTTCCCTTCATCCTAGATGAAAACATACGTAATCGAGAGAAATTGACTGCTGTTCTTTTAATAATAATTACGTTTATGTATGTTTATGTACGACGTTTATGGTATTTTTTGTTTTGAAACTGTGGTAAAATACTACTCTCAAAACGTATGAAACAAACTTAGGCCTAATGTGGAGGGGTTCTCTAAATTTCAGCATACATTTTCTGGCTTTCCCTTCATCACTAGGGTTCTTCTTATGTGTTTCAGCTGGTCGGATTGAATAAGATTTATGCATAAATATCTGACTGGATGGGCTCACTATCGTATAATGAGCAAGTTTTTTCTCACATTCAGAAAGTGCAGGAGGGTTCAAATGTCGAAAAAAAAAATCATCTGCCTTGTTACCTTTTACTTGACTTTTTCCTAGAAAAAAGACAAGAGGTGAATGAAAACGATGAGTATGATAACCACTTCTCATCTTGGAGAGGATAATTAGAAATTAACTAAGCAATTGATCAAGAGGACTCAAGAATATTGGGAACAGAATGAAATTTTTGCGGAAAACAATAGCAAAAAGAGTCAAAATTTGCGTCTTTTTACATGTCCGACGAAATTGGATTATTACCAACAATAGCTTTCCGAATGCTTCGTGATGCTCAATCGGTAAAATTAATTCAGATAAAGTGATTCGGGAAAGCATTCAGTGAGCAACAATCACTTGTCGGTCAAGAAACTTGCTTGACAATGACCATAACTTTTTGTTGCTGTTGATGAACCTTTCGATTACTTGTCTTGTATGAAGAGTCCAATATAAACGTACTTGTGATCATAAATTAAATTAAATGTAACCTAAACGAAACAACGTTGAAACATGTTCATACCGCTTTTTCCGCTCTATCGAGGACCATTCGGTGAATATCTAATACTGACCATTTTGAGATGATCATTTTTACTCTAAAAAACATGCGATAATGTTACTGTGATGATGATCCTTGAGAGTTAACGAACTTTGTATCTTCATCACGGTCCAGTCATGATTCGAATATTCAAAGCCAACAAAAATATCTATCTACCGTATTCTTTTTAGAGATGAACTTCACTCGAATAGAAATGAGTTATACAAAGTTGATGGATACAATCAACAATTTTTGCTGAATGAAAATAATTAATCGAATTGATTGTTACATCATAGACAAGCATTGGACCTCAAGTATTCAATTTAATCAGTTTTCCGGTTCGAGATATTTTTCGTTCTCTTTTTTCAACCGAAAAGCCTCTTGATATGATAAGATATCGGCCTCAAATCCGATGTGAATGATATGATCTGATTTATCAGTGCCAAAATCAGAAAATCTTTATTCAAAAAATATCTTTCCTTCTCATTTCTTGATGTGTGTCTGTATGTGTGTGGTGTTTATATGTTGAATATACATGAAAGTGTGTATGTTTATGGATATTTTTTGAGGGAAGTCATAAACATGGCCAGGAATACAGAAGCATACTGTGAATGTATATCATTTCGATTGATCTTCTTTTCTATCGTACAATTATCAAAACTAACTTGTATGACCGGTGATCTCGATCACTGGATGAACATGAGTTGTGCCATCGATTATGGCTGACTACCTGGGTTCACTTGATGAGTGGCTAACTTTCAACTATATTCCCGAATATCTTTTTCCCAAAAGAGGAGCGAAAGTGAGAGCGAAGAATATTCGATTGGATATATGTTTAGAATTGAAATATTCTGAAATAGGTTGAATGATTATCTCTCTTTTTTACCACACATATACATACATACCTCCGTCGAAGAGAGAGAAAGTGGCCAGCGAAAAGATCAAAAGTGGAAGTTACTCACAATTCCGGCTACTCTCTCTCTCTCTCTCTCTCTCTCTCTCTCTCTCTCTCTCTCTCTCTCTCTCTCACCCTAGGCCATCTTCAGAGCTCGTCTGAAAAGTGGACGTTTTGTAACTATCTTTTCTCGCTAATACTAACCTACTTCCGCCTTATTTTAATGAACATCTTTCAAACACTCTCTCTTTCTATTTCACCATTTTTTTCTCATCCTCCGGGATAGAAAAGTATGAAGGGTAGTCCCGAAGACTGGACAGATGAGAAGGAGGGTTCTATTGGCTCCAGTTATGTTCTTCTCCTCCTCTTCCTGCATATTAGATTTGTATAGCGAATTTTCTGGGCTGTAATCATGAGCTAGAAAGTAAAGAGAATATCGAATCAATCTTTAATTCTCTCTCTCTCTCTCTCTCTCTCTCTCTCTCTCTCTCTCTCTCTCTCTC
>QZCP01000095.1:68916-121356 GCA_003956705.1 Brevipalpus yothersi
TCTCTCTCTCTCTCTCTCTCTCTCTCTCTCTCTCTCTCTCTCTCTCTCTCTCTCTCTCTCTCTCTCTCTCTCTCTCCAGCCTCCTCATCTTTCCTTGCCCTTTTCGAAGGCTGGACATTTTTCTCATCTCTATTCATCCCTATATAAAGCGACATTTCATTCAGATAGAAATCATTCCTCGAATAGTGTCCAAAAGTGTCAGTTGATAGTAGTTGTGGTAGGAGAGAAGAAAAGTTTTTTTCCACTTGTGTGTCTTTTAATAAGCATCCCTGTACTAACTAAATAATTTCAAAATGAGAACCGTTACCCTTTGTATGCTGATTGCAGCAGTGCTCATCGTTTTGGCCACTTTTATGCCCCAATCAAATGAGGCATCAAGAAGGAGACTTAGAAAGTTCAAGATTGCTGCCTTAGCACTTCTCTTGAAGGGAAAGAAAAAGTACATCTTCCCATTCCCAATTCCTCTGCCACTTCCAGTTCCGGTCTTAAAGAAGACCGTTCCAGAGCCATGGCCCGAGCCAGTGTGGCCTGTCAGTGAACCATGGCCAGAGCCAGAAGGATGGTCCGGTGGATCAGGATGGTAATAGATAAATTGAAAGAAAAATTTTCAAGATAAAGAATTTCCATCGATTTTGATATTATCCCCCATCTCACCACCAAAATTGATCTACGTGTTCACCTCTTCATTTGAATGTTTAATTTAATGTTTTCCGCTTATCATAGTCATTGATTCTTCTGATTGGTTTTATCTCAAGCTGAACTTTTTTCGACACTTACACTCACACACATTCCAAGCCATTCTCTTCAGACCGTGGGAATCAACCAAAATCTATCCTGACTTCCAAATATCGACAGTAAAGACTTGATATTCGATTCTGGCCACTTTGCTCATCGTGATCAAGATGCTGGTCGTTTATTGATCACATTGGCTTGATCAATTCAAGATATTCAAGATATGCGGTTCTGTTTCGCTCTGTTTTTCCAATTTGTATCCCGAAACCAAATCATCTTTGCTCGAAACTCATCGCCAAAACTTAATCCACATGATTCATCGCCATCTTTGTCTCTCTTTTCTCGCTCCTCATTGTAATCATTCCAACAGATCATCGTCAGGTACAAATCATCAACCATTGGCCACCTCGCTGGTCGAAGTGTCCATAGTCATCTCACCATGCTCATGTGGATTATGTATTGACTTGAGTTTCGATTGATCATCAAGCAAATTTTGACAGACAAAAAAAAATTAATTAATCATCAGGATACACACTCATTCATATGCTCTGGAGCTATCCAATGGCAACGCTCAGGTACATGGATCACCACAATTCAACCGCTTACTTTTGTCAGTCCGATGAATCACTAGCAAAATCTAATCTCGAATGCCAAAATCCAATCTACTTCATCCAATTTGTGCCCAAAGTAATCATTTATAACTTTTTCTATTGTCCTGTGTTCTCCTATCCGAAACAATTGTAATTTTTTTTATCCTTCCGTTTTCTGATGTTTTTTTCTATCGAATTTCTAGATTTTGTCCCGGAATTCCATGGACAATTCTAGAATTTTGAGGAAAAAAATTCTTCCTCGGTAAAATTGTCCTTGTCTCTGTAACTCTCCTTTTCTGTCAGCCCAAATCACTTCTGTTTTTCATCAACACCAGTCATCAGATACATGATCATCTTCATTTAACGGTTTGGCGCCAACATTTTTTCGGCTGCTGGCTCAAACGAAAATTTACTGTCAAGCCCATTATTGTGAGATGATATAAGTTGATTTTGACTGGTAATGATTGTTTTTCCTAATAAATTATGCTCATCCAGTGACCGACATGCTTGTAAACACACACATATTTATTATTTTGATCGCTGATAGGATCACGATCCACGATTGAAAGTATCATCATAAGCTTGAGCTAGGCTTAATGTATCCGGGTTTCCTTAAATAGATCACCATCATCATGATGAGAGAGAGAGAGAGAGAGAGAGAGAGAGAGAGCGAGAGAGAAGAAAAACTTTTTCGGTTTGTATCGGAAGAAAAGAGGGCAAAATTATTCTGATCTTGGCTGCACCTCATTTTCAAGTCAACTAACGGTCATTCTGTTCCATCATGTGAAAGCTATTGGTGAATCTATTTTCCATCTCATTTTTATCTTAAGGCTCCTGAGGAACATCGAATCGAGTCACGATTTCTTGATGAATGATCTTGATGCGGAATTATTTTTGCACCCACTTTCGCTCTCTCTTTCTCTCTCTTCTTCATCTTTTTTGCATCATTTTCATTACATCTTTCTCTCTCTCGCTTCCTTTTTTAATTTCTTCATACTTTTCATTGAGATTTGTACTTGTTATTGTATGTGAATAGAGAATCATATTCTCTTTGGCATCTTAATCAAACTATTAGTAGCATTTGAGAGGGAGGGATTTCTTCTTACGATGAAGACAGTCTCAAAAATTTGGAGAGATTTTACGATGAGGCCTGATCACACCGATCCTTGCTTTTACGAACAATTTTAACTATTTTCAAATGAACATAATTGGTTGGGATCCATCGAATTTTATCATAAATATCTGAATGCTTCTCCAGAGCCAAACAAGACACAGAAAATGAATTTGTTGGAAGTTTTGAAGTTCTAATTTTGATTTCGAACTTTTCCGTCTCGAAGAATGTAGGTTGAATTCATTGATCATTCACAAATCACTTATGACTTCCCTCTTCATCATTCTTTCGAGCTCCAATATTATCAAGAAATCTTTGTCCTGATCAAATTTAATTTTTCCCAAATGCACAACTTATACACCACTTCATCATTCAGAGAGGGAGTAAAGTTGACCAACTTTTTCTTCAAGTATCAACTTTCATCAATGAATCAGTTTTCATAGAGTGCTGATTTTTTTCTTGTCAAAACTTCCATCATCGAATGAAATTTCAGTGATTTTATTATGATAAATCTTGCTTGGAAATGGATCACTAATACTGTCTGATAAATAAGCAATTATATTAATATTTCAACAATGAGGGTCGACGAGAAAACATATGGTGAGAGTCAGGACATTGTTTCTCTCTCTCTCTCTCGTGATTTACCAGCAGTTTGTTTGTAAATTGGCTGCCTTAATCAATTGGCACTTGGTTGTCAAGGAAATCAATTTAACAACCTAGATTTTTCGATGATTATGATCAAACTTCCTCAAGCTCGTTTACCTTTTCTAGTCATAACACGAGCTTCCTTCAATCTCATGTAATTGACTAGATAGTGAAAGTTCTCTTCCTATTGTAGCAACTTTATCACCGATTCACTTTCTAAACTTGATTAATTTGCTCTACATTTGGACATTTTCTGATCTTATGTGATTATTTTTGTCAAACTGTTTACGAATATGATACATGTGACTGATTTTTTTTCGATTCTCGTAATAACTTTGATCATTTTCACACAAGAGGTTTGTTCTTGAGTGAGCTGGAATGACTATTTTGCCCTAATTTTGGCCAATTTTTTTCTTTATTAGACAAATTCTCGCAGTTTTTCAATTGATTGGCAAAATGATCGATTTCTATTGAATGATGAGCCATTCCATTATGTGTCCGGTTCTCTCCACTATTTTCGAGTGCCTCATGAATATTGGAATGATCGTTTATCTACCATGCGAATGGCTGGTATTAACGCAGTTCAAACGTAAATTTTGATCAGAAAAAAAAGTCTATCATGATCATATTTCATATTTTCATTTTATCATTTTCACTTCAGCTATGTGGAATGGTCATCACATGAGGCGAAAGAAAATGTTTTCGATTTCGAAGGAGATTTAAATTTGACAAATTTCTTAGAACTGGCTGCCAAAAATGATCTCGTCGTCCTTCTGCGTGTTGGACCGTATATTTGTGCTGAGAGGGACTTTGTGAGTTGATCAAGTAAACAATTCTTTAATCTTATCCATCAATTTTTTATGTGAAATATTATCACTCTGAATTAGAGTGATTGATAACCCCTTTCGATGATTACAATCAATTGTATGGACTTTGTTGCAGGGCGGTTTACCATTTTGGTTACTTAAGTACACATCATCTGTTCGACGAAATGATAAATTTTATATGAAGTATGTCGAACGATGGTTCACAAAATTACTGCCCATAATAGAGCCCTATTTATACAGTAATGGAGGCCCAATAATTATGGTACAAGTTGAAAATGAGTATGGTTCATATTTTACCTGCGATTTTGAACACACAAAATGGCTTAGAGATTTGATTCGCCGTTTGTTGGGACAATCAGTTGTCCTATATTCAACTGATGGCTGGACTCACAGTTCATTGAAGTGTGGTCTGATTGATGAAGTTTTTGGAACTATCGATTTTGGAATTGAAACTGATGTGAAGCAGGCTTTCGATACTCTTCGTACCCATCGTTCCCATGGACCTCTGGTTAATTCCGAATTTTATCCTGGCTGGCTGGATCATTGGGCTCTTTCCCATGAAACACGATCGACTGATAAAGTTGTCGCACATCTAGAGAAGATGTTCGAAATGAATGCATCTGTTAACTTGTGAGTTGAAAGATTCATTTATTTAAGAAAGAGAACTGATTTATCAATCTTGTTAGTTACATGTTTTTTGGTGGAACATCTTTCGGTTTGACTAATGGAGCAAATACTCAGGATCAAAGATATCTACCTCAACTCACCAGCTATGATTATGATGCACCCATGGATGAAGCTGGGGATCCAACTGATAAATATTTGAAAATTCGTCAGGCCATTGGTCGCTACTTGCCTCTTCCACCTGGTGATCCACCGAAGCCTAAGCCGAAACAATCCATCGGTCCAATGACTTTAGAAATTTTCATGAACTTCACTCAAATTGTTAAACAGACAGCATTGAAGCATGAGAAGCATCATTCTCTTCAAACTTTTGAAACTCTTGGTGTGAAGAATGGATTTGTTCTTTATTCGACCAAATTGAATTTTAAGCCAACGATTCCAAGTGTCCTTAAAGTGGCTGGAATAAGAGATCGTGGTTATGTTTTCGTTGATTATGTGAGTGTAGAAAAAGATGATTGTTTATCCAAATCATTATTTTGAAGTCAACGGAATCAATTCTTTTCAACTTACTTTCGATTTTTTGTGACAGGAATTCCAAGGGATCGTGAGTCGAATGGAAGAAGCTCATCAACTTCCGATCAGAGCCTACAATAATTCGATTTTGACAATATTTGTCGAAAACCAAGGGAGAATCAATTTCGGTGATCAACTGGTTGATTACAAGGTATTATTCTGACGATTCTTATCACTACCCATCTCATTGCATGTTTTCTTCTGCTTTTTCTAGGGAATAATTAAAAACGTCACACTCGAAAATAGTATTCTTTACGATTGGGATCATGCTTTCGTTGAAAATTGGGAAAATATTTTCACTCAAGATGGAGAATTCAGGAGATCGATTGAAACGAATTCTCAATCAGAGCCTTCGAACTTGCCTAGGCAGCCCCCTAATATAAGTGTTGTGCCTGCTTTTTTAAGAACCAAATTTAAGCTAAAGCAAGATGCGCCTTTATATGATACTTATTTGAATACAGGCAATCTTACCAAAGGAATAGCCTATCTCAATGGACACTGCCTTGGTCGCTATTGGCCATCAGTAGGACCTCAGATCACTCTATACACACCCGGAGTGTGGCTGAAGCCATACCCAGAAGATAATGAGCTGATTGTTCTCGAACAAGAGCCAACCGAATGTGTGTTGAGAAACGCCTGTGAAATTCGTTTCGACGCGAAACCAATCATCAATGGTCCAACTCCTTCTGGAACTTCCAATACAACTTTTAAGATTGAGCTTCAGGAACCAAGGAAAAAGAACTCAACCTTACAATCTCAAAGCAATAGTCATTCTCCGAAAGATTCTTTCCATATCTCTTATTATTAGATCTTGTTACCATATTATTGCTGAGAAATTTTCTGAAAGCTCTGGCTCACTCATCAGTCTGACAGTGTTAGAATTGAGAGTGATCTTTGTATGAATTTTTCGAATGTTAATAATTGAATTATTCGGAGACAATTAAAAAGCTACCAATTGTTTTTCATCAATCAGACAGAAAGTGAAACATGGCAAGATTGGTTTTTCTTGGACTAGCTATTGTTACAATATTTAGACTTGAAAATAAGGAATTGAAGTCTTAGAGACATCAGAAAGAAGAAATTGATTGTTTTCGATTGCAAATAAATACGAAGAGTTCGACTGATTGGAATACAATTCAAATTGTTCATAAAAAGTTCGCTAATTCAACAATCGAAGTATTGATTAGCATTCAACTAATTTATCTCTCAATTTTCGAGAAAAAGATGACTAACGGACTTAGGTGACTCATCATCCTTTGTAAGATGAGAATTCGAGATGATTCAATGCCGAATTACCTTTCACCTTGCCTATGTTCAAGATCAATTAAGGTAATCTCATGAGTGAATCAGATTTTTTTTTATCAAAAGCGAGGCCATCTCCATGAAAATATTCGTTTCTGATTCAATTTGATCCCGATTGAGGTAAGAGAAGGTGAAATGCGTTGAAAGCAACTAAAATTGGTGTCATAAGGGTGGAAAAAAGATCAAACTCAATCAAAAATGTGTAAATTCCTTTGGTGAATTTTACTTTTGGGAAAATCAAAAAGAATTTGAGTGACAATTTCAATGAGGAATTGATTCAAATTTGGATAGTTCGGTCAACTGACTCGCATGTAATTGATAGGAAACGAAGAGAAAAAATAGATACAGAGGCACAGGGTACCCCCTACTTCTGATCATTAGTACGAACTGAAAGTACAATCGAAATTCATTTGATAACTGCCGAATTTTTCAGACAATACATGTTTAACTTTTTTTAGACATAATTGATACTTTTTCTTAAAATATGTTCATCTCACAGGTTTTCATAACCTCATTAAATATTAAGAGACTCTGTCGAGATCATTTTCTAGGAATTTGGGATGTGATCATCTAATAAATTCATTTCAAATATTTCCAGAGTCCTCACACTCTGATTGAAGAACTCGAAGCAATTCTGAAAGACAGGAATAAACATCGGTGAGCATGTTATATGAAAGTAGATGAACGTGGATAGCCAAGCTTTCCAGAACCCATTGATGGCACAACAGATTGATCCATATTATGAGCATGATTGGATGAATTGGTAGAAAGTTCCGACTGATTTTGGCAGAGAAGCTCCAGAGGGGAAGGGGGACGAAGGGAATCATCGACCACTTTATCACTGGTGGGGGCTGCGTCTGGATCAAAATCCAATACTAATAATTTGGTTAGTTCCGTACCATTCCGAGATCCAACGGCACAAACAAGTTTGGTATCAGAGGCTCGTATACGCCACACAACACCACCCTGTCCTTTGCTTGGTAAAGAGACTAAGTTGCGAACAAATTCCCCAGTCTTTACATCCCATAATTTCACTGTTCCATCATCACTTGATGTTATCACAAATTTTGAATCAAATTGTAAACAAGTGACAGCACTAGTATGCTTATTTTCTCCAGCTAAAGTCTGTAAACATTCTCCAGTATTGATATCCCAAACTTTAACAGTTGAATCGGCATTTCCACTGACAAGAATATTGCCTCGCAGTTGAAGACCACTTGTCAAAGATTGGTGTCCTACTAATTTGTGCTTGAGTTTTCCCGTTCTAGCTGACCAAACAAAAATGAAAGTGTCCAGAGAGCCACTGACAATAGTCTCACCGTCGAATTGTAGCGAGTAGACCCTATTGATGTGACCTTCGAGGACATGCATACACAGTTCTTTTTCTACATCCCAAACGCGCACTGCATTGTCATAGGCACCCGAAACGGCGATTTTACCATTGTATTCAACGCATCTGACAGCTGCCTGATGTCCCGGGAGCACATGACAGCATTCACCTGTGTTGATGTCCCATACCCTGAGAGTGGCGTCTCGGGAGCCGGAAACAACTTTGTCCCCATGTAAAGCCATACAACGAACGGTAGAAGTATGACCAAAAAGAACATGATGACATTCGCCAGTCATCGCATTCCACACTCTAAGCGTTCTATCAGTTGAGCCACTGATCAATATGTTTGATGGAGATAGTTGAGATGACCAGACACCTCCCGTGTGGCCAGTGAGGATTCTCAAACAACGGCCAGTGGTGGCTGACCACACTCTTAGAGTACAATCATCACTTCCACTGACAATTATATTTGATTCAGGATTAAACCTAAGACAGGTGATCACATGATCATCGTGTCCTTTCAAATGCAAAATTTCTTTCAATAACCTAGATTTTCCTTTTGGCTCCTCCGGTATGTCTGGGCTGAAGCGACCATACCTCCAATTGAATTCAAGTATTTTTTGTCTGATATAGTTGATTTTAAATTCAGAACGAACAAATGGTGTGGCTGAGGAACTTGAAGGACAATCAGTAGAGTTGTTAATCGATGATGATGATGGAGATGATGATGGAGATGGGACAGGAGACAATGAATCACAATATCTATTCTGACTTTTGTAAAAACCATTGGAATTTCCTCTATGAACAAATATACCTTCCTCTTCACACTTTTCTCTCCACAAAAGATTATCTTCACACAATACACGCCATGTTCGACATGTTTGAGCAGCCCTCAATAGATCCTTGGGTCCTAGATAAGCTAGCACATGGAGGGATAATTCTCTTGGCAGTAGGCTTATGAAATCACGCTGAAATTGTGGCTTTATCAGCGAATATAAATATCTAATTTGTTGTAGATCACATATATCACTAGAAATGAGTGACTCAAAAGCGATTAATCTCTCTTTATGGGACCATGAATGAAAAGTACTCAACCATTCAATTAATTTGGATGGAGTTCTTTCAGCTGAAGATTGAGTTTCCACGAATGATGCTGATGAGGTATCATAATGAGCTATAGCTAAAGATGCTGGATCACTACAATCCGTATCATCATGGTCAAAATTAGCTTTATCCTCTGTGGAAGCACAAGCTGCATCACAAAAAGGCTCATCAGGATCCTCAGCAATATTTGACGATGATGATGATGATGATGTTGATAGAACACCAAAAGATTTGACCTCGGATGTTTCACCACCACCACAATCAAGCTTGCGTTTCTTATGACCCCACATTGAGGTTTGAGATAATCTAGGAACAATCAAGTAAACCATTATAAACCAACCAAATTGTACAAAATGGACAACAAAACACTTACAATTGGTAATAGGCCTACGAAAAAAAGGTATGAATACAGAAAAAAAGATGTCAAAATTTGACAGGACCCAAAATGACCTCTTGGGTAAACTATACACACACACAATTGAGAGCAACAAAAGCAATTATCAAATTCACTTTCATTTAATCATCAAATTCAGGTATCCAAATCTATTCAATATATACAAATACAATTCACTTTAATCAACTAATTTAATCACACACACACTTAATCAAACAATAGGAATAAGAATCATCACAAAAATTTTGACAATCTTGTGAACAAAGATGATGAAAAAATTTTTTTGATCAGTCTTCACTTTAAAATTTGACTCATAGATGGCAGTTTTATTTTCTATACTTACGCCATCTGTTGGTTTGCTGTTTTTAGGCCAGTTTCCTTTTTCCGGTTTCATTTGATTCAATTGAAATTCAATCAATTTGATTGAATGTTGGGTTAATTTTGTTATTGAAATTAATTTGGTAGTTGTTCAGTGTGATCATACTTCCATACTTGATTAGGTTACAATATGGCCAAGTCAAAGAATCATACCAATCATAATCAGAGTAAGTTTTGTTGCTGATTTGTTTCGATTGTTTCATGGCAATACTTTTGTCACATGGTGTGAAGAGAAGTGGCTTAATGTTGATATATTATGTGTATTTACAGATCGTAAAGACCATAGGAATGGTATTCACAAGCCTAAACGTTTTCGTAAGGAATCTATGAAAGGCGTAAGTGTTTCGCTGTGATTTTTGATTGACTCGGCTTTGACCATCTAGTATCTGATCATGATTTGCTTTTCATCAGGTTGACGCCAAACTTTTAAGGAATCTTAAGTTTTCCCGAAAGAAGAATAAGACGCGTCAAGAATTAGCTGCCATCAGGAAGGAGCGTGGAATTGATCAACCTAAGAGATTTTTGAAAGCAAAAGATAAAGCTCTGGCTAAAAAGGCTGCCCCTAAGGCGCCAGCAAAGGCTCCTGTAAAGGCATAATTTATCTCTCACTGTGATTTGTATGACCTGAAGTGTCGATAAATTAAAACAATATACAACATTAGATTGATTTTTATGAAGTGATGTTTATTTTTGTACACGTGAAGAAGATACAGGTGAATGAGAATTCGATTGTTGGGACCACTAAATCACTTAGTCCAACTGACCTTAGGTATATCATAATGTTCGGTCATTTCATCTAACTTCCGATTGAACTCCTCAACTCGCTGTCGATGACTCTTGGAAGCTTTTTGCATTGCTCTTTCAGCTTGAATTTTTTCTTGCATCTTGAAGAATGATAGTTGAGCTTTTGTATATGGAAGATCATTATCTTCCGGCAAAGTAACCATCGGTACATCACTTTTCTTGTCGGTTGCATCATCCGATTTCTTCACCGCCTTCTTCAGCTCATCCACCAGAGGTTCATCTACAATCTTCTTCTTTTTCTTCTTCTTCATTGAAACACCTTTAAGTTTGAGAGGAGCACGAGAAACTACAGAGTAATCAGACATTATCGAGATGAACGGAATCGGACCAATATAAACGAAAGATGAACTGTAAAATGTTTAACCAATGGTTAATCAACTCGATCGCCGAGTCTCGATATGAAAACTTTAATTTTGTAAACAAAACTGTCAGTATGCGATACATATATCGATATCGAATTGAAGTTGTCTTGCGAATTAATGAAAAAACTCGCATTCGCATTGAATGAGATGATTAATTTTTGTTAGAGAGAGGTCAAGAAATGCCCAGCGAATTAGGACACTGATTTTCGAGAGAAATCTTTTCTTCAATTCAATTCGGAAGCAAAAAATTCAGCTAGCATGAAATCATAACCATTGCAGGTCGAGTTTTCAATTGGATCTAACAAGCTAGATAGGGTACTTATTGCTCGTAGTGAAATTTTTAATTTCAAGAATGAAAACTGAAACTAGAGTGAAGCAGAATTGGCATTTTAAAGAAATGAAGAGTTCAAATTATCATTTTTATCCCAATCGAAGTTGTCCTGATGAAACTCATTGCATACAGCTCAAGTCAACGATGTAAGTTTCGTCACGCTTCCTGAAGAACCAAAATTGACAGTATTCATTTCTCCTCAGAGTCCACCATGAATGGGCATCTTTTTCTTATGATTTATTTAATTGATTTCAAAGACTAACTTATCTCTTATAAATGCATCAACAGAAAGATCATGAAATTAGTATAAGTTGTTCGAATCATCTTTCCTTACTGAAGTTTTTCACACTTGGAAGATTCCCCCATCTATCAAAAAGTAACTCAACAATTTCACAAAAACAGCTTTTTTCACACCCTCGATTATCTTTCAAGCCAAACAATAAAAAAAAACATCAATAAAACTGATAAAAATTTTCAAGAAAATGTATAAAAAGTGGAATCCAAAAAAATTCAGATTCGAATTTGGCTCTCAAACCCGGCGATTATTAGTAATCGGTCCCTCAGCGCCGCTCGCTTCCTCTTCCGGCAGGCTTCTGTGTTGCTGTACGGTTAACCGTTTGTTTGATGGTTTGATGACCAACTTTTTGGATTGATTATCCATGTCCATTTGTTAATTCACTTGAAATTCATAGTGTTCAAAACCTGAGGTAAGTTGTATAGATGGAAACGTAGATTCTTGATAATCTCTCTTGTTATTCTTTTGTTTATTTGATGCATATTTACTAATGGAATGTTGTGTTTGTTATTAGGTCTGTGTTTTGAACGGTTCACCACATCTACAAGATGCAAATTTTTGTGAAATCATTGTCCGGCGAGACATTAACATTAGAAGTTGAGCCCTCTTCAACTGTATATGATCTTGTGAATCATCTCACTACTTTAGACAGTACCTTCTTGGAAGATGGTCGAATCATTTTCAGAGGTTCCGTTCTAGAAGAAGATTCCTGCTTATTAGATTGTGATTTAGAGGAAGGTTCTACTCTAAATTTCGTAGTTGGTTTACCTGGTGGTGCCAAGAAGCGAAAGAAGAAGAATTACACTACTCCAAAGAAGAATAAGCATAAGAAGAAGAAGGTCAAGCTAGCTGTTCTTCGATATTATAAGGTAAGATACCAAGTCAATTTTTCTCTTGTTACCCAGTCCTTAACTCGATTCTTCTACTTTCCCTCAATAGGTTGATGACAATGGCAAAATAACTAGGCTTCGAAAAGAATGTAATGATTGTGGAGCAGGTGTTTTCATGGCAAACCACGCCGATAGACACTATTGTGGAAATTGTACGACCACAATTGTTTTCAATGAGCCCGAACAGTAATATATATAATGGGAGTTGGTTAATAAAATGCTCAGGCTAAAACGTTCACTGTCTCTCCGTATTTCAACTCACCACATTATGATCCATCGGTCTTCCTTCTTCCATCCCTTAAGCAGAACAGTCTAAACTTGATCCAGGCTATCGCGTGCTCAACTTGGCACTCAGATGATCATACTTCGACTTATTCATTTCTAGCCTTAAAGTTTGATAACTTGTAGCTTTCATTCCAGCTTCTACTTCATTCTAGATCATTTCGGCTGTTGCGACTCGGTTTCAATTGATTAAGATGGCTTAAAATCCAAATATTGTTAGGCTCGATGAAATTTTTTCCATTCCTTGCTAGTCTCTAAGATTGATTCTCTCGTTAGAGCTGAGATGCATGCTCTCATAGTAGATTTTACCCTCATAATCAAAATTTCTAATCAGGAGAAATGTTGAAAAATATGATCAAATTCCGGTGAAAACACATTTCAAGTAGAAACTTTCAAAACTGACGCAAGTCTGTTGTGATCACGTGAAACCGGCTGAAACATGCTTGTAAACAATCGTGTGTATACACTATATTCATGCAGGCTGTGTGTAGAGAGTATCTTTTTTTTTTGTTATGGACAATTTGTTTCTTAATTTTGATGTTTTAAATTCAGAGTGATTTGCGATGATTTGCCCTTTTCTTCGAACATTTTGTGTGACAAGGTGCTTGCGTCAAAGATTGAAAGGACAATCTTTCCCCATTGTTGGTTTGCACGGTTCATCGTTGCGATACAATGAAGATCGTCAAGTCGTTATTCGACCGAAACATTTGAGAAAAGCGAAAGTTATCGAAATATACAATGGTATGTCTCCTCGTGATATATCATCAGCATCAGGTATTCCTATCGATCGAGTGTATGAGACTATGCGAAAATATCGAATTCCACGAGAACTTGGAACTCTCGGTGATGTGAAAGATTTGATATCAAGGCTTCAATTGCGATTCTCTGTAGTTGCTCCTCCCGATGAACGAGGCAAGGAGGTAGAGGAAATTGATATTGATAAAATTATCGAGAAAACTAGAATACCCGATGGTTCCGATTATCGAGTTCGACCTCCAATAGTTACCATAATGGGACATGTTGATCATGGTAAAACGACTCTGCTCGATGCTCTAAGGAAGAGTGAAATTGTCAAAGCTGAATTTGGAGGAATAACTCAGCACATTGGAGCTTTCGTGGTTTCTTTAGGTGAGAAGATTCCCTCTTATAATGCACATAACCTCTAAAGCTTATTCTTATTTCTCAGATGGCAACGTTAGTCGACGCAAACAGGGAATGATACCTTCCGGCAAAGTTCAAGAGGTGGTCACATTTCTGGATACTCCTGGACACGCTGCATTTGCTGCCATGAGGCAGAGAGGTGCCAATGTAACCGATATGGTAATCCTAGTCATTGCAGCTGAAGATGGTGTAATGGAGCAAACCATCGAATCTATCAAGTATGCACAAAATGCTGGAGTCCAGATGATTGTCGCTCTCAACAAGATTGACAAAGTTCCTTCCGTACCTGAGGCTATTGAGAGAGTGACCAAAGAGTTATATTCTCAAGGAATAATTCTTGAATCTGATGGCGGGGAGGTTCAACTTGTCAAAATAAGTGCACTGAAAGGAGAGGGTTTGCAAGATGTTAAAGATGCCATCGGAGCATTGGCTGAAACGATGGATCTTCAAGCTCCTTACGATGGTGGTGTTGTTGGCTCTGTGATTGAGGTGAAAGTTGATCCTCATCTTGGCAAACTAGCAACAATATTGGTACAAAAAGGTTGTCTCAAGAAGGGAGATTACTTGTTAGCTGGAGATATGAGTTTCTGTCGTGTTCGATCAATTCAAGATGAGTTTGGCCAAAATGTAGACAAAGTACCTCCTGGTTTTCCAGCTCTGATCTCTGGGTGGAAAGAGGGAATCCCAGAAGTTGGTGAAAGAGTGTACCAATTCGAGAGTGAAAAACCAGCCAAAGATATAATGAATTTAGCTAAATTATTAGTAGCAGAGGAAAGAGGTCGACAAGCAATTGAAGAGCGTCAAGCTGAGACTGAATTATCACGAATCGAATGGGAAAAGAAACGAGTTGAAGCAGATAATGAAGGTATTCCTGATTGGTTACTGAGATTTCGTACTAGAAAGAAGCACCAAAAAACTTATACTGATGATCCATCTGAACCATTCAAAGTTCGAGTGCTCATCAAAGCCGATGTTGTCGGGAGTGCTGAGGTACTTTCGAACATCATTCAGTCTTATCCAAACGATACCCAACTTGTAAAATTGATTCCGATATCTCAGAGCGTTGGACTATTAACCGAGAGTGATGTCGAGACAGCTGCTAGCTTCGAAAATTCGATCATTTATTCATTCAACGTTCCCATACCTCCTAAAATTCTCAATTTAGCCCGTGAAAAGGGTGTCAAAATCAAACATTTTAATGTTATCTATCATCTGGTCGATGATCTACGGAAAGCTATCAGTGAGAAGATACCTGAACAAGACGTTGATGAGGAGGTTGCTCGAGCTGTTGTTCAAAAACAATTTGATGTCAACTCCAAGAATAAGAAAACCCTCATCGCTGGGTGTAGATGCCTGAAAGGTCCTCTAATCAAGAGCAATGTTTTCTACAAAATAATACGAAATGATCAAGTTTTGGCCTCTGGTCTGGAAATTGATATTATGAAACATGAGAAAGACGAAGTTAAAGAAATAGCTACAAATCAGGAATGTGGATTAACTTTCAAGAATCTACCACCCGATGTTTCCTTCAAACCTCTAGACATCATTTCTTGCTACAAGATAAAGAAAATAAAGCCAGAAACCAAGTGGCGTCCACCAGGTTTCTAGATAGATTCGTATAGACCATTTTTCATACACTTTATCGATAAATTTTTTGTAAATGTGTATAGAAAATTTTCGTAATCTAATTCGAGCTCAACCAGAGATAGTTCGACATATTTGAAATGAATATAGTTAAATTTCCTTCACATTTCTATTCGAAACTTTGTCTCCGCGTCTAATCTAATTTATACAATCAACTATGTTTTTCTGTCAAGTTGAACGAAGAGAAACTGAGCTTCATCTGCATTCAATGGCCGTGAAAAAAAGCGTAATCGAACACTCTTCTCTCTTTCTCTGTCTTCCCTCAATTTCCTTTCATCAGCAAAAACGCGCATAAAATCATTGAACAAAGGAAGCGCTCATATGTTAGTTGATGATATTAAAACATTCATAACAACAAGTAGAAGTAGTGCTCGTGGATGGATTGGTGGAATAACATCTCAGTTAACAGAATTAATTGAATTGGCTGCTGACAAATTTAAAATGATGAGTTCAAGGATTTCACTACTGATGGCAATGGTGATTGGTGATGATTTATCATGTTAAAAAGTGGAATGATATTTATGAAACTGTTCCCGTTTTTCGTTGTGATTGTTGAGGCTTGGCTGGCTGTTTTGTGGCTTCTTTTGTGGTATCCTTTTCACTCTTTTTGTCTGCTTTTTTATCATTTGATTTCGAAAGACCAGTTTCCGCAGTTTTGTCTCCCGTTTGATCCCACTTTTGTATCAAAACACTTTTCGAATCTGTGGAGCCAATAGGTTTACCGTAGATGCCGTCTTTTCGAATTTTGTAGGTATAGCTTTGATTGCCCCTTTTGCCTCCATAGGCAAGAATTTTGACAAAATTATTCTGATACCATACTTTGAGCCAAAAGTATTCCTCGATTCCGAACAATCTGTGTGGGTGAAATGGGCACATAACTTCTTTTCCACGTTTGATCACTTGTTTATCAAAACTTCGAAAGAAATTGGTTATCCGAACGGTGACATCCGCCGATGTATGATTCACTACAATGATTTTCTTCGTATCTGTAGAGAAATAATGAAATAAGATCACACAATTCACATTATCAATACAGATCATCAAGAACTGGAGATCTTTTTTCAACATAATCACATAGATTTCAAGCAATGCAAATGAAAGATTAAAGGCAAAAATGTATCTCCATCTTCGAAGTGAATACGAATTGAACCAGGTCACAGCCATAAAATCTTCGACAAAATTTTGACCTGCAATCGAAAATCATACAACACTAACTCACCTTCCATGTTTGATGTTTCTCTGTTGTTTGTCGTTCCTGGAGAAGATGCTTTGGAAGATGTCATTGTGATATCTTGAAATCTTCTTCTTCACTTCTTCACTTCACTAGATAACTGTTCGGGAGTGGCAAAAGTGCCCGAGAATGTTGATTGAAGGAGAAAGAGAGAAAAAAAAGAGAGAGAAAAGCTCAATCAAATAATATGAAAAACTTAACTCAACTTATTCGTCATATTAAGTATGTGTGGGACAATGTTATGGCTTGAGCATAGAGGCAACTTACCTGTTTTTCTGAATGACTCTCTCTCTNCTCTCTCTCTCTCTCTCTCTCTCTCTCTCTCTCTCTCTCTCTCTCTCTCTCTCTCTCTCTCTTTGCTCTCTCTCTTCTTTCCATTAACATCACTGAATCACATTCATTGAGAGAGGAGAAAAGTAGTTGGAAGCATTTTAATTTCCCTCATCAGTATGATAAAGAGTTGATATTGAGCAGGCTAATAAGATTCAGAAGTGAAAATGTAAACATATTACATGCATGTAATATTGGAAAGGAAAGGAAAAATTTTTACCTGCTTTTTTTTCGATAAGTTTCAAGCAAATTAGAACGTTGAACTGTTCTTGGTATCGATAGTAAAGGCACAAAAATATTGATGTTAAAGCATAATATGACGTTTTTTCCTCATCCGATGCTCTGAATCATTATTCCAAGGTATAATACACAAATATAATTTAGTAGCAATTATAGTTATTCCGTGATAAAGAGATTCCTGTTTTGAGTAGACCTCGCCTACTTTTCCAAGGATCTCGAGGCCATTGTAGACCACAGTGGATATCGTAAGCCATTGGCTGTGTGTGTGTGTGTATGTTGAATTCGTCTAATTTATCTTTTGTTTTTGGCTTGAGAATGAAGAGAAAAAAAAGTGAAAATGCAATAGTCATCCATGAAGTGATGATGTGGAGAGAGAGAGAGAAATGCATAGGCAGTGAAGTCATGAACAATCAAGCTAAACGATTAAAATAAGCATGAATGTTTTTTGAAAGATGAAAGCTCCATGGAAGCGAAAGTAGAGAGGATAGAAAAACTTGCAAAGTCACTTTCAACCAGAAAATTTTTCATTTCCAATACTCATAATCAAGTTCACTCACATGAGGCTGTTATTGATTTTGATTCAAACAAAATTGGTAAAAAATGAGTATGCTACGATCCAGCGTTGTTCTATCCATGGCTAGGGAATATCAGTGGGTAACTTCCCTGTAGTTCATGTAATACACAATCTCATTAAGATTCGGATGAAGTGGTTCGAGGTCTCTTTAAGCTCATGAGCTGACCGATCAGGAAACAATTTATCTCATTTTCCTCAATTCATTTCCACTTTTTTCCATGAAAATTTTTTGGTTGTGAAAAAATTGATTGAGAATTCAAACAATTCTATCTCCTACTGATATATCGATGATACTTCTGAAGGCTATTAGATATTTCTCAAATCTTTAAAAATTATAAAAAAAGATACATTCATTGGCAACATCTCAATTCATTTCACTTCTTACCGGTGACAACCGATGCAATTCCATTTCATCAACCTACAGAAAATTTGTGCGAATGAAGTACAAAACCTTACCATCATTGAATTGTGTTACAAGAACAATTGTTGTTGTTGTGTTTCTAATATTCGGCTGCAAATTCGACGATACAGTCTTAGTCATCAGAACTTGTTCGAAATACCTTCATGTAACGGTACTTCATGTGTTTGTGTGTGTAACTTGTTAGTTTGGCGCTCTTGACTGCCAACATTCCACAGAATGCTGATGGACATGCTCGAAAAATTCATCTCACACACAAGTAACATGAGACACCTATCGGTACACATTCTTTTCGCTATATTTCTCGAGTTCTTGTTCTAGAACAGTTCAGTTCGAGTGAGCTGAGATAGGATGAAGAGAATGTTTTGAGAGTGGAAGAGAGGAAAAAAGTTTTCCCATGCAAAATTGGGCTATTAATATGGTACGAAATATTGGAAGATCCAAATTTCTCTTTTATTTGTGTGCTTATTCGGTACCATATTTTGCCAATTATTTGTTTGGAATTGAATTCATTAATTGTCTTGCTCATGGTAAGATTATGGGTCCAATTTTATCATCGATTCGATAATATATTTTCACAATTTTTAACCTTGCTTTATGGGTGATATTATCTGTCGGCGAAAGTTCACTCATCAAAGTTAACATTGTTCGAGTTTGTTTCATATCAAGTACAAGTGATTGATTGAATAACTGTCCAATGAATGGCCAAGATGTTGATCACTTTCCGATTGACATCAGAACTGGCATTCAGTAGAGAAAAAGATTTGATTATAAAGTTTCTTATCATGCTAATCTAGCCATTGGATCGATGAATCGAAATCTTTCCCACTGTTATCAATCGATTAGACAACAATCTGGTTACTGATTCTGATAATTGATCCCCACTCGCAAGTGATGTGCTTTCGGAATTCTCATGTATGTGTGTGTAAAATAATGTTCTCCTATTCTGTTTTCCTTACAGATCGAGGACCACTTTTTCTAGAATTTTTCACCGATCAGCAGCTGAAGCAAGGTGACAGCTTATCACTTAAGTGCATGGCTACTGGTGATCCTTTACCTCAAATCACATGGAAACTTGACGGTTTTCCGTTTGACAACAATCGAAATGTTCGGACCGGTGATTACGTGACCAATGATAATTATGTGATCAGTTTTGTGAACATTTCCAGTGTAACAGAGGAAAATGGTGGAACATATTCATGCTCTGCCAGCTCTGAAGTGAATACCATTGAAAATTCTGCCCCAATAATTATCACTGGTCGACCATTTGTAAGACCAATGACCAATCTCACCATGGTTGCTGGCAATCAGTTGGCGGTCAAGTGTCCAGTGGGTGGTCATCCAATATCTTCCATATATTGGGAGAAAGGTGAGTGAAAATAGCTTCATATTTGAATACTCTCATCTCTCTCGCTCTCCCTTCTTTTTTCCGCTATTCTGAGGAGCCAGATCGATGATGACAATATGAGAAAGGCTCCCCTCTGTTTATCATCTTCGCCCCTGAGAATATTTCAAGAATTTTTTCTTTCCTCTTTCCATCTCTCTTTCTCATTTGATATTGTTATGCGTAGGAGAGAGAAAGAGATGAAGAGTGGGTGAGATTTCATACTCTCTTTGTTGATCTTTTTTGATCGCTTCTTCCTTCCTTTTGGACCATATCTACTATCGATTATCAATGATCTGGAAAGTGTTCCTATTGCATGGTGTAGAAAAGAAGGAGAGAGAGAGAGAGAGAGAGAGAGAGAGAGAGAGAGAGAGAGAGAGAGAGAGAGAGAGAGAGAGAGAGAGAGAGAGAGAGAGACTTACATGGTGAAGCGAAAAAGTGAACACTTTCAACTTTCGCCTTAGTTATGGTGATCATTTATGTGTGCCTGTGCCTGGGCCTATGTATGTGTATATAAGAGCCTCACTTTGATGCATTGTTCAAGCGGGTCCAGGATAAAAGCTCTCTTTCTCATACTCTCTACATTATTCTATCCATCGATCATTGATTGTTGTATCACTTACTCTTTCTCACACTTTCTCAGCCTCTTTCTTCCTTACTCTTTCTCTCTTGATGGCCTCAAAGTGAGAGGGAATAACGAAAGGAAAAAAGTCTCCAAATAACGCTCACAATCAGATCAAATACACATACACACAGAGAGGCTCCAGTCACTTGAATCTGAGGCATTTTTTCTCTCTTTTACTCTCTCTCTTCCCCTCTTTCCAATATTCGTTGAAAGACTTTATCCGTGGAAACATGCAGCCATGTCGATCGGATTTTCTCACTTTTCTTCCATCTCAAGACCCATTAGACATGAGAGAGGGATCACAAAATTCGGATTTCAAGCTTCTTGAAGCGAATTTATTATACTCTTAGGATTCACTGTATTCACATACACATACACACACTCTCTGAAAGCCAATTGTGTTTATGCGAAAACTTTGACTTACTGCTTATCAATTGACAGCGATTCACGTAAACTTTTCCATGGATTTGCCTCATAATTATGTTATTTTTTCATCTCTTTTTGAACCCGCTTTTCTTTTTCTGTTCACACACCCATAGAGAAGAAGAGAAAAAAGCTCATGATGGCATTTTATAACTCACAAGCAGTCGATTGACAGAGAGAAAGAGAAGATATTCTTCACTCCTCGAGCAAACATTTGATTCGAAAATTTTTAACAAAAAAAAGAGTCATGAAAGAATGTTGAGAAGTAAACAGAATTTTTTTTCTATTCGACTTGAAGCTACTCTATCGGTTAGGCTCTCATCTCAGCAACTGCTTACAGATTCATCTCATTCTCATACAGACAGGGAATCGTTTGCTCATTCCAATGAATTTCTATTCTACCAAAACTTTTTTTACGGTCTCTCGGTCAGTTGTGGGGATAAACCTTGTACATGTATTCCTCTTTCCAGGATGAGGATTCCAAAGCAAATCGATTCTCTCTCCATGTGTGTGTGTATTCTCTATTCTCTCCTCTCAACCTTTGTGTGTGTGTGAATAACTGTTAGACATTCACTCACTTTTTTGTCGATTTGCAGATTCTATTCAAGAAAGGATGAAAAAGAATACTGAGCTTCCCTTTCATCACCCCCTTAGAAAAAACTGTTTATTTTTGTCCTTATTTTTACGTTAAGAAGATCATGCTTTCAGTCGACTTCTCACTTTGCATGTAATTATTGATTCAAAATTGTATGTCCATGGGGCGAATAGAAGGGTTTCCTGAAGGTAAAACTTTTTTTGACAACTTACAATCTCTCTCTCCTGTTTCAATACTTTTTCGTCTCTCTCTTTCTTTCACATGGAATTCTTATGAGCAAAAAGTGGTTATTAATGAAACCTTTCAGATGTGTTGAATATGGAAGAAGAATTTTTTCTCTCTTCTTTTTCTCATCTTCATCCATTGAGCATCAGTTTTTTTTACTCAAAGATGTTTTTCAAGATTTCATCCCTCAATTCCCTTGCATCATGTTTACCGACATCTTGAGATCATATTTGAATAGGAATTTCTTTTTCTTCTTCTAGGGTACTTCTGCTTCATGTTAAACTGTGGAGAGTGTTTGACTGATTGAATTGAAAATGTTTCATGTAAATCGATCAAAAAGTACATGAAAAAGTATAGAATAGGCATGAGAAAAACTTGGAAAAAAAAGAGAGAAAAAAAAGTATTCTATATTCTTTTTTCGAATTTAACCTGGAGAAATCTATCACAAGATGCTTAGGTCTATTGAACAAAAAACGAAAGAAAAAGATGTCGAAAATATTGCAATATTTTTGTCATCAAACACATAATTCCAAATCCATGTCAAACTTTTAACAGAATATTTTTCAAAAAATAGAAAGAGCGGAACACAATTCTCTTCCCTATACCAGAACTGTCAATGATTTAAACTTTTCCAGTGTTTCGAATTTTGTTGTCATTTCCCAATGCAATAATTCATATCATCCATGCTAGATTGAGTGAAATTCGTTCATCCGTTTATTTATTTCGCTCGATTTTTTTGCCCCAAGTTTCCTCTTGAGATTTGATGGGCCTATCATTCAGAGAAAAATTGACCCTGAACATTGTTTCTTTCGAAAAAATGTTTGGAAATAAGAAAAATTTTCTTCTATTTCTGCTGACTATAAGATTGAAGAAGATCACTCATTGTGTTACTTGAGCATGGTTGAAAATTTGTGCAGGTTTCAGCATTTTATAGTTGATCGTTTTGCCTACTACATCCACTCATCAGTTCTTTTTGAAGAAAAGCGAGAGAAGAGGAAATGAAAAATCTCAATACATGTCACGATAGGAAGTATTCTCCACTTCATTCTACTTACTTTTCCTTTTTTCTTCTCCATTGCATTCCCTTTCTCTATCTCTCTCACAACGGAAAAGATGAGGTAAACTCTCATCTACTAGGAAAGCTCTACTATTTGATTGCTATACGCTTTGTGTACAGTATACTTCTTCCAGTCTCTCTCTCTCTCTCTCTCTCTCTCTCTCTCTCTCTCTCTCTCTCTCTCTCTCTCTCTCTCTCTTCAATGATCGCATAGGAAGCTTTGAATGTTTGAATAAGTTGTGTTTTTCCTCTCGATTTCTACATCATTCGGAATGCAACATCAACATTTAGTCTCTAAAAGTTTATGGAGTATTCCAGGAATACCCAAAAAGGATGGACGAAAAGCAATCAAACTGCGATGGAAAAGTTTTGAGCATCTTCTCTCTCTTCCTCTTTTGCTGAATTCTATCAAGATGGATAGCATACTTCTCGGAGATCCACAAATTAGCCTAGTAACATAGCTTATTTGAGGTTCTTCCTGAGATTGAGAGCTGATTTTATCATGCTATTTCAAAACTTATTTGAAATCATATTGAAGCTGCTTGAGAAGGGTGGCTAGAAAATTTTAGCCCAGTCAGTATAAGTCTGGGCTTGTATTTGCAAGTTTATGAAGAAACTGAGCATATGATTCCCTCGTATTTCAAATACAAGAAGCAGATGGAAAATATTTGATGAAATCAAGAATGATATTGTTTCCATCTATAAGAACAAAATATCAGAGGCAAGATTTTATAAAGTCATAGATGTATATCCTATTCACTTAGAGCTCTCTATTGGTTCCACTTGAATCTACTTTTTTGTGTGAGCTTGATGAACACATGAATGAAATTGGCTTGCATCCATCTCATCAAGCTGATTGGTGCAATAAGTGCTCACAATTTTATCAAGCTTCTTGTAAAATACGAAGCGGTAGATGCAGATTCAATTGTCCAAAAAACCAGATACCACCTTCATCCTGGGACAAAATCAACAGGGTTTTCTCATCTTGATATCATCAAGTGTTCTGGATCTGAAAAAATTAGTTTCACTTCCCCATTCAACCCAGCTCATAAAAGTAATATCACCTCTATTGATAAAAATTAGTAATGTAATTGCCGAAAATGGTAGTTATATTGAACAATTTGAATTACTCAGAGTTACAATGCAAACGAAATGTCATTCTCCTTTCTATTTCCATTAGTCAACTCAAATTGAGCATTTCATGCTTCCTTAATCAAATTTCATTTTACACACATATCTTTCATCTAAAGTGTCATTTTTTCACTTTTTTATCTTTTTCTCTTTTCATTTTCTATTTATTGTAGGGTCCAAACTGTTACCAAGCAATCATCGTCAAACAGTACATCCTAATGGAACTTTGATAATCCGAGATATTGTCAAGGAAAGTGATGAAGGTTACTACAGTTGTACAGCAGTCAATGGTGAAGGATTAGAGTCTTCAAATGGCTTCCATTTATCGATAAAAGGTGAGCAAAAGATTCGTCAATAGATTGTGCCTTAACAGATATTTTACTCAGATTTGGAATGGTTCAGTTTCTTTTCTCATCGAATCGATACACTTCTTTCTGTCATCTTTTTTGATTCTTTTCCGATCTATGTGTGCCCAAAAGTGTCGAATAGAAGAAAAAAGCATTGAGCCATGAAACGCGATCATTCCATAGTTTACCTTATCTAAACCACTATTCTGAAGTTATGAGTTACTACAAAACTTTAATCGTCCTTTGATATTTTACAAAATAATCTCTTCTCTATGAGAATTTTTCCACTATAAATCTTAGCTCTAAGCTGTATGTGGTGAAAAATAAGTTTCATCAATTTTTCAAAGTCTTAGAACTTTGACACTCAAAGGAACAGATAAGAGAACTGCACTTCTTTACCATTCTTCATGGCAGAATTCATACAGTTGAGCTGACAATCAAACTGATATGTTTTCTCATCTGGTGATGAATATTCATATATGTTATTGGGAGCCCAAAAATATGGGAAATCATTTCTGGCTAGCTGATATGATGATAGTTTATTGCTGTCTTGAGAAATTTTCATGATGACTCGACCAGAATAGTGCATTACATTCCCACACCCAATCTGCAAGCTGATGGCTTTTGTGTAATCTTTAACGTTCTAAATGATAGTGTACAGATTCTTTTTCTCAATATGACCATAAGATGATTGTAATTACCCGGGAAAAGTATCAATATTGACTGGCATGTCCCACTCTCTATCATAAAACTTTTCTTTCCTCTTGTTGGCACCTTCTCATTAGACTTTGGGCATGAAAATAGATCCAGAGGAGGTTGAATGCCAAGTGTTAGCTAGCCTATTTGCAGACAAATTCAAACACACCTTCCCTCTATCATCATGATGGAGAAGATGTTGGAATCTTTCCGCAAATATCTACACTATTATATGGCAAGTGTTGCCAAAGTTATTCTCTCTCTCCTCCTTATGCCCAGCATCTTGAGCTCTAACCATCGTCATCATCATCAGTGATCTTTCTCTCTCCCTTTCACTTTCTCATCTTCATTGCCCTAGGATAGTCATTTGATTGCAATTCTCATAGTAAACCTAAGATCATTGCCCAAAGGTGAACAGTGTGAGCTTACTTTCTCTCACCCAATTTGTATCTATACTTGAGCGACCCAACTTAATGACAACATCCGAAATTCATTCCCTTTTTCCAGGTCATTTTCACTATTCATTCATTTTGACTATCTCCGCCAGACTTTTTTCTTCTTTATTCCCAGAGAATATATGTATATACATATACAGACATGAAGTATGAAAGGCTAATCTTTTCCCAAGTTTCTTTTACTCTATTAGTACTCAGAGGAAGGAGAAAAAGAAGAAGAAGAATAGGGAAGAATAAGAAGAGGAGAGAAAGTTTTCTATTGAAAAATGAAGCAAAATGTTTGACAGCAAAAGTTTTTTTTAATGACAATTTGCCAAATGTTGCGAGGCATAATATTGGAATATTGTTCTTATTGAACAGTCAAATGTATGCAAAATTTCGATTCTCTAGAACTGAGAAAAGAAAGTTGCAGAATAATAGATGTAATCGATTTTCTTCTTATCAAAAAGAATAACTGTAAATCTTTTGTGAGGCGACAAATCAATGTTAACATGAGAATTCTTGTGACTTGTCATCTAATGGCATTAAACAATGCTCATCTCATCCAATTTTCTTTCATTAATCTTGCCTTTGCAATTTGCATGCAAAATTGTGGTAAAGAAAAATGATTACCCAGTTGAAGATAGAAGAACTACAAGTTATCAGAATAATGATGATAGCTCATCTTACTAATAATGGAAAGATTTATTGAACTTTTTTTCCGCTCATCTTCCTCTACTTCTTACTCTCCTTATTCCTATTCCCATTTTCCCATTTCTTAACAAACCCTTGAACTGGACTTTATTTCACCAATTTTTATCACATTTTTCCTCTCTCATCTCCGCATCTTTTCTCTCCACAGTTGTGCCAAAAATCGATCCCTTCCAACTGCCACTTGGTATTCAAGTGGGCCAAAGATTATCCATAGCTTGCACTGTGATCAGAGGAGATTCACCTTTCTCCATATCATGGCTAAAAAATGGTACACCAATCGACTCTGATCATCACCACAAAGATTCATTATCTATTCATCATCTTGCCGAATACTCATCTACTTTACTATTCAAAGCGATCAAAGCTGAACATGAAGGAAATTATACTTGTTTGGCCAAAAATTCTGTTGGACAAGATTCGCATACACAGATCATGAGTGTTCATGGTGAGTAGCTTTTTCTTTCCATGGGAATGAGCTCATCGAGAAAAACTTTCATGTCTTGTGAGAGAGAGAGATGCAGTCGAATTGAAATTGATTCGCTTTCTCGGGTAAAGAGATGAGTAGCTGAGTGAAGAATGAAGAGAAAGAAGATTCTTTCATGATAGCCTCTACTCAAATTCTCTCAATACACGTGATATAGATACTGTACTCAAATTGGAATGTATGATGATTCAAATCCTATTAGACCATAGGTGAATACTTTTTCTCAAGATACTGGAGGTGTCTCTGTGAGCGAAGATAGGCTGATTATCTTATGCATAATGTATTGAAGCATACTTTAGCCCTGAACTTAGTTTTTTTCCGCTAATCGATGTGAATGTTATTAGTTTCTTTCATGTAAAATAGCTCTTCTATGGATCTCTTCCGAGTGGTATTCAATCAAAATTCGTTAGTCTACATATTCCATATTTTGGGCGCTATTTTTATTATTCATCAAACCTTTTTCCTACAATTTTTATCACCATATTGATTTTATTTTCTTGCTTTTACTTGCAAGCTGATACCTTTTTAATACTTCAACAGCTTTCTCAAATATTATTGCATAATTTTCAAGGAAGGGTCTCATAATCACAGTATTCCAAGGGAACATCCGCGATATTGAGGGATCGAAGACGGTTGAGTTTTGGAATATCATGAAATCACTAGTACTAGATTCAGTTTTGAACAGTTAGTGCAGGAAAGATTGCTTTTTAGCGAATATTGATGATCATAATCCTTATAGGTCAAGATAAAGGATCCTCTTATGGAAAAAAACAAACTCTGAAAAATTTCACCCAAACAAAAATTCCAAAGCATCTGCATGGAATAAAAAGTAACAGCCGATGTCAGTTATATATAAAATCTAAAGAAAAAATTACGTTCTCTTATAAAATACATATCTCGTGCTAGAGTCTGACTTCCTCAAAACAGTTGAAATTAATTGTATTAGCTTCGAATAGTTGAATAAGTCTTGGGTTGAATGTTTGTGGTGTAGAAAATCTCAGTTTACCAAGTCTAGGAGACTATTCTATGGATGTTTCAATCGATTTAATTCAAAGAAAGAAACGGATGATTCACATCATGAGCATATTCATGAGTAATTATCCAGGTCAACTCCTCCACTCAGATTACAATTGTACATACAGTTGATAGTTTGAGCAGAATGTTTCTATCTCTCTCTCTATCTATCTTCATTGTATGATTTATGCATGGCTTAAGAAGCTTCCTTGCTTACTTACTTCTTTTCCATGGAACAAGGCGCTTAGATCTTCATCCAAGTTTCAGATACACTTGTTTTATACACATATTCACGATTCTCAATGAAGCTGCTTGTTATAGTCATTCACCTATTGTTCATCAACGATTTATGATTTAATGTACCAGCATCAATCATATACATTTAATATTGGTATTCTCATTTGATGTTATCACGACGACTGATAGAACAATGGTCAAACTTCCTTCGTCTACCTTATCCATTTTCCATATTATTATTATTATTATCATTCTTATTTTCGATCAATCATGAGAAATATGACTTCCAATTGCACTGACACACACTTCGATCAGACACGATTCAGTATAAGGAACTACTGTCCAGTTGTCCTGTAGTACGAGAGGGTTTAAATGTCCTTAATCTTTCCATCTTGATGTTCAATTTATTGCATCTTCCTTTCTCTATGCACCTCACCTGATATATATTTACGAAATTGCCATCTTATTGGCATCTTATATGGAGGTCATTTTTTTGTTATTAGGGCTTGACAAATAATCAGTGGATCCAAATACGTCCCTATTTGACAATAGAATCACCATCAATAGCCAGCCTCTTAGGTCTCTCTCTCTCTCTCTCTCTCTCTCTCTCTCTCTCTCTCTGTTTCATCTCTTTTATCAAGCTCCATAACAACGTCCATTCTTTTTTCATTACTTTGGGCTTCCAGCTATTGAATGGATTGAATCCAATGGATAGAAGAAGAAAAAGAGTCACTATTTCTTCTGATTATTTCAGGATAAGTTATCGAGACTGTTTACTTGACCAGTGGAACTCAATTTTCTTACATCCACTCTCTTCGCCTCATTGACGCTACTTCTCATTGTCATTGCAAACACTGTCCAAGGAAACTTTCCCTATTACTTTCTCTCTCTCTCTCTCTCTCTCTCTCTCTCTCTCTCTCTCTCTCTTCCTCATTCCATGAGACTTTCCATGATACTTCATTCTTTGATCATCCATTGTTAGCCTGAAAGTTATACTTTGGGAATGTTTTCTAATTCGATCTCTGCTGTGCTCTCAAGTGGAGAGAGAGAGGAAGAGATTGAGCATCATTTTTCGACTCGTGCTGCAAATGCCCAGTGACTTGGTGGATGGTGGGTGTTGATGGTGATTATTACTCTTGGGATCCAACAATCAACTAACCAAATTGAAGAGAAGAGGTGCTCATCTACACTGATGAGAGGGTTGCAAAATTATTCAATATAGTCACTTGCTTGTCTTTTGACTGCTCCATTCTTGTGTAGTCTTGCAGGAATGTTCACTTTTTCTCAGCTGAAAGTTATCTACTTGATGTTCATCAAATGACACTGATCGGTGTATTGTTGTCATCTGCTGAAAGATTTTCTCAAATCAAACACACTGCTCTAGATTGTTCATCATCTATTCAAGGATTTTCGATTCCTAGGTCATGAAAACAAAGATAAGATCGGAGGATAGAAATACTATATTAAGATTGCATGGAAGAGTTACCATGAATGTTTATATATATGAATGTGGATTCAGGCTATTGAGCCAAGTTTTTCTCGATTTGCGTTGCTATTGAATGACAAAAAATGAGAAGAAGAATTGTTGATACTAACTGGATGCTGGGCTAACTGCGCGTGAAAAGCATTCAATACCTCTCTATGAATGCCTTTTTTTGTGTTTTTATTGATCCAAGCATAGAGATTTTGCACTTGAACCTCTGAAAGTAACCGATAGCTGATCCCTATGGGCTTAGACCATAGGTTTACGATGATTTGCACTGGTTCATTTCTATTATCTCCACTTTTCTCACCTCTTTCAGCTCCACCTCAATGGCTAGAGGAACCAATGGACAAAAGTGCTACAAAAGGTCAGCATATATGGATAAACTGTCAAGCTACTGGCAGTCCTCAGCCCTCAATCGTTTGGAAAAAGTTTCAAAGTAAGTGAAGATAATGTGATCTCACTTAATAATCATGATTGAAGATATCTATCGGAAAAGAATATAACTATTATCGTAAATGGTTGACTATCTGGGCAAAATTTTATGCTTTCCACAAGCTTTTTCGTCGCTCAAATCTCATACTTTTATCACCTATTACCTTTCATGAGGGATTTAGGTGAGCATTCTTTGGTACTCTTCTAGATTCCATGGCACCTGATTTCTTCCAGTTTGGTCAGAGTCAGACAGATTCAGAATTATCCAAGCTTAGTCGAAAAGAAAGTGTAGCTTCCTTTACCAATCGAAATCTGGTCACAAAATAGATTAAGGATTATCTAATTATGTCTCTTTATCAGGTAACACTAATTTAGGTGACTGTTAACAATCAAGAATTACTCTACAGTTGACTGTCAGTTGATCAAGGATCGTGGAACAGTTTCGCTTTTCCCCAATGTTGAGATTGCTCAAGCAAGAAAATATAATATGTTTCTCTACAATCAGCAGGATAGATTTTGTCTCGTATATGAGCAGAAAATTTGTGTGCAACTCGCATAGGATCTTCATTTTATATGCTCGAATAAATCGGTTCATAGTGGCCAGAGAGAATCAGAGAGAAGAGAAATAGATAGATAGAAAGAGGGAAAGAAAAAGAGAGGTAAACGGATTGGGAAGAGAAGAGAATCATCGGAAAGGTCCACACTCAGAAGCTATTGTCTATCGAAATGAATTTTCTCTTCCCTCTGATTCTCTTTCTTCCCTGATCGGGTCAGCCAACAGTTTGGCTTTGTGAGTTAGTCTGCCTTGAGTATGCTATATAGCACAATGTTGCTCGATATTAGGCCAGTTTGTTTTGTATTCCGCTCATCCTCTTATCACCATTCATTCTTCATCTTCTTCTCTTCTTATGTCTCTCTCTTTCCCTTCTATCTTACTATTTCTTGGCCAAATGATCTCGATCCTCCGATTAGCAAGGACTATTCTTCGTGTTCTTCTCTCAATTCTATTCTGAGCTCTTGTTCCTTTTTCCCCTTTCACTGTCTCATGCTTCCAACCTTTCTCTCTCTCTCTCTCTTTCTCTTTCTCTCTCTATCCTAGTGAATCAAGTATCTTATACCGTTTCCAAATCTTCATCCATGATGTAGAACAAGAAAACATCCTCATGAATGATACAATCAATCTGATTGTCCATTTCCATTTTCTTATCGATTTTCTGCTTCACTTAAGCCCTAAAAATTGAGCCGGTCTTGTCTCTTTTTGTTGTAACTTATCTGACGCTATTTTTGCTCTCTATTCATGTGGATCAGATTGTGTGTTATGTGTTCTTTTTTGATATTATTTTTGAAAGAAAATATCAATAAAATACAAACTCTTGATGGTAAGAGGTGAAAAATTTATGAGCTCTCGTTAAAATATCAAAAATAGAGGAATCCCCGTCTTCGAACTTGTTTCATCCATTTCAGATCAATCCTCGAAGAAAAGTACTGTATCCATCACCGAATTCTGAATATTATCTTATTCAATTCGATTAGGAATGTTATGTTTTCTAGACAGAATGTTTCACACAATCAGATAGAGGTATTAATCAGCAAACGTTCATCCTCAAAGAAAACAGAAATAGATTACAGATTCAATGATAGTATTGTAACAAGATTTTGTTTTAAGCCTATGAAACTTTATTTGCATCTCAATCCAATTCAAATGTGATTCGAACAATTTCTCGCTCTATCATCTGAATTGAAATCATGAGATCTTATCTGAACCTTTAGATAGCACTATTCTGATGTTTACTATACTCTTCTGATGATCAAAATTCGCTTGATGAGCTCAGTTTCCGTATTCAAAAACTTGCATGTTGCATTTGCAATCGAACTGCCTTTTTCATGTCTCAAATTCATCAGTATCGATCTAATTGAACATTTGCTTTCTATTAGCTTTGATGATTCAAACTGATTGAGAGTTTGTGTGTTTGTTTATGAGGAAAACTTTGAATTAAACGCTCAATGACAAATGATTTCGGGAAACCCCGATCATTTGGGAGCGAAACAATTCAGAATACTCATGATGTAGGCAATACTCTTTCGCCTGCTTTTCATTCCATTTCCTATCTAGCCATCTTATGTCTACCAATTTTGTCTATCTGTGTTATTGTGTGTGTGTCAACAAACTTGATATGTTCTTCACAAACACCCACAACATTTAAACTTCCAAGTGAATTTGATCGTGTTCATTAGAGATTGATAAGTATTCTTCACTCGATTCTGGTATCGATCCGATTTACTCATCTTCCTCAAATTCTTTCTCTTTGTACTCAATCTTCTCTAGACTCTTCTATGTCCTATAAAACGCTGGTCAGTTCATTTCACATCCAAACACTGGACAATGGAACATTGTTCATCAATGACATTCAGCCAACGGATGTTGGCCTTTATCTCTGTCAAGCATCCAACGGAGTGGGAATGGAATTAAGTAAAGTCATTTACGTCTCAGTACATGGTTAGTAGTAATCTTAGGGAATATTTTTCTTGTGAATCGGAGCAATTCTCAGTTCCTCATCCCTAACAGTTCCATTCATCCCTACTCCATTCCTCCACTTACAGTATTTACAGGTTGTATTCCCATGAAGATCCCTCTTTCCTCGTCTTTCCTTCTCCTGCCCAGCATCCCTCACATCTTCTCTTTATCCTCTTCTCTCCCTCTCTTTTGCCCGGAGCAAAATGTGGCTCCTCATCATCAGTGCAAATGAATAAATAGCGTGAACAGTGGGAAGCGATACATTTGAGTAAATAGTTGATCAAATTGGCAAGTTTATCTCGTTCATTAGCAGAAACGGAAAAATCATCACTCAAATTCACTTCCATGGCTATTGCTATTCCCTGCCCAGAATTCCCTTAGTTTCACTGGTTTCTAATTCATTTTTCTCTTCTCTTTTCATGAATATGATTCATTTCTCAGATGGAGCTCACTTCCGATCCCGATTTCAGTCCCTAGTCTCAACCAAAATGGAAGAGGTTCGACTTTCATGTGAGGCTACTGGAGAGAACCCGATTTCGATCAATTGGAAGAAGAACAATAAGCCCATTATATTTGATCCCAAAAGGTATATATACTATCTTCGGATATCATCATCAGCATCCTCCTTTTCCTCATCATTTTTCTTTCTCTCTCAATCTTCTTCTTCTTCTTCCTCTTTTCCTGTGTCCAGTTGAACCGTATTCTTCTAGGCTCAATCACATTCCTCTCTCTCTCTCTCTCTCTCTTTGGTCTTTCTTATTTTCTTTACTCAAATCACGCCACATTGAAAGTGAGCTTTTGTTATTATCGAGCGTATTTTTCTTTTGCCTCTGTCTTTTCGTGATTCTTTTCATATATTGAACATATTGAATCGCGTTTAACTCCTTTCATATTTTTCTATACACTCAACAATATAATGGAGATGACCTCTATTTTCTTCAACAATTCCAGCTTATCTGCCTTTTTCAAATATTGTCCATTTCTTTGTCCTTTTTTGCATTCTCATCATCTTCCTCATCTTTGTCTACCTCATCCTTTTCTCTCTCTCTCTCTCCTCCATCTTCTCCTCCTTATTCTTCCAATCACTTTCACCTCACTGGCACGACATCAGATTGTGTGCAGAGAAAAATGATCTTTTTCAACCATTTATATCTCATAGATGATATTCTGATATTATTTCTTCATCTTTCCCAATCTTCTACAGGACTATTTTGGATGAGAAAATGACCACCACTGGTTTCATTTCTCAACTGCATATCATGGCCGTAGAACGTTCAGACAGTGCTCTATATGTTTGTCAAGCTGTGAACGGATACGGAAAAGATGAACACACGATTCAACTCATTGTCAAAGGTGACTCTTTCTCATCTTCTCTCTCTCCAGCATCTCATCCCTTTCCTCCCTCTCTTCTTTCTCTTTCTCTCTCCTCTATTTTTTCTTTTCTCTATTCTTTATCATCTTTCTCACTTCCTTTTCTCATCATTCACATTACCGATGCATTTGCTTAGCTCAACTGTCACATTCAGTGTTTTGATTATCATTCTTGTAAGCTCAAGCATCTTTGCGCTCCAATCTTGTCCCTGCAAGCTGCATTCTTCCCTAGTAGATTGGCAACATTCTCATTCTTATTCCACTATCTTATTCTCATTTTTGTTCCATATAAAGAAGCTCAAAAGCATGCTTTCTCGTTCTTTTTTGATCACTTTCTCATTCAAGCATTCTCTCTCTCTACGTCTGTCACTTTCGTTTGGCTTCCATTTTCCATATTAATATCATACTCACTTGACACTATGACACGGTTTGATCATAAAATTTTGTCTACCTTCCTCATTATTCACTAGACTGATCATATCCATTTCTATTTGTATCATTGCACACATTTGGAAATCAATGCATCACATAATACATGAGCACACCATACCTTTACATACATTTATCCATCCCATCATGGTTGAAATTCGAAACCATTCTCAAATCTGGAAACGAATTATCTTCTCAAATCCTTTTCATACACCCAAAAATGGACCCCAAAATTTTCATCCCAAATTTTATGATTCTTTTGGGAATCTGAATAATGGCCATGCGAATCGATCTTGTTTACTTTTGTTAACTCAAGCGGCTCGTGGATAGAGATCTGAATGAGAATCTCATGAGCTTCCCCAAACCTCTCATATTGCGTGTGCCTAGCTGCCTGTGTATATATATATATATATATATGTGTGTGTGTGTGTAATAGGTGAAGAATGGATAAGAGATTATGAGGCCAGGATGACAGAGTATATTTACTGTTGAGAATGATGGATGTTGGAATGGAGGAAGTGGAAGTGGAAGGTGAAGGAAAGAAAGAAAAGAAAAATCGACCCCTACATACACATACAGTTACTAGTGAGAATGCAAGTGGCTAGAAATCAGACAGACTCAATTCTCCTGTCATCATCATTCACTCCTATGGACTTTGCATTCTGCCTTGTACTTGGGATAAAATTCTCTCTCTCTCTCTCTCTCTCCTCTGTATATATTGTGTTTACTTATTTCATAACCATCGTTTCTACTTCCCCTCTACTTTGCTTGAACCACTCCACGCATCATTCATGTCCTGCTGATGCTAAATCAATTCATCATCAATGAATCGAGTTGAAAAAAGATCACTTAATCATATCAAAAGATTCACTTGTTTCTTAAAACTTTCAACTATTTCAATTTTATTCAAAATATTTTCATCCTAATGTATTCCCCAATATATCACCTGAACACCCTTCTCCAACCTGTGTCTAATTTTTCACTACCAATTACTGACCTTAATTTACATTTATAAATATACACAGAGCCACCAGATCCACCGATTGATATTCGTATAATGGAGGTCAAAAGTCGTAGCATGAAATTAACATGGAATCATCCGTTCAATGGAAACAGTGGCATAACTAAATATCATATCTTTCTACGAGAACACAATGAACTGATTAGTATGTATGGAATGCAAATGCGAAATTTTACGGTTCCCGCTAGTGACAAATCATGGATAATCAAAGATCTAGTGCCTTATACTAACTATTCTATTTGCCTTACTGCTGTGAATGAAATCGGTGAAAGTGATTCAAGTCATGTTATGCGTATTCAAACGGACGAAGAAGGTAAGCCGATCAAGGAATTGTTTCTCTTCTTCTTCCTATTCTTCTTATTATGTTTAATTTTATGAAAGATTTCTCAAGAGATTTGGTTTATTGAATAAGCAGCTTCTGATTTCTTCCTCTTCTTATTATTCCTCTTTTTCACTTTTATTCTCTTTTCTTTTCTCTTCCTCTCCTCAATCTCTTCCTCCCATTTCAGTGCCAAATGAACCTCCTAAACACATTAAAGCATATGCAATCTCATCTAAAACTATCAAAGTTACCTGGGATGTAAGTATAAATAAATTTTATCCTACAAGTTTATGCAAATTTTATCACAAGCCCAAAAGTGTAGTACTATAAGAAACCTTACTGTTATACTGATATTAAGTATCAAATCGATTGAAAAAACCAAAGGAAAATAGAGAATGAAATGTAATAAGAAAAGATCATTCAGCTTCGATTGAATGAAACATTTTACCTTCCGGCTTATGAGAATAAGGAACAACACAGAGAGAGAGAGAGAGAGAAAAGATTCTCCATGCATTGATGGTGGTTCCAAAATCAGAGTCAAAATTCGTACATACATACACAGAAGAATGAGAGGATGTTGTGATAGAATGAAAAAGAAAACCATCCGATCGATGATGCTTTGAAATTCAAATTAGACAGCTTCTTGGATTAGTTGCATACACACACAAAAAAGGAGCCAAAATTTTGGCTTCTTAGAATGTGTATTCCCTTTCTGAAGCTCTCTGAGGTTGATCGTAATGGGTAGCGAATATATCAAGCCAAGATGGTTTTTATGGTTGAAGAAAGGAAAAAATTGGTTTAGCAAAAGATGAGAGTAGGAAAAGTCAGCGAAAAGAAAGTGGATTATCATCATTTTCCATATTTAAATGAAATGAAAAAGGGAAAAAGAGAGAAAACACACATCCCACTACTTTTCCGAGGGCAAACTTGGTGCCTTCTCTGATTTCCTATTCAGGAGCAATAACAATAATGTTTCCTGTTAATGTGTCATATTTGTCAACCCATAATTCAATCATCATCATCCACATCACCATTGCTGCTAACACATTTGAATATATGGACAGTGATTATGCAAATGAGATGAACTTGCTGGCAATCTAATCTGCTGTCATTTGCTCCAGTAAAAAGAGAGTGTATGTATATGAAAGAGAGAGAGAGAAAGAGTGAAAACCATAAAAGGGTGGACAAATTTCAAGTCAACTAGGAATATGAAGATCAAAATTATGCATATGAAAAGAATATTGATCGAGGTGATGTTTTTCTGGTCATCATATAGTCTATGACGTTGGACTCTTTTTTACCTCAAAATCATTATAGTTAGATGTTTTCTCCAAATTGAAAGTAATAACAACTCCAATGTGTGAATACTTTCACATTGTTTCCCTAGCTGATTGAACAAGAATTCAATGAGAAACTCTTATGTAGTTGATTATTAGCTGAACTTTTTCATTTGCTTATTCTCAGATGTTTTCTTTGCTTGCTCCTTTTTCTTTTCTGGGAACAAAGTTTCCAGAATTTTCCATCAGATTTACACTGAGAAATAATCTGATCAAGCAGTCAGTCTGAGATTGGTTTCGAGATTTCCTATCTTAAACATTTCAATCAAAGTAAAAAATATGCTATATGTATTTGTATTATTCCAAAGCGAAGAGAATCTGTTTGAAATCAGTGCATTTTTTTTCACTCTAATTTACTCTAATCCTTCAGTGAGTACACAAGTACTCAGAGGAGGTAAAACGAATAAGAAAAAGAAAAAAAAGAATAGGATCCATAAAAAATGAAGACGTTACGTTGTTCATTGTAGAGAGCTTAAGTTAGCCTTAAGAAGTCGAAACGAAAGCTCATGTCACATACTTTAATCCGATCATAGATCAAGTAGACTTAACGCATCTATTCGATCTTATGATTGGTGAGAAGATAGCATCTTTCATCTATGTCCCCAGTCTGTGTCTATGGTCCATCCTTGATCACTATTAAGTATTGTTTCAGCTCCAGAAGTTCTGAGAAGAACACAATACTCAGAACTGGGTTACAAGAAAAAAGAAGAAGAAAGATCAGTACACAATGAGACAAAATATAATCTTCATCGATTTATTCTTATACTCATCAGTTGAGATTTGATTCAGGGAAAGCTGAAAAGTTGCTTCCTTCTCATGACTGTTGATACTTCATGTGAAAAGATGAATCGTTAATTTATTGGTGAGAATATTGGAAACAAAACGATTCTTGATATGGAAAAAAGATTATGTAAACGATTCATTCCAATCAAGTCAAGCAAAACCATAGACTAATTTAGTGGTACTCCATTTGTGGAGCTTATTTACATAAAAAGTGCATGATTAACTGTGTGAACGTATTGTGTTCAAGTATGAACCTCTTGGAAAAGCATTCTGTGCTTGGAATGAAAGAAATGAGCTGAGGAGTAATTTCATCCTCTGATGAGGGGAAAATTCCTGAAGTGGCTGGTATTGATTTGAAATTCTCTCCTCAGTCTCCTGTTATGCTTACCTCTGATCCCTGTTCAGATACAAGCTTGCAGATTGCCCAGCTTTTTTTCTATTTCTGTTTGGATTCTTTTTTCATCCCACTAACATTTGTGTATAATCTATAAGCTAAAATTAATCAAAAAAGTGTGCACTATAATTGCTATCAAAATATTCCAATCAGACACCATCTCATTTGATACCTTATCATCGACTGAGTGTATCAGTAGCTTGTGTGTATGTATCTTACCAAACTTTACCTAAATAGTGATACTCATTCTACACCCAACATGTGAACAAAGGTTAATGAGCAATAGACTGAAATATGTCATTAACAAGTGTGAAATACTGAGTCATAGGAATGAATAATGAAAGTTTCATATGATCTTCTTTGTGTCGATAAGTTCACGCTGATCAACTTTCTGATACCCTGTAGTGGTAGTGGAAAGTTGAAAGCCACCCATAACGATCCCAAAGATCCATCTTTAAAAGAGAAAAAGTGTCGATTGGAATGGCTTCTGAACACCCACCATAAAGAAAAAGAGAGAGAGAGACACACATACCCATAGCCCAGTGGAACACACATTTATTTTGGTCATTCATTTATACCCATTTATCCATCCATCTATCTACTTTCCAATGACCCTGGATTCTTGAGTTACTTTCTCATGGCTTTCACCATGTAAAGATTTGTTCCATCTCTCTCTTTCTCTCTCTCTCTTTTTCTTATTCTTTCCATTCCATTCCCATTGTCACTTTATTTTCTTGTCACTCTTTTTTTCCTTAAGGCATCCCAACGTTAACCATCATCATAGCACTTACTGACATTTTCTAGTAAATGATGACCAAAACATCATCGATTGAGTTTTTACTTTACCCACAGACATACTGAGTGGAAAAAAGGAGGAAGAAAGAGAGAAAGAGAGGCTGAGAGAGAGAGAGAGAGAGAAAAAAAATGTGTAAAAACACTACAGAAATGGTCAACATTTAATATCTCATCATCTATTTTTTTTCGCCACATCTTTTTTATCCTTCTTTTTTGATCAGATAAATGAATTCATGTTCTTTGCTTCCTTGTTTTGTTCTCACTTACTTTGTTCACAGGCTCCCGAAACACGCTATCCATTTGGCTTGATTCGAGGCTATTACGTTGGCTATCGACCACATAATATTGAGCGTGGCTCATATTTGTACAAAACTCTATTCTTAGATGATGTGGAATTCAATTCATTATCTTCAAAGCCTGAAACCATTCTCAGCGATTTAGCACGAAAAACAAAATATGAAGTTGTGGTTCAAGCGTTCAATAGCAAAGGATCTGGAGTATTGTCTGAGCCTCTTTTGGTGGAAACGTTTTATGAAGGTAAGTACACAAAATTGAGAGAAATCTTAACTAAATGTGATTCACATGGAATGATGAGCATTTAACAAATGGGAATTTTTTAATCAATATATATTTCTAATAGTGAAAAGTAGTGCATATCCATTCATCAGAGAATTGATATTTTCAATTTGAATCCCTTTTATCCCTTTATGTTATGCTCGTGGAAGCTAAAAACCTTTTTACCTGACCTGTAAACATGATTCCCTCTCTCATTGAGTTACAAATCTGGGGATAAAATATATCGACATTACAGAAAGAGAATCATGCTTACGAGAAAGAATGTTTGGGTCAAAAGTCTGTCGAAAGCTTTGAAAGAGATTGAATTCTTTTGGGAATTTTACAGAATATATATCAAATTCCATAAGTTCTACTATTCTGACCCCTATGAGTCTCACTGAAACTCGATCGTAGCCTCCCTACTGTTGGTCCCTTAAAATTCTAAGGCTATCATTTTTCCACCTCCTCCATTTGACATCCATCCTCAATTTTTGGCATTATCTGAACCTCTTGTACAACAACAATTTATGATCTTGAGTAGGGTCAGCATTTTACTTTTCTCACCACAAAAACATCTCTCTACAAGCTATTTTGAAGTCTACACAAGATTTATGAGATTTTGGACTGTCAGCAATTGCAATGCATATTTTATTGAAAAAAAATATATATTTTCTCATATTTTACAGTGAAAAAGGAACACAGCTTCTCAAGCATTTCAATGTTTACACAATTTTGAAGTCTTTGAGAACAGCAAAATCTATTCTATTGTTTAGTTATTTTACAATCTATTTGATCGAGCTGAAGAAAAAATTTCACTGGACATCGCTATTTATACATGAACATCAGTATTCCGGTCATTTTTTTCTACCAAATACTGTCGTAACTAGACTCTTACACAGAAATTTGCCAATATTTGAACAATTCTTTCGTGAGAAGATACTCCTTCCCTTTTCTCTTTGAACTTTTTTTCTTCACATCAAAGATCTGACTATGCAATATTTCAACAATATAGGAGGAGACAAAAAAATTTCCTGAACAAGACAAGTATTTTGCCCCTTATTAGGCTTGCATATTCTCTCTTTTTTTCGACATGTACAATTCTTCTTCTTCTTCTTCTTTCTCTTACTTCATCCAAATGATGATTCTTTTGATTAACGTCACACTTTCATGGCATTCACAAGTACTCAAACCCTTGAGAATCTGTAAGAGAGAAGGTAAAACGAAGCCCAAGTCTCACTTATCTATCGTCTGAGTATATGCATGTGGAGCGGAAGAGTAGCTCGATTGGCTTGGAATAGCTTTGGGAATTGAGTTTCCATGCTAGATTCATCCATTTGTTTCTAAGAATATATCTTTCTTTTTCCTCTCACATGCATACATACAATCTGAATAGCTAACTTTTTCCAGCTACTTGAGATGCAACTCATTTTATTGCATTCCAGTTATCATAATGGTTTTATTGCCTAAAATTAATCAATTGAATTCAAATTGATCCACAAAATGGGACCAAATTTTCATTACACTTGATAAGGAGTAACTTGCTCCTGAGAAGAGAGAGAATGTGTGAAAATGTATGAGAATATCGAAATATTTATGTTCAAACCCAACAGTGCATACGATTTAAGTGTTTCACTGATTTTATTCATCAACTTGATGATGAGGCATGTTAGTGGAACTTTAACACCATCGATTTCATTGAATTTATTCTTATTCACTTTCCAGAACCTTTCAAACTGATTATCTCTCTCTCTCTTTCTCTTTCTTTTTGCTTCTCACAACTTGAGTAACCCTTTTCAGAAAATTTTCATCAGAGTTTTGCCTCCTTTCCTTGGCAAACATTCATCACATGGTGAATAGGAAAAGTGAAATGATTAATTTTCAGTATCATTCTCGAGAGAAAAGTGAAAGAGAGCGAGTCTATCATGATCACCATTTCAACATTTAGTCTTCAGAGTATTTCCAATTGACTTTAGGCTTTCATGATCGATTTTCCAATTTCTCTAAATGATTCCAACAACTCCTGATAATTTATCATCGTCTATTCCCATACTATTCTCTCTATTTTCAACTATCTGAATGGCACGCTATTTTCCAAACTCCAAAATAGTTCAAGTTTTTTTCACACTCCAAAAACTCATTTCATTCATTGCGATTGTACACAATGCAACACACTCTCTTTTCCCCTTTTCTACTGAATCTTTTTTCAACCTCTGATATTAACACTCAAACAGATCGCACTCATACACATATACACTTCTCTTTTCCAATATAATCCAAAAGAATTCAACCTGTGGACTATGAAAACTATGGATCCATTGAGGAACACTCAAATGTGGTTGGGGATGAAAATGATTGTAACAAAGAATCAAAAATCGAATGTATAGGAACTTATACTATCAGGTGGCTCTATATACATATACACATGAATCAATCCACTCTGTTCCTACTTTATTCACATATACTTGAGTTCATATACTCTATTTTCTTAGTCATTTCAAGACATGAAAAGAGTGTTATTTTACAGTGTGAGCTTCTCTCTCTCTCTCTCTCTCTCTCTCTCTCTCTCTCTCTCTCTCTCTCTCTCTCTCTCTCTCTCTCTCTCTTGACTCTTCCATCATCTAAGAGCTTGAAGCTAAACTGGGCTTCCAACAATATATCATGTATACATTCTAACTGGATTGATATCAAGCATGATTGGAAGGAAGAAAAGGGGCAAATGTTGTCGAAGCCCTCTGATATTTGATACATTGGAAGGATTTCATTTCGTTACTATTGGCATTCAGGAATCTCGAAATTCCATTAGAAGATCACAGTATTCAAAAAATAGTCACAACTAACAGTGCCCCATGACCAGAGGCTTTTTGAGATCCCAAGTCTGCTTCAATGCAACTTGGATTGATCCTAGAATCAAAACATTCATTAATTAAATCAGGAATACACATTTCACTGAATATTTCCATTCAATAGTGTTGATCAAGTCACTGCTTAAGATGCTCAGAGGAAAATCAATTCAATAATCTTTGATCCACTTATTTGATCCTTTTTCTTATGAACCTGAAACCAGTGAGCCGAATGATCGACACAAATTGAGTTATGCAGCTTATTTCATCATTCTTGAGTAATCTGAGCCATCTTTTTGGCTTTTCCATCATCATATTACGCTTTTTTGGACTCTCATATTCTCTCATCTTGATTCTCTTTAATATATATATACACACACACACAGATTTTACTATTCTGCCTCTTTTTCACTCTTCATTCTCCTTCTACTCACTCTCAAAATGAAACGTTCATCATCAATTATAAGATGCTTCGACGAATCACTGATAGCCGGAAAACTTTTCGAAATCTTTCGTTTGCTCCATAAAACATTTCCGTTCTATGCGATCATCCTGATGATCATGTTCATCCATTGGACATGGTTACAAGGAAAAAGTTTTTCTCTCTCTTCTTCTCTGTTGAAAAAAGAATAAAACAAAGTGAGAAATCTTGTACATGAGAAGGCAGATATTCTCTCTCTCTCTATATTTAACTGACCGCGAGTATATCTACCATGTAATGCATTGGAACACCACAATCTTGATCAGAAAACTCTACTCACTTGCCTCTTGTTTTGAAGGGAATGCTCATCATGAAAAAAGAGTTCTCTCATCGACATGACTTGTTGGTAATTTTTTGTCTCCTACTTCAGGAGAACAGAGAGGAAGAAGAAGAAGAAGTAAAGAAGAGTATCACTGATAGAGTAGTGAGAAAATCTTACACCAAGTACATAAGAGCAAGCCATCCAAATGTTAATGAGCTATATAAGATACAAAATGATGAAGTGTTTTTTTCTCTCTTCTCTCTTTACCCATCTTTGGTACTCTTCTTTTTTACTCTCTTTACTATTAGGCCATTCTGTATTTCGCTTGAGATGATATCAAACTTTGCGTTTCCCATCACAGTTCATGTGATATTGGCATTTGAGGATGAAGATGTCGTTAGCATCTTTATATGATAGTAGTAGTGGAAAAAGATGTTGGAAGATGAAGATGAGAAAGGGAAAGAGTAAGAAAGAAGGAGGATGGAAAAAGCTCCACTAAAAGATAGTGATGATATAGTAGATTACTTTTGGGAGAATCTCAGCATGCATCGTCCAGTTGTGTGTATGCTGAGCATCAAATTCAGATTGAGTAGTAGAGCATATTGATTAACTAATCTGATACAAACAACTTCCCAAGAGTGAGAAAAAATAAGCGACTTTCAGCATATGTTTTGGATGCAGGAAAAAAGGATATTTATAGAGAAGATGACTTGCTTAACCGATAAAATGAATTGCAAACTAATTACTTTTGATCGAATGAGTGATGAAATGGAATGTACTTATGTGCATGTTATAAAGAGAGAGTATCCATATTGGATGTTATATACGGGAAAAATTGTTGCCTTCTTATCGATCCCATGCTTCATCATTCTTTGGATGCTAGTTAACCAGTGGAAGAATTTGTTTCTTGTTCACCGATTTATTGCTCAATTGAATGGGATATAAATTCAATGTATTAATAAGCACAAACTGCTCAGGTCAACATATATTCTCATTTCTCATTATTTCCTCTCTTTCTCTCTTCCCTTTGTCCATCTTCTGTCTATTCATCGGAAACGCTCAGATCCACCAAGACCACCCAAAATTCATTCAACATCCTCATCACATTCTTCCATCTCCCTGGAATGGTTCATGGAGCCTGGAGATGAACAAATCTCAGGTAAAATTCAACTCTGTTTTCCCTCTCTCTCTATCTGTCTCTCTATTTTTCCCTTTTAGACTGATTGTGATCAGCTTAATTGACTTTCCATGAAGCTTTTCCTTTCTATTCTTTTATTCCTCTTACTCATTGTTTTGCCTACTTCTAATATCAAGAGTGAAAATAAATGCATTCTATCATGATTACTGTAAGCTTCAATAGTTTGCTTAATCATTTTACCTCGCTTATGCATTCTAATCATTCACATTTAGATGACATGAATATTGAGTGTTGCTAGGATAGTGCTAATAATGGCTGTAAAATCAGCCTCTAACATACTCTTCTGGTTGCCAAGATCGTGATGATACTAACTGATTTGACAATCTAGTAGTAGACAGCCATTAAGTGATGAAGTAATCTGCTTGATAGTCAATCCAACAATGAGTATGCAATCGAGATGATGAAAGAATGAGCAAGAATCCTCTTCTTCTCCTTGGTTAAATGTTTAGTCGGAAATTTTTTCCCTCTCTCTCTCTTATTCAAATAATGATGAGATCCATTCTAGGATGAGAATTCAAATGATATATTGTCGAATTGTGAGAGAAGAGAGAAACAAAAAATCCAATTAAATGCAATTGACTAATGCAAAAATGTTTTCGTACATCTTTCAACAGGTTTTATTTTGAGAGCAAAAAGTGTTAAAAGTGATATCATAGAGAAACGTATTAGCCATCTTTTGCGTAATTTCACTTTACAAGGATTACTTTGTGGTACTCACTATGAAATGACCCTTGCAGCCTATAATAATGCCGGTAACAGTGAGGCAAGTGAAATTCTTCATGTCAGAACAACCGGATCAAGTGAGTAATACTGTGGGGAGAACAAAATAATTTATCTAGATTGATTATCAATTATTTATCCATATTCTTTTTCCTATTCTCCTTGTAGTGCCCATTTACCCACCGAGAGAAACTTTTTTGAGATTCATCAATGCAACTTGTATCGAAATTGATCTCACAGCTTGGAAAAGCGGTGGCTGTCCAATCAAATACTTTTCCATTAAGTATAAAATGAAATCAGAAGAAATGTGGACAGAAGTGTCCAATAAAATTGCGCCCACCAAAACAAGCATGTGGATCGATGGACTTCATCCGTTGACATTTTATTTATTAAAATCAACTGCATTCAGTGATGCTGGCTCAACGGATGCTGAGTTTACTTTGCAAACTACCTCATTCGCTGATCAAGGTATGTATGCGGAGGGTTTCCCTTCAGAATTTTTGAAATTCATTAGCATTTAGATAGTCTCGAATCAATTCCAAATTTGCTCAAATGAGTGTAGCAGTCTGGTCAAATCAACGAGCAAGTCTCAGAATTAAGATTCAGAATTAGAATGAATCAGAAATGAGGATCAAAGTAGTACAAGCATTAGAATGAGAAATGTTTATCTTGTATAGTGATTAATTTAAATCGAGAGGCCTCAATAATTCTTGCTCTCACATTCATCAGGAAAAATGATAAATCTGTGTAGTTGTTGAAATCAGACTCTTCAAGATCTACCCACACCATCGGATATATCTGAGCATCGTTTTTCTTCTTATCTCTATCTCAACTTTTCTTCTATTCACTACAGGCTTACGTCACTTGGCCCCAATGACCAACAAAAGAGAAGATTATCAAGTATTTTTGGAAATGGAAATAGTTCTACCTCTTCTTGTCTCCCTAACAGTGGTGATAGCTGTAATTGTGTTAGTTTGTATCATGATGAACAAACGTGTACCAGAGCAAAGTTTCTATGCAGGTAAATGTTTACTGTGATCATTGTATGGATACATAAGATGGATGAATGAATGAAGCGCACACACACACCACACAATGTGAATATCACTATGCATTTCTGAATCCATCTCACTTTTCCTCTGCCTCTATTCCCCATGAATTCTGGATCCATAGAATCTGCATCCTTTCACAACACTTTCCGCTTACAGCTATTCATTTTCCTTTCACTCTTCCGTAATCACCAAGCATACTGCATCAATTTCATTCATCTTCCACTACTACTACAACAAACCATTCACTTTTCACTTGGATGCCTCTCTAGAATAATCGCCTTCAATCCACTTTTTTCCGCTCTCTCTCTCTCTCTCTCTCTCTCTTTGCCACATATATTCTCATCTGGCCAATTCCATTCACTCATCTCCTCTTCTCAAATTTGCTGGAAATCCACAAAAATCTGATATCATAAGCTCTGTGTGTATATATTGGAGGAGATGATTTCATAGGAGAACAGAGAAAAAGTTTGAGGTTGAGGAATAAAAAATCTTCCCGAAAAATCCGAAAACACTGTTACAATAGAATGTCACCGGTGTTCATTGCTTACATTATCCATTTATAATTTGATTGTTGAAAGGCAACCATTTGGAAAAGCGAAAAATATTCTCAAAAGTGAAACATTCCCCTGACTATTTGTGGAGCTTCAAACTCAACTAACTGTATATACATACATTCTGTGTACACAGAATTCTTTCTCTCCCTATTCGACATCATTTTCAATGAACATTCTAATTTATTCACAAGACAGCTAACCCATTTGGTAGTGTAAGGAACTACTCGCGTTCATCAAAATGAAAATTTTCTCAGCTGATTTAGATTCATCCATTCATTTGACCAATTAGTTGATCATAGTGTGAAAATTATGCGAGCAATTGTTCCTCCGATTCCTCTTACTTTTCCAATTCTTCGATCTTAGATAGATTCCATCGTATGAGTCAAATTGATGAGCTTTTTTGTTTCCCATTTCTTGGCATCATTTTATCAACTTTGTAGGCAGAATTCTCTGTCTACCCTCTAGTAGGTCGGGATTCCTCTCTTAGAATTCTCGCGGGAGATGAGGATGAGGACTAATCATTTGTCTCACTTAGTTTGACTGGTGTGTGTGTGTGGGTGATTCATTCATCTTATATATCCAACACATTCTCAATTTTATCTATCTTGCCTTCCAGCATCCAGTGATCTAAGCAAAGCAAGTCAAGTCAATAAGATGACAAATCATATGAAACTAGACAAATCAGATCCAACTCGAGCCAAATTGATCATCGACCAGGATCAATCGCCGATAAACTATCCGTCACCATACGCATCTGTCCAGGTGAATGAAGCATGTAACAATTCTCACATTTTATTCACATCTATGGGCACTCTTAAATCGTCAATCACACTTGATCCACAACAAAAGCAGCGTCTTCTAGAAGAGACTCCTTACGCGACGGTAAAAAGGACTCCAAGGCACGTAAAATCAAGGTGTGAAAGAAATATTTACGATTATCCAGGTGAGTTTTGATGATGATGTTGAAAGTGAGAAGAGGAAGGAGTGAAGCAATTTATAACACAGTTTGTAATAGAAAAAATTTGATCTACCAAGAGGATCACTATTAGTGGTAGAAAATATTCTTCAACGTTTTTACATAGCCATTCTGATTATGGGAAAAATTCTCACGATCAATGATAAATACATCAACTATGAATGGAATAGAGATATTTACTCTCTCTCTCTCTTTTACTCATATTTTCCGTTCTATTCATGTATCCACATTTTTCTTTGATACTCTGTTCCTTTGCTACTCTTCCATCTTCTTTATACTTTACTAATGGCTGTCATTCCCACACTTCCAGTTCCCATCACCATGAATGCTGCTCAGGCATCCCAAGCATCGGCACAATTCAACGAGTGAAAGATCATACAAGCTATGGAGTCGGGAAACTTTTATCAAAGGAAAGAATGAAAACCAACACATCAAAGGTTCTCTCAACATTATCGAAAAGAAAATCGTCAATTTCAGCGCGAGAGTATCCATATTCAGAGCCTATATGAGGAAGTTTATGGAGTTTATATCTTCAAAAATTTCATGGAAGCATTAGTTACCATCTGAAGCTCCTGAAGGAAAATCATTTTGACAATCAAAGATATGATAATTCTTTGCACCACCATTGTTGATTGAGAAAATCGACGAATGCTTGCATGTTTTGGATTCTGGGGTCAAAAATCATTGGAAAGGTGGAAATCTCATTGAAATCTCAAATTTCTCTTAACATACACTGTAAGAGGCTGATGAGAAACTTCCTGTGAAGTCAGCTATCTGAGTCAATTGAAGACTAATTTGGTGAGGCTTTTCTTAATTCAATTCAATAAATCACCAATCTAATCAAATTTTTCATTTTCTCCATTAGAACGAAAATTGAAAGGCACCAAGATGAGGTGGGTCTCAGCTGTCTCTGCGTTCGTAGACAATCTGAAAGAGGAAAAAAACCTTCAAGACAAGAGAAACCCTATTCAGAAATTGAAGACTCAGATTTTGGATATGGTCTGATATAAAAGCCAAAATAGTTATCGATGCTCGTTGATGCTCCAAATCATCTGGAATACATATATTGAGAATAATCAATATTTGAAATGCAGCTTGATCTCACGATTTCAGTGAAAAAACTTCAATGTGACTCTTCAAATTGTTTTTCATAGATTAAAAGTCGATTGAATCTGTATTCAGATTTTTTTTTCATAAAATTCTTTAGCAACTGTTGACTTTCGAATCATTCTTTTCCCATCAATCCATGTGAATGAGCCTTCAATAGATTTTCAAATTTTAAATTTTTCCCTCGATTCACTTCGAGAAATGGTATATTAGCAAACTTTCTTTTACACTATTCCTTCCCTAAAAATCAATTGATTTTCACTTATATTTGAGAAAAAAGCTAAGACTGATACCATTTTTTTTTATATAAATCATAAAATAATCTGAGAATAAATCTCAATTTACATCACCGAGCTTCATAAATTATAAGATTTGCTTCATTTCCAAGTGAAGAGATTTGCAAGTATTCTCTCTTACCTTTCTTACCTTTTATCTTCTATCTATGATTTAATTCAATTTTCAACGACCACGACTTAATTGAATTCAATTAAATCCAATTCAATTTAGAGAAACCAAAAAATCATATGATTCGATTACCAGCCACTAGATGACACTTGCTATACCTCGCTCAATTTTGGCGGCAAAAATTTTCTACCCAAAAAATGTGATCGCAATTTACTGTTTGATTTCATCATTTTATCAGATCATTTTCTGAAATTTCGGAAGTGATTGAAATAAAATTCAGAGGTTATATCATGTGTATGAGTATAGTGTATTTTTGAAAAGGTACATTCAATGAGAAATCTATTAGTTTCATCTCACTGTAAGATAGACCAAGAGAGGGAGAGAGGCTCACTTCGTGGAGAGAGCAAGGAGAGAGAGAAAGAGAGAGAGAAAGTAAGGAATCTCGAACTTGTTCAGTTCTCTTTCTCTTTCTTTCTCGCTTAGTTTCGGGATTTCGAATTGAGTGTGTTCAGAAATTTTCTATCCATGTGCGTTTCGGTGAATTGTGAAACTGTTTTGCCGGGCCTATTATCGTATTGGGCTGTAAAGGTTTATTGATGGATAAAAAATTGATAAGATTGATTGTAAAAAAAGAAATTGTGCATCTGTGTGAATTTCGAACGATGACTTTGTTAAAGCATGTTGTATCCATCGGATGTTGACCAATATTGATTCGAAATATTCATCTTGAACATCGAAAACATTACAAACTTATGAGGATATAATGATTGCATCATTGCCAAAATTGTCACCATTAACTTTGTGCTCATTTCAATCATGTTTACGTTTATCATCTTTAACCACTGGAACCACTTGTGTGGCCATCAATTTATTTTCATCAATTATTTTGCTCATTTTTCTGTTCCCAATGTATGGTCAAAGTGTTGATATTGATGCCAAACAATCGGCTTCTAGGCAGTTACAAAAAACTCTCACAATTCCAATTCCAATGGATTCTTCACCTCAAGGTAAGAGGATAAACTTTCCAAACATTCCTTCAGATATGAGTCCTAGTGATTGAATGTTCAAAATTACTGGCCGATGATTTCACTCCAAATTCAAATTCAGTCTAGAATATCGATGATTTTTATATATTAAATCAATCGAGCCCCTCTGTAAACATTAATTCGATCAACTCTACATGCTAAATTGACTTTGTGAACATGGTTGGAGCAGATGATCATTGCTGAACAATCAAATCTTCCCATATGTAATTGATCAAATTTTTTGTCCCCTCAAATGTGGGTCATATCGATACTTTTATGGTGAATTTGCGCTAGATTAGATTTCCTTATAAAGATCATCCGATGAAAAATGATTAGTCTCTGACTCTTGTCATTTAGTATCGATCGGAAAGTTTGGTCAACAAGGCAAAGTGAGATGTCCACTATAGTCTAGTAGAAGAGAAGAGGGAAAGATTCAAGGATTACTTGAATAAGAAGAAGGAGAAGAAGAAGTTGTTAAAGAAACACCGTGATCGACATTAATCAATTGATCTTATTCCATTCTTTGGGCTCACCAAAATGCTTCTGCTGGTCAAGAATTGTGTATGTGTATGTGTGCCACAATCATTTTATCATGGCAAGAATCCTACTTTCCACGCCTACAGTGTCCGATCTTTCTATTGTTTATCAGTATGTTGACAGGCCACTAGTGATTTGTTCCCTTTTCTTGATGAATATCCGCTGGAATCCTGTCGGAAACAAGAACATATACACAATTGTGATCAACATTGTATTCCAGATATCGATTTGATGGCGTATTGAATTCAAGAGACACATTTTTCGCTTTGTCCATTGGACTTGAGCGCTCTTGAATGTAGGCCGAACGTAGATTCATTCAAGGGAAAACAGAGAAAGAAAACAGTAGCATTAATAGTTACAGTAGTTACACAAATCTGAATAGTTAACTAAAAGGCTAAGCAAAATAGTAAGAGAAAAGAAAGAGAAAGTAAGAGAAAGAGAAAGAGAGAGAGAGAAAGAGAAAGAGAGAGAGAGAGAGAGAGAGAGAGAGAGAGAGAGAGAGAGAGAGAGAGAGAGAGAGGAAAAGCTAGCTTTTCGAAATGATCCCAATTGCTTTGGCTAACTTTTGCTGTATATGCAAATGGTTGTGCTATTTTGTGCTCATGTTTGCATCAATTAATGACATTAATTAAGTTATACATCCAATCTATCCTAATATATCTACATCAAAGCATGTGAAAAGAAGGGAAAGAGAGAAAGAGAGAGAGAGAGAAGCTGTTCTTTATCACATCCAATGTGAGTCATATCAGTGATGTAGTATCATTCATGATCATGTGGTCAAAGTCAGCAAGTTATTGCCTTGATGAGAGTAGCTGAACAAATATATTATTTCCATATTCAACTTCTACTCTTAATTTGACTTTCCCTCTCTCTCTCTTCCTAGTGATAAGACTGGAAAGATAAAAATCACCATCAATATATTATTATGGTGAACAAAATTAGATTCCTTCCAATGCATATGAGCGTGAACAAGTGTTGAAATAATATGCAGTTTTTAGTTCTTTTTACCCAGTAGTCTATAGTTGATTGAGCGAGAATAACAAAGAAGCATCGAAATGAATTCCTTTTTTCCAAGTCAAAAGACACATACACACATTTCCCTGGATATATATGTAGATGCTTATGATCGACAGGAGAAAATAGTGAACATGAATCCGAAAAAGGATGACAATGATGATGATGATATTTTTCTGTCTATGTGTTTCTGAACAAAAGTTCCGGTGTGATAAATTCAGTAGATCAAATTTCATCACTTGGTATATAGATGTGTGTGTGTATATATATATGAGCGAACTTTTAACTGGCAGAATAGGTAGCTCAGTATTTACCATTTTCGCTAGATGAACTGGAATTCTTTTTCGTGAGTCTTTATTCAAATAAAATGGAAGTGTCTGAATTTAGCGATAGCTTGTATGCAGATGAGATACTTTGCATACTTTTGGGAAGAGAGAGAGAGAGAGAGAGAGAGAGAGAGAGAATCAGACAGTTCACTCTATCTATGTACTTTTTGACTGCCACTAAATAATTTCCTATCATCATGAGATGTGTTCCGCTTTTTTATGCTCTTTTTCGAAGATTTGAAATCGTTCCCCTGAAACAACTATTACGATATGATTCATCAGTTAGGAAAAAGGAAAAAAGAGAGAGAAAGAGAGAAAGAAAAGGCTAAGTAAAAGTTAATATATAATATCGTTCAAAGTGGAAGGTGGAAATGTTTTCCCATAGACTATACAATTGAATATCATCAAAATTCAGGACTCATAGTCAAGGAAGAAAGAAAGGTGAAAAGCTGCAAAAAGAACGAAATATATTTCTTCTTCCTCTTCCTTTTTCTCACATAGACTTACGAAGAAGAGAGAGAGAGAGAGAGAGAGAGAGAGAGAGAGAGAGAGAGAGAGAGAGAAGTGGTATGAGAACGTTCTTAGAAGGCAACAATATATACAAAGAGAAAGAATAGGAAGAAGAAGAAGAGACTCATCAAAGTTTAAACATTTCAATGTGCCATCATCATTGTGTGTGGTGAATACCCCAGTGTCAACGGATACATGATAGCTTTAACCATAGGCTTTCTCTACTAGGCAGGAGGGATATTTTTCGATGCGTGAGGTGAAAAATATTTCATCATGAAAAAATCTCAAGCTCTCTCTCTCTCTCTCTCTCTCTCTCTCTCTCTCTCTCTCTTTCTCACTATTCTCAAAAGACGAGGTCAAGTACAGAATTTCCAATTCTTTCAATCTTTCATCTTCAAAGATCTTTTTGTCTTTTACACACTCTCTTCACTTTACTATTTCTTCTCTCTCTCTCT
>QZCP01000096.1:0-54320 GCA_003956705.1 Brevipalpus yothersi
CTCTCTCTCTCTCTCTCTCTCTCTCTCTCTCTCTCTCTCTCTCTCTCTCTCTCTCTTATTCAACATTCAATCCACTCCCACTACTGTATACATTATGATCTCTGTTTAAATCGAACGTTTGAACATAAAAGTAACTAACCACCCAAATCTATACAGTTTGTAACCAAATTAGGGTGAAAGTTATACAATGAGCAATTTGATCAGCAGTTCAAATGGTGAAACAAAGCAAACTAATCAAATCTATTCACGCATAGGTTGTTATATTGCTACTGTTGTATTGTGTGTGTGTATATATATGTGTTTAAATAGGATCGTTTCGTCATCATCATGTGTAACAGTATTGATGAATGTTTCTCTCATACTATTTTCCTCCCTCGCCTTCTGAGTGATGATGAATTTGAAAAAAATAAACTCACATCACAATTTCAATAGATGATCATGTGGGCAATAATTTATTTTCTCTCTCTCTCTCTCTCTCTCTCTCTCTCTCTCTCTCTCCTCTTGAACGATTGATTGATTTATAAATATATTCCTCTATTAACCTTACAGATTTGAAAATCATTGCGGAACTCACGATTACAACAATACAACCTACAATATAACCCTTTGGGACACAGCTGGTCAAGAAGATTACGAAAAACTGAGGCCACTATCTTATCCTGGGGTAAATTATCGATTGAATCTGAATTGATTTCTCAGTTTGATTATTAGCTCAAGCCATCAGCCACACTATGAGTTCTCTCTCTCTCTTTTTGCTGGCCACCCATTTCTTAGTATAGCTGAAGCATGCACTAATACACGAATTACTTTTTTAAGCATCCCGGTAGTCGAATATTGTTAGTCTAACCGATAAACAGAGTGAATCTTCAAATGGTCATCTCAAGTACCGTTATGTTGGCCACTAACAATCAAGGCAGCCAGACAGGTAGAGAGAGAGAGAGAAAATAACGGGATCGTTTAGGCCCGTTGCTTGCCGCGATAATGCGCTTAAGAAGGAAGATACCATCGAAGTGAAGGTTCATGGATAAAAGTTCTTATAAGGGAATCAAAACACGAGCCAGGCACTGGGTGGTGTCCATTCCACAGTGTTGATTTAGTTTTACCATCTTTCCATCCTCCACTCACTTTGCTTGGACTTTCTTTCTCTCTCTCTCTCTTTCTCTCCTCTCTTAATCCATCCATCAGGCCGATTCACCGATTCAAGATGATGTTCTCTTTCTCTCATCTTGCGCTCGGCTCCATCCCATTCCAGGAAGCGCTTGTTAACGGTTAACGTTTCGCAATCAGGGTGTCAACACTGTGGGACATTTAGTATTCAAAACTTATTAACATTTTCACGTTGATTGCTGTTGGCTTAAGGATCGCATGATTTTTTGGTGTGTATGTGTGTGTGTATCGAGTGAGTGAATGTAACAGTATGTGTGAGTGTTGACCTTTTTCGAATTATCAAGCGGACGGGCTTCTTGGGTGATGATTTACTTGTATTCGACTATTTCTTCATTTCTTGGATAACGTGTTACCAATCGAGCTTTTCTGTGACTTGCTTTTTCGTTGACCTCTATTTTGTTCATTTTAACTTTGAGCTGTATCATGCATCAGTGCCATGCTCTAGCGTGCTAATTGATGCTTTTATCAGCATAGCAAAAGGGAGGATGGCCGATCAGGGGGAGAGGGGGAGGCTGAATGAAGAAAGGAAAAAGAGAGAGAAAGAGAGAAGAAAAATATCGATTCATTTTAACTATCATGTATTACCGATTAGTTTTCGCTCTATTCTCACATTAATCAGTATGTGTGTATATTTTTATGGTAAACTTGGAGGAAGTTTCTAATGATTCTGTTTGATAAAATTTTTTTTATTCCTTTCTCCAAGTTATATCAAGCAAAAAAAATATAATAATTTAGATGGAAAATAAAAAGAAAAAATTGATGAAGATGGAGATGGATATCGAGAGCTAGAGAAAAGAAACATTGATTATGATGAGAAATGAATTTCTTATTTCTTTTTGATAATTCAAATGATTTTCAGGGAGTAGCAGTGAAAAGTGTTCCCTTTATCATTTTCTTCTCATCATTTTAACACTTTTTTGTTCTATCACATTTTTTGCTCTTCTCCATCATCTTCACCATCATCTTCTTCTTCTTTTTCTTTCTCTTCTGAATCATTCCTTCTTCTCATTGCCTTTATCACTAAGTAATAGACCAAATTAACCATCCTCCTATTTCGTGATCTGGTTCATTTGCATGACTCAAATGGTTCATGACAACAATGTGCGAAGTGAAAAAAGAAGAAGATGTAGGAGAAGAAGAAGAAGAGAAAAGTTAAAAGTATTCCCTAATCATTATCATTTGCACCATCTCTATTCCGAGTCTCAATATACTTGTATATATACATCTTCATCCACTCGCCACCCACTTCACCTCCTCTGAGCTGTCCCACACACACAAACACACTTACACTCTGAATTGTATTGTATTCTTTCTCTCTCTCTCTCTCTCTTGCAATAATCTTGGCGATCATCATCATCATACTTGGATGATCTTGGTGGCTGATGGCGGTGAACGAGCGAGTTTATCGAACTGAATGTTTTTCTCTCTTACAAACTTGTTGAAAGAAGTGAAAAATAACTTTTTGTTTCCTCATATAATTACTCTTTTATTCATCCATTGCGTAATACAGTGTGACGTATTTTTGCTCTGCTTCTCTGTTGCAAGTCAAAATTCGTTCCAAAACATTTCAACCAAATGGTTTCCTGAGATTAGGCATTACAGGCCGAAAGTGAGTATCACGTAACGGTAGTAAGTGAAAATTGTGAAATAATATCGTGTTAGACTATCATAAAATTTGACAATTAAAAACAATATCTTAAATAAATGATTTTCTACACTTTCTTCCTCTTCTTTTCTTGCCAAAATAGACGCCTTTTGTTTTGGTGGGCACAAAAACTGATCTCAGGCCATCCACAAAGAGTTCAATTTATCCTCGATTTTCGACTTCTCCTGGCTCAATTCGCTCTTGGATTACCGGAAGGAATGCCAAAGAGCCTTCAAGTCCACCAGTGAAAGATGTGGCAGAATTTTCGAGACCTGTAAAAGAAATTGAACCAGATGATCAATATGATTCCTCGGTATCTACCAATACGACAGCTCTGTCCTCATCCGGTGGCTTTGTGACCACAAATATGGGTAGAAGACTAGCTAAAAGGCTCAAAGCGACAAGCTATGTTGAATGTTCGGCTAAAACGTTAATTGGAATTAATGAAGTAAGCTTGAACTGATTTTATTGAGTATCAGGAAAATTCTTCTCATTTCAGATTTTCCGAACAATTTTTATTTGAAACAATATCGAAAACTTCCTAATGATTTTGTTAATTCTTTTCTCAGGTTTTCGATGAAGCTATCAGAGCAAGAATAAATAGCAAAAGGAAAGCCAAGCGACGATGTATACTCTCCTAGATGAAAATGTTGTCATCAAAAACAGATATTATAATTATAATTATCAATATTATTATTTTAAAATCAAAGAATGAGAAAATTTTCTAGAGAAAGTCAATATATTTTGCTATATTTATAAATTTTGAGACACTACCACTTCATGGATTCATAGGTGGTAGTTTAAGCTCATAACGAGCAATTTTTGGACCTTTAACAAGAACAAATACGCAATTTTTCGATGGAAATCGTTGTCCTTCAAGAAGTTTCTCTCGGTAAAGTTTTCAAGGATCCATGAGAGGACAATTTGAAATTTTTAGGCAGCTGATTTGAGTTGAATCTTCGTTTCGATCTTTTACTATTTCGGTTGAGACTAATAGCTTTTACAAATCACAGTGAGCCACATATATTGCTATTCTGGTAACAGACCTTTGGGCAAGACCGCAAGGCTAAGAGGTCAAGAGGGATCAGAGGATCATGCTGTGAGGTCAAGTTCATTCCGACAAGCTAGACATTTGAGGCTTCCTGAAAATTTTAGCTTTTTACTACTCTTTTTTCCCACTCTTTCTGTCCTTGTGTCTGAGTTTAAGTTGAGAACTTTTTTAGAGCTAAACTGCCGGGACTATCCTTCAGCCCTTAAACTCTACATGATTTGACTTTTCTAAATGGGTTGACTCTATCAGACTTGAGCATAGGGCATCAAGAGAATCTGGAAAATTCTTCTCACACAGCTGAGTTAATTATTCCCATCAATTTGAAAAGTGATTTTCAAAGATTCCTCTCTCTCTCTCTCTCTCTCTCTCTCTCTCTCTCTCTCTCTCTCTCTCTCTCTCTCTTATCTTCTTTTGTCTTGTCTAATGATCTATCGATGATTAGAATATCAGGCATATTCCATATCAAGGTGGAAAATCAATAATACACGTGATCTTTTAATGATATGAAAATTACAATGATTGCTTTGGATTGGTTTTCTATTCATTAAGGTGCTGTAAGAGTAATTGCCGTAAAAACATGGCTCTGGGTGAGAAAGTCTTACTTCTAATAATCTAAACTGTTTCATTGATCTCTGATGAATGGAAAATTTTCTCTGTTCAAAGAAAATCCTTCGGAACAAGAGGTGGGAAGAAAATACCTTAGTCGAAGAATATCGAATATTGAATTCTTTTCCTTCTCTCAAGTTGAAAGAAAGTCATCTAACAAATTCTCAACTTCTATTCCATGGATGATCAAGTTGAGGGAAGATATTATAATTGAATAGCCTGTGTGTAATTTTACTGATTATCTGGCCTTAAACCAAGCCTTAGAAACTCATCAGTGACGGCTAATGAACCATTGGTAGTATAAGAAGGCTGTGGTGCAATGTGGAGGAGTTTAAGCATCATAGGATACAAGTCCACATTATTGAAAGGCTTGGTTTGTTCAAAATTTTCTCGAAAATCTGGTCCACGAGCAATGAATAGTGCTTGCATTGATGGAAGTCGATTGTCGTAGCCATGATTTCCCCATTTTTCCGATTTTTTGACCCAACAAGCGCTACAAAGCTCATAGCCCTCATTTGCCACTAGTATTATGGGAGCAATCCGATGACTTGAGCTAATCGGAAAGAGAAAGATAGAGATGGATGAAGAAAGGATCAAATCATCAAATCATCGTATTACATCAGATTAAGAGAGAGTATTTCGTTTGATTGTATCATGTTCAAGATACAATTGAAACTTGATAGCAAAAGCTGTTACAAAGAGGCACTTCTTATCTCTATTCTCTCTCAATTATTAGACACTTGAAGATAAAGCTTCACGATTTGAGTTTTCCAGACGTAAAGGATTAAGACAAGTCGACATACTTACCGGTAGTGATAAAAATCTGGAACTTCATCACGTTTGTAAACACGAAAATTATGTTTAAAATCATGTTTAAAGCTTATTTGACGGAACCTATCAGCTATATCTTGGTGATTTCCAGAGTCTTTTGGCCATATACCAATAATAGTGGCTGAAGTATTCGGTACATGATAGTCATCTGGTTTGACCAAATCGAGTATATTGATAGATTTATCAACTTCTGCCATTCCATGATCACTAACGATCATCAAATTAACATGGTCAAGTAGGTTTGCATGACGAAGTTTCATGAGGAAGATGCCGATTAGATGATCAACTTTTTGAACTGATTCCTTGACTTCCTTGGAGAAAGGAGAATAATTATGAGCTGTTCGATCGGGTTCAGTTATATAGAGAGCTATCATGTTGGCGGGTTTTTCTGGTGATTTCAACCAGCCTATGATAGTGTCCATGTGTTTTTGGGTGAATTGAAGATACTCTGGCCATTTTGGTAGTTTCTGGAAATCAACATTATAGTGAGCCTTTTGACCTTTGTACGGTGAGGCAGATCCAGGCCAGTAAATTGTTCCACTTGTACCTTTTCCCCATAACTGATTTGCTATCTGGAAGATGATTGAGAGGATTGTTTTTAATCAACTGATAAGACTCTTGATGTCAAGTGATAATTATGTTGTAAGATTGTTGATTTGCCTACAATTTTGCATCCAAAGCTTGTTCGTTGGTAAAAAATTATTCAAATTCCTGAGAACTTACCCAAATTGGCGTTGAATATCCGTTATCCCACCATCTTGTATCGCAGCAAGATCTCTCAAAATAATCATCCATTTTGGGATCATACATAGAATTTGAAATAATACCATGAGTTTCTGGATAAAGTCCAGTGGCAATAGATAAATGATTTGGAAATGTTTCACTGGGAAATACCGGTGTCATCTTTCCGAAGCATCCAGCATTTTTGAGTTTCCATAAGTGAGGAGTATTTTTAGGATTCAAATAATCTGGTCTGAAGCCATCCAGAGAAATTAGTATCAATGGCCGGGAACTTTGAGTATCTGAAAATTCACCTATAACAAACACTAAAATGATCACTATGGTGGTGATGACCATGAGGCTAACCCCGATTGAGGTGATGGTTAAAAGTCTTCGATTCATATTGAAGGCAATTTGCAATTAATTTGAAAGAAAAATTCACTAACTCAACGTAACGATATTCAAGAAAATAACATCACACTAGATGCAAGAAATTTTTGTCTCTTGAGGACGAAAAAAATCGAAATTTTTCAACTAACAAAAGAGCAAAAAAAGCATGATTCATCTCATTAAAACTAGCGTTTTATAAGTTTATATGAATATTATCAAGTATCTCTCGATGACATCAGAATGCCTATCTTTTTTCTCTCTCTTCCAGAGGCGTTCTCTGTGATTGTTGAAAGTGAACTTGAATCGTTTGAACGAATCAAGTTGGACGTTGCTTATCGTTGGAAAGATATTAAGAACGAGAAAAGAGTAAAAGTTTTCCTCTCTTATGTGAACTCGACTTCTCATTGTATCTGAACGAAGATAATTTATCCAATTAATTAGGACATCTTGATAGCAAAAGCCATATGAACGGAAATCAGATTATATCTACTTAATGCAGGGATGAAAATTTTTCCTCTTATTTTTCTGTCTAGTTCCTCATTTTAACTGATGAATGACAAACGGCTGGAAACGTGTGTTTTCAGTTAACAATATTCATTAAAAAAATGAGCTATTCTCTTGATTTGACTTATTTTTACGATCATTACTCATTACACCCCCTTAAGTAGTATCATAATTCATCATGATCTCATTTTTTCCAGCAATATATTACCATTTTATGATCACTAAGTTTGTTCAAAAGCTTCTTACTCTCATCACACTAATACTTTATTCTCACAGCAATTCACGGTTTATACAGATTTAGATGTAAATTCAAATAAAATTCAAATATATTACAGAACACTAATGCAAAGTGAGGCGATAATTTTTGGTCAATTAATTCAAATCATCAAGATAATGTTGTGATCTACTTTTCCCATAAAAATATTATCCAGAATTACCAGGATTCAATTAAATTAAAAAAAAATATATTTGTTCAATCAATATTTTATCTATACAGCTCCGAAAATTGCGCATATTGGCAATCTGTTAGCATTCACTGAGGCCTGCTCAATGTGTGTATCAGTACGGAATGTTAGTCACCAGTGTTTGTGTTTATTATTATTGTGATGATGTGCAAGGTTAATGTTCTGTGTGAGTGTGTATAATTTGAACAATTAAGAGCGAAAAATTGATGTCTATGTTATAATCAAGATCTTCCATACAGGTAGGGAGAGAAAATTTTGTTGATATGTATTGATTCAGTGTTGTGATTGTGGAAGCAAAGGGTTGATGAAATGAAATTTTCTTTTATTGTACTCTTTTTTTTATGTTACAAGACATGGAAGTTCATCCAGTCAGCTGATTAATATTTCGTTTTCTTATCTCTCTCTCCTTTTCTCTCTCTCTCCTTCAAACATTCAAACAATTACATATAACCACTGGATTGGATTGATTGTGGATCATTTCTTCTCTTATGAATTGCTGATTGATACCGTTTGATTGTTCATTCGTTGCAGCCTTGTTGATCAAAGCTTTTCTCCGCATTTTGGCAAATCGAATCGGGTCCATATTAACCATTGTTTTTATATGTATTTCTGGATGGCAAAATATTTCTCCTTCATTCATACGCCATCTTCAACCATCTTGTGTATCATCAAGCATACATATTCATAACCTTCCTATCTTCTGGAAAGTTGAAAAATTTGATCCATCGTCAATAGTCTTGTCATTTGTGTTTTGACATCATTCGTCATATGATTTGAAGTCAATCTGGATCATTGAGAATTTTTACTCTTACATCTCCACCACTCATCTCATCTCATCTTCACCCAATTCCTCAAGTCACCTCATTAATTAATCCTCTGATCTTAATATCATTGGACAAACAGAGACTTCAACTAAACTCAGTGAGTATTATAAGAAAAAATTTTCATTTGAATTGAAATTTTTGTAGGTCTCTCATACTGGTAACTTCAAATGATTCGATTTTGACTGATTTATATCCAGATCATGGCTACTAACAAACCACTCGGAAAAAGCTCCAAGGTTGGATTTGAAAGGATAACCCTGGTTGTGGATAATACCCGATTTGTTGTGGATCCATCCCAATTTGTTGCTCATCCGGACTCAATGTTAGGTCGAATGTTTGGTCCTGGTGCAAGTTCAGGAGCTTCTTCAATCACCAGGCCTAATGAGAAAGGCGAATTTGAGGTTGCTGATGGAATATCGGCAAATGTTTTCCGAGCTATTCTGGTGAGTAATCCATCGATCTTACACGCTGGTATAAATTTGTGTGAATTACAATCAATTTGACTCACCTAAATCAATTCTGTTGATCTAATGGGTGTTGTAGGATTATTATAAAACTGGAATCATCCGTTGTCCACCAAGTGTTGCTGTCAGTGAACTGAGAGAAGCTTGTGACTATCTGCTGATACCATTTGATGCAAGAACGATCAAATGCCATAATCTACGTGAGTACGGGGTTTACCCTTCAGAAGATGGCTCAGCATTTTTCAACTAGTCATTTGAAATGATGACTAATAGCATTTTTGAAGCTTATGGCCAGTAGTCATAATCCTCTGGTTCACTTGATCTTCTTCATCCACAATGTTCCCCTCTATTTTTTGCATTTCAGGAGGCCTTCTACATGAAATCAGCAATGAAGGAGCCAAGAGTCAGTTCGAAGACTTCCTAGAGAATCTCATACTGCCTGCCATGGTTGCCTCAGCTCAGGTAATTATTGATTTCCATTTCAATACGAAACATTGATTTTCAATTTTGCAAATTGCCTCTGCTTTGATCATTATCTGCAAGTATGTTGCAACAACTATTCCCATCAGCCCTCTCTTCTTCCATAGTCTTGATGGGAACAGTTATGCCTTAATTCATCTTCTCAGCATGTCTTGTGTATGTGACCATGCACTAACGAGTGACTTATTGTTTTTCTTTCCTCTCTTCATGTTCATGTGGTGAAAAAATTAATTCATGATGAATTCGAATCGAGCAGAGAGGAGAAAGAGAATGCCATATTGCCGTTCTGGCGGACGACGATGTGGTCGATTGGGATGACGAATTTCCCCCTCAAACAGGAGAGGAACACTGTCAAAGTAATGTGTTGTTTTCTAAATGAGCTGGGCTCACACTCCTTCCAAATTTAATGAACATGCATAATGATCTTCATCATCTTTTTTCCATCCATCCCATTCAGTTATTCACTCAACACCTCTCCAAAGATTTTTCAAGTACATTGAAAATCGTGATGTAGCAAAGCACGTCCTGAAAGAGAGAGGTCTTAAAAAGATTCGTCTTGGAATTGAAGGTGAATAATTGATGAAACTATTTGTTTGTTAATCTTTCCAGTAACTAGAAGAAATTGCTTTCCTGGTCAATTATCTTTGAGTTATTCTGAGAACTGATTCTCAAATTTTTGCATTTAGGATTTCCTACTTATAAAGAGAAGGTTCGTCAAAGGACTGGTGCCCGACCAGAGGTCATCTATAGCTATGTTCAGAGACCCTTCGTCAAGATGTCTTGGGAAAAAGAAGAGGCCAAGTCAAGACATGTTGACTTCCAATGTGTTCGTAGCAAGTCTATCACGAATTTGGCTAATGTAGATGGAGTAGATGGATCAAACGAAGAAGCAGCGGCACCTTATTTACCTGCGAACGAAAACGCAAATCCGTCAGGCAGCAATAATAATAGTAATAATAATAATAGCAGCAATAATAATAATTTGAATGGCTTAGCCTCAGTGGATCATCTTGCTAATTTTAATTTTAGAGCTCCATTACATGCCTTCAATCGGAGACCATCAGACTCTTCACTGGCTCAAGACTCACGTTACCTTTCTGGATCTTCCATCAAGGGCAATCTTTCCGATGATGTTTGACTTCAATTTCGTCTAGGAATTTACAATGAATAATGCCGCTGTTTTTTTTCGATTTTCAATGTTCATGTGCTCTCAATATTGAGAGTACTTTGTAAAAATTTTTCTCCTCTCAATTATTCAACTCAATGCTTAGAGAGAGAGAACATCGAATTAATGATAAAAGTTTTTCATTCTCATTCATTTCTTTATTTAGAATCATTACAAAAAGATTGCATTGGATATCCCATACCCATCGGGGGCTATATTAGTGCTTGTCAAAATTATTAAGACTATTAAGATCAAATTCAATTGAATTCTAATTGGCAGTGCTCCAACATAGCTCATTACTTCGAGCTCGTAACAAGCCTGTGATGTTACTCTCGATTCGAACTCTCCTAATCTGGATATCGAAAAAGTTTCTACTTAATCATTCATAGCCCTGATAAAACTAACTTTTCTATGCTCATAAATTTCATCACCAAAGATAATTATATTCCAAGCAGAATCATTTAATTAGCTTCTAGGAAAATATTTTCCCTCAGAATATTACCATATTACCATACGATTCTGCCACATCAAATTTGTTCACAATCATCATCAAAACCATCAAAAAAATGGAAGTTCTTTTAAAATTCATCATTTTGTCTGAAAAACTTTTACTCCTTCTGAAAGGATCAAAAAGTTCAACTAGATTGAAGGAGTAAATGAAAAAATTAATCATTATAGAGATACTTTTTTTCCAAAATTTTTCCTGAATTTCCTGAATTTGGAAAATATATTCTCGATATTAAATCCAGAATATCTGATACACACCACAGTGGCGCTGATGAAGGAGAAGTTAAAGTCGGCCATATTTTCTGTTCACCTTCAGCATCACCGGAATCAGCTTGATATTATCACTTAATTTTTTCCCCAGAATTAATTCTGTTATTAATTATATATTCCATTAACTAATCTTACCTTAATATACACCGGTTAATACCACCTATTTGAAATTTGTGCAAAATGCTTCCTATCTATACCCCACTTTTGACCAGGGCTATGGTAAGTGTGTTGATTAGCTGTGTGTGTGTGTATCACGTTGCCTAAGTGCAAATGTTTCCCCACTTTTGATTGCAAATACTGTGAGATCAGTGTTAATCATATTGATTGTGTTCGGAAAACATGCGGCACTTGATTTACTTTGTAGAGAAGAGATGGAAGAATTTTGCTGTTCCATTGGCTATTTGATTGCTAAATAATCGATAATCTTGTATCATCTCCTTCAGATGCCCTTTGCTCGTGGTTCGGTACGACCTCTCAGCTCAGTTCTCAATGGTACATCTTCTAGCCAATTAAGTATGGATAAGAAAGTCGGATGTCAGGCTGTTGTGCCATCTTCTCTGCAATCAAACATGGTCTCCAATCTTCCAGCATTAATGCTGGCCAGATCACTCCACACAACCACACCGCGATACGATATTGATTCTGCTGCCAAATTTATCGGTGCTGGAGCTGCCACTGTCGGTGTTGCCGGTTCAGGAGCTGGTATAGGTACCGTTTTCGGTAGTTTAATCATTGGTTATGCTCGTAATCCATCATTGAAAAACCAGTTGTTCTCATATGCTATTCTTGGTTTCGCCATCTCAGAAGCTATGGGTCTTTTCTGTCTTATGATGGCCTTTTTGATTCTTTACGCTTTTTAATCTCTTTCTTTCAAGCCATCACTATCCTTCTCTTCCCTACTGTTTTATTCCACAACTCCGAAGGAGTTGATGAGGTAGACCGGTGGCTAGAGGATGATTCATGGCCTAGGAGTTAAATTGAAAAAAAATATCAAGCGTTTTTCCCTAAACACATCACCACGGTAACTATCTTTGCTAATTGCGAAAACAATTGTTTAGGGTTAGTAAAGAAAAAGAATTAGTTGATGGAATTTGAGTTTGTTTTATTTCGCAGCTGAACTTTATGAAAAATTTTGGATCTATGTAGAAAACTACCACTATGAAGGAAGTACTGTGTCGCTCTCATCTGTCTGTTACCAAATTAAAAGTGGGCACCATCATCCTCCTAGAGAGGCTCTCTGAGAGAGCATCTTCCACTATTGTTTATGAGGTGAAAAAGAGTGTCATCCGGTTTGGCCATGTGCAGCTAAAAGTACAGGAATCTAGGAAGTATTCCAACAAAGTTTATCCTTCGAGTTATTAACCGAGTTGTGAGTTAATAAGAATAATTGAGTACCCAGGAAGAACGAAGAAAGAGTGGTCTTTAATAAATAAAAGATTTAAATATTAACGCGTAAGAGGAATGGACCCACTCAAACCGAGGATTCAAACTCTAAAAGTAACAGCTCATCTCTGTAATCATCAGGATGATCGGTGACCAGATAATTGGTTGATGATGATGGTAAAGAATGTCAAGAATGGTGAATACATAATTAGGAAAAATTTTTTCATTATCACTGAAGATGAGAGTGGTTCATCCCGATGCGATGATGCCCTCAGCATCTACAGTAACTGGCAGTGTATTTAGCTTGCTTTCAGAGAAAATTCTAAGGGGAAAATTAGTTGAGCTTTACAATTCGAACTATGACTTGTGCTACAATAATGAGATATAAGTGCTGATAAAAAATGTAAGTGAAGTGAAGTGCATTTTCGGCGAATTAACAGCAAAGAATAATCAACAAGAAAATTAATTTTCTCTCTTCTCATTCAAATAGCTGTCGGTTAGTATGTTCCGGTGGGACTTCATTCGTGAACTACTTGATCGGATGGATGATCGCGTTTCGTCGGTGAATCTCATTGGGTGACTTTGAGATTGATATCAGTTAATTCTTGACAATATCTTTTGACCAGATCTTCATGTACCAATTAACTGGTGAATCCTCAGAATACAGTGGTGGGTGATCGATTTTCGGTGGTTATAATGGATGATGGAACCGTTTTATGTTGAAGGGCTGTAATTTAATCAGTCTCATTACAGTTCAAGTAGATCTTGCCACAATCTTCACCACTTCGGCCTCGTCTAGCGGCATCGTAGCTTTGATTGAATGGTGTAGCCTTTTGGTGTTGCAACAAGTAGCTAGTTGCATATCTATCGAGAAAAATGAGAGGAGAAGAAAAAATGGACATGATGCAAACGGAATTCAATTTACGCCAATATGAAGCGGAAAAATTGGCCAATCACTTGATCCAGGAACACTTTGTGTGTTTACCAGGTAAAGCACAATAGAACACTTATGAGTTTGTGTATCAGTGGCTTCGTTTAAATCGTTTCCCCTCAAATACGGATACACAACAGCTCTAACCTAATTTCGGTATATTGAGGAGGGGGCTAACTAACGATCGCTGTATTCCTACCCTAAATCCGTCGAATCAACCGTAACAAGACAGGTCCAGTAGAGGAAAAAAAGTAGGTGGATTGTAGAGCGGCCAGCTAAATGGGACCGTGAACTTGGATATATGATTAGTGGAGGAAGATGGATTATGATTTTTTTATTCCATCTTTATCTCTCCTGCTGCTCAACGGAACCGGTTGGATGGCTCGAAAAATATAACGGATTCCAGATTCTTTTCTCTCTCTCTCTCTCTCTCTCTCTCTCTCTCTCTCTCTCTCTCTCTCTCTCTTTCTCACTCACTCACTAGTGGCCCATTATCTGATGGACCACTACGGTGAGAAAAACTGACCTCCTCCGAAAAAAAAGTTTCCATGCATTGAAACCCGGCCGACAGTGACCTATTACTTACCCTCCAACCTGGGCGATTATGTGTCCTATTTCACGACCTTCTCGGATGGCCTCCTTGCTGGACTCACAGAGGTGTCTCTGAGCACATTGATCATCACCAGCTAGAATTGATTTGACATAACCTTTCAGCATGGATACTCCAGCGACTGCAGCATCATCGACAGCTTCTCGAACTCCACGATTGCTGTTCATACTGCGAGCTTTTTGACTGAAGGAAGATTTAAACATTTCCAACACCTTTGGTTGTAGGTAGCAATATTCATCAAGCACAGGGAGAAAGAGGAGAGAAAAACAAATTAGATGAACCGGTCACACTGTACTTGATGGAAATCGATATACAATCAATTTTCCAAGAATACTTGCAGAGCAATTTGAATTCAACAACTGACCTTAACAAAAACATTCAAAACTTGACGTGAAGTAGCGCGACTTTCTTCATCAGAACCGAACAACAATTTGACCACACTTCTGAGAACATATTTGGCATTCAAGAAGGAAGACAACTCTTTACCATCATCGGTACGTAGCTTACGATCTTCGAAGCGGGCTTGACGAGATGCGGATGTAGATTGAGATGATGTGGAGGCTGCTTTCTCCGCATAAACTGAGGCCACTATGAGGGCGAAAACACAAATCACTGTGAATACTTTCATCCTGATATGAATTGGAAGGTTTTTCTGTGGATATTGATTCCCGAACTCAAAACTTCACTTTATTCGAACTTTGATATGTCGCTCAATGTTGTGATAAACTGTCACTGTATTTCAACCGGATTTTGTGACGATTCTAAACGACCGCAACTGACTGTGGACTGACTATAGATGGGGAAAATAATAGACGAACTTAACTTATATATGAAATGAATCCCCGGATCTGAAACCGGAATGGAGAGTAGATGATGCGACACGATGAAGAGAAAAGAGAGAAGAGAGCAAGAAGGAGAAAAAGAACGATAAAGATCCCGAAGAAGACGAATATAAGAGTGAGGTTAGCCCCTCTCAATTTTTCTCTCTCTCTCTTTCTTTCTCTCTCTCTTTCTCTTTCTCTCTTGCTCATCGTCTTCTCTCTAAAGTGAGGGAAGCATTCGGCTAACGGGAAGTTTTTCAAGTTCATGAGGCAAACAGGTCTCCGATTCTTCCTGATATTTTTGACTCTTCCTGGTTCTATCTTCTCCCTATTCGCTTGGGTCACGACCGTGAACCGATGCCCCGGAAGCTGTATCTTTAATCGAGATCACCACTTATTGGGCAAATATTAAGCGACAAGTGAGCAAGAAAGAAAGAAAAAAGAAAATGATTCCACTTTTGGCTCCTGGTTATGAGACTTTCCACTCTTCTCCTTGTATGTGTATGTGTATATTTGACTCTCTTTGCTCATTGCATTTCATCGATGATGATGGCATCTCGATAATCGTTCCTCAAGTTATGAACTTATTCCACCATTATTCAGCCTGTTCAAATACCATTACCACTGTGAATAGCATCGATTGAGTCAAACTTATGAATTTTTCCGTCCTTCATTTGCTTGCCATATCAAGGTGTTACACGGACATTTCTAATAGGATCGTCATGCTTGCATCTTCTCTCTCTCTCTCCCGGGAGAGATGTACTTCTTCTCCATCACACAGTGAGCTGGATAGATCCTGGAGAGAAGGATGCTGCTCATCTACTCTCCTGCCTCCTTTATCTTAGCCTCATGAATAGCAATACATCGATACCGGCTGGAGAGCTGCTGGCCGAATTAGAATTTGAATCGACCGTTCCAACCTAATTAATAACAGTAAATAGCAATATAAATGGAAATGGTGACAAAAATGACGGTGAAAAGATAAGAACACTAGAGAATAGAGGTAAAGAAAAGTAAGAAAAGGCCGATCGACCACTTCATTGGCATGAATTTAGATTCAATACAGCTTTCAAGAAGAAAGTTCATCCCAGCAAGCAAAACTCTGAAATGAGAAGGATGAAAAGGATCTCATCAAGTTGATGAATTTGATGACATTCAAGCAACTCACGCTGTTTGATAGTCTGACAATTGTGAGTAATGAGCTGATCAAGTTTTTCAGCTCCAAGATAGCCTGGAAAATTGAGATTGTCAAATCAGAGTAACGCTTCATCAACACGATGATAGCTTGTATCAAGGTATTTCATTATATAATGCATCTACAAGTTGCAAGTACATACGCACAAATAGGAAGTTGGGAGGGGGGATTTTGTCGAGGATAAGCACGTGTTTGTGCGACTATCGTCATTCACTGATTGAAATCTTTGATTCGTATTTCAAGTGTAAGGAGAATATTCCTTTAATTTAGCTTTTTTCAAGTTTCAGGTAGATGTAGATTATTCTAAAGCCTAGTTGAACGTTCTTAAAACGCGATCAGGATCATATCATTTATTCGTTCTCTCTAAGGGACTTTGAACTAGACTTTTAACTTCAAAGTTTGAAGCTAGAATAAATCCCGAGACAAGATACGCAAGCATGGTTAAGGGAGAAGCGAATGAGTGAAGGAAGAAGAAGGGATGTACATCTGAGAAAGTTTCTCAAAGAAATTCGCCATATTGTTCGCATTGTGTTGCAACTACAGTACATCGAATCGTTTGTTTTTGATCGATCATACAACCTATCCTAGTGAAAATGTCGTCCGAAATAAGTTATGAAAATTGTTTGTCCATCTACAAACAACATGGAGTAGGTCTGGTGGATTTCATCACCAATGCTGAGAAGAAATCGGAATCCCTAGACAAGCAAGCAATCTCGAATATGGATGCAATTACTTGGGCCGGTCTTATGATATGTGACTCTATCAAAATTGACGAAATTGATTGGGACACAGTCATGAAAGATGTCAATTTCTACCGTCCCAATGAGGATTTTGACAGAACTTATGTGCTTATATACTACAAATTGGCTATGTGGGCCTGCGAAGAAAACCGACAGGAAAAATACATTGGAAAAAGGATGGCAAGGACATCTTTTCGTGTAGAGCCTGTATGAAGACGTTGGATCAGAGTCCTCGCAAACACATCAAAAGTGGTGATTGCTTCCTCACACACATATGAGAAGAACGCCAAACCCTTTTCTCCCTTTCCACCCAATTCATTGCTTTGTAGGAGTATCAGATTCAAATCTTAACATCCATTCCCTAACCTGGCCAGGACTCAAATAATGTTCACCCAATGTTTTTATTCTTCAAATTAAATCTTTTTTGCGCTCAAAATTAGCTTGAAAGAACTGAGATTATCAAACCGGGAGAACAGTCCATCAACACACCGATAGCTTGTTTTAAGTTATTTATTTATTTTATAATACATCTATAAGTTGCTAGCATTCGCACATATTAGAAAATTCACAATGAGGCAAATTAAGAAGTTTGGAAAGGGAATTTGTCGAGGAATACATACAGTTTTACATATATTTTATATAACTTATCAACAGGGCTAAACAATAAGAGTGAAGCATGAAAATACAAAATTAATTCAATTCTGTTGATAAGCAGGTTTTTGTGTAAAATTCGCTGCTTCGTGCTTATCTAATTCACAATGAAAGTATTTTCATTTGCCGACTGAGGTCCTTAATTTGTATGTCAGGGTTGTAGAGAGAATATTCTCAACTTAGCTTTTTGAACTTTTTTCAAGTTTCAGGTAGATGTAGATCATTCTAGAGTCTCGTTGAACGTTCTTGAAACGTAATCAGGATCATAATGTTTTCTCTTTCTCTTTTTCTTTCTCCCACTCTCAGGGATTAAGTTTCATCATTTGAGGAATATTAGAGACAATGTATGCTGTTCGACATCCTTGGCAGAGTCAGATCAATAAGGCCTGATCCCAATAAGGTGGTGATCAAAAATTTTAGCTCATTCCACAAGTCATTCGCAATTAAAATGATCAACTAAACTCTCTCGGAGCCAATTTGGACCCAGAATGAATCTCGAGGCAAGAAATGCAGGCATTATGTACTGTGTTCAGAATACCAAGCTACTTGGCAGCGGATATTTCAAAAAAAAGTTGGAGTGTGATTCATTCTTGATCAAGCATAAAATCTCGATATAGTTCCGATAAGATTGGAAAAAGGATGAAAGATGAGAGGAATGTCAACAGAAAAATAAGGCAGGTGAAAAAGCGTCACAAACCATCGTTAGATATTTTCAACAAAATGAAGTCCCAGGAGAGATTTCCTGAAGTGAATGAATCGTAGCAAGGAATTTCAACAATATTCCCTCTCATGAGATTGTTTTCCTGTCAACTGGAGAAGGAAGGATTAAGAGAACCTGATATCATCATCATCCAAATCTAAAGTTGATAGTTGAGTCATCCTGTCTTGGTGCTCGACTTGTTGAATCTCACTGCATACCCCATCGTTGTGCTGGAATTTGTTGAGGTGCCTGAAGTTGCACTGAACCTTGATTCTGGTTCAAAAGATTTCGAAGACCAGGCTGATTTTGAATCTGTAAGCGGGCATTCTGCTGTTGTATGTGTTGCTGTAATTGCTGCCTTACCAGAGTTTGCTGGGGCTCTTGAGCTTTGAACTGTGTTTGAGTCTGAATGTTGGGCTGCATAAACTGTTGATGCTGAGTTTCATTCTTGATATTATGTCCAGGACCTCCAGGACCTCCAGGACCTCCAGGACCCCCAGGACCATAGTCCTGCTGGAAGAAAGTAAACAAAAGTTATATAGAATTGTTGTGAACATTCATCGAGAAAGATGTGGTAGCTCTGCGATTGTTGGAAATAGAAGTCTGAAAGCAGCGAAGAATATTTGTGTTAATTTTAAGCACTTGATGGAAACTTGAAAAAGGAGAAGAAATTTATGAAGAAAGTGAGGAGCTGAGAGGGTAAGACAGATTAGGCAGAATATACAACAAAGCGTGGCAAGGAAGCATGAAGATGCATCATTGAATGGTAGTGGGGAAGAAAAAGAGAAGGTAGACGGACGGACGAAACATTGGTTCCAGAGAATTACCAAGAAACAGCTGAGAGGTAAATATAACATAGCAAGAGAGGATGTAGATTCAAAAAGCAGGGTAAGCAGCAGCCCCCTAGATATTCGATTTGTTAATGAGGTGTTGAGAGTAAGCAGCAGTTAAAGCAGCGTGGAACAAAGCAGACTCGATTAGTATAGATACGACTCTCGGAAGCTTGACATCATTCGTGGAGAAGAAGGAAAGGAACATCAAAATTAGTTATAAGGGTGAGAGGTGGGTTACGGTACAGCTGAGAAAAAGGTGGAAATAAAAGAAAAGCATTGTTCATCTGGAGAAAGCAAATATTCATATCATTCATGCATGAATTTAAACAAGTATTGTCCAACAGATGAAAACAAGAATAAGATGGGATAAAGAATGAAGAAATGAAGGTAAACAGAAAAAATCTGGATAATATTATGGAGATCGTCACAACGCTCTCCGAGTTGAGTCTGAATCTCACTCCTTTTCGTTCTCTATGCGCGCTCCCGAAGTTTTGTGCTGGTGGCCAATAGCAGTGTGTGGCTGGGGTTAAGCAAATCAGCTGAGCGCGTTAAGCACGCTTGCATGTGAATTGTTTTTGAGTGAGATATCAATTGGCATTAACGTTACCAATAATGTTCCCCTAGTTGGATTAAAGTCGTCCACTTCTGTCAAAACTCGGGAAGGCGATCGTATAGGAAGAAAAGCAAGTGGAAGATCTCCAGTAGCTGTTAGGGGCTTTGCATACTGGATTCCTGTTGCCTGATCAATGTAAATCTGTCCACTTGATAGACACTGAGGTTGATGCAGAGGTGAATGTCCAGTAGAGTTCAGATTCGGCTGTGAATCAACGCTTACTTGAGTTAAGAATCGTGAATATTCAAATTCGCGTTCCTTCCGTTCCGCTGCTTCGAGACTCTGTTTTAACTGATGTATTTTCATGAGATTTTCTTGCCGAGCACTTTCGGATATCGGAGCTGGAGGCTGCTGTGTAGGACTGGGTTGAGGTTGTTGTTGTTGAGGTTGCATCAAATTAGCAAGCTGAAATTTGGATCAAGAAAAGTTCCGAATTAATACAAATAATAGACCATTGAATACCTCTCAAGCCAATTAATTCAGAATTTGTGATTTTTAAGAAGAATTTATAGCTTTCAAGTTTCAGTAGTGCATGAAAAAAAATTTCAACTATTAGAGAGAATCTTGTTAGAGAGAGTTATATATATCAATACATGAGAATTTCTTTGGTTTTTCATTGCTTTGGCAGGAAAATTTACCACAGATACATATCAGAAATAACACCTATTTTGCTTTTGGTTTTCCTCCTAATGCTGCTTTGTTGGAGAGAGAGATTCAGTTCAATATTCTAAACTCTCACATTCACTCAAGCTTTTTGATGAAGTATATGTTGAGATTTCGAAAGGCGTCTCGCTGCAACAACCGAGTGTAGTCCACAAAAAATTTGACGCGAATATATAATAGATGAAAGAGAAATGCAGGATAGAGAGTAGTAGATTCAAAGAGAAGGATAGAGTGAGCTTTTTTTTGTTGGATACTTACGTTCGGAGAATTAAAATGAATTCGACTGGCTTGTTGTTGACCTTGAGAGACTAGGGTTGCAGTTCCAGGAGATGTTCCTATCAGAATCTGGGCTTGATTTGGAATATTGTGATTGGGAATTGTTGTACGTTGAACGGGTCCCAACGCTTGATTGAGGAGCACATTTTGTTGCTGTGGTCTATGTCCTTGGTTTGCACCCAATATTTGACCAGTATTTTGAGCAATCAGGGTCGGACCAGTTGTGGTCATTCGAATGCCGTTGAGGGCCTGAGTCGTAAAAGTTTGATTGGCTAGCTGGCCTTGATTAGGCTGAGATGATTGGATTGTTTGTGGTTGAGCTTTCATCTGATTTTGTGCAGGAATAGTTTGTTGAGCTGCAACTTGAGTAATAGTTCCTCCTGGAATCTGTTGAATCTGGAGGGAAAAATTGTGTTTCAACTCGTGCCTTAACACTACCAGAAGGATCACCGATCCAGAGTCGGAACGGAGTGGAGAGTTTCCATGTATGAGGGAATGATTAATCGAGATTGACAATTTCTGGTCTAGGAATCCGGGTTGTAATTAAACCTGAGCCTAACTTAACCTAACTCGCCCTAACTGAGGAGGGAGGACAGAGTTTCATAGTGGGCATGGGCTTCACTCGTAGTCACGACTTGACCTAGCCTATGATAATGATACATCGATCTCACCATCATGAGTATCAGTCTATAATCAGGAGTATCGAATTCCATGATGAAATTCGAATTTTTAGGACTTTGGCAAAATTCCCTACGGGAGACTCCGTGTTAAAGTTAATTTTCATAACTTTCTTCTTGAATCTCCTATTCAAATGAAACTTTCAGAGGATTTCAACTCTATCAAAAAAATGAAGTGTACGAAGTTTCCATCATATCAGACAATTAATTCGAGAAACATTTTGCATTGAAAACCTGACAATTTTCACTCACTCACTCCCTCACCCTTGAGTCTCCACATCCGTTCTGACAATGATCTCGGTAATTTTCTTGAACTAGATTAAGCTGATTTGTATGAATGAAAGAATAGATCAACATTATCCTACCTGATAAAAACCAGGATTGTTTCCAGCGAACTGGGCTTGTTGAGCACCTGAATGCATTTGTTGTTGCATTCCAGGCTGTTGTTGATTCTGATTAGATGAGAATAAAAGGAAAAATAACGATTGAATCATTAAGCTAACGAGAAAAACCTCTAAATAACATTCATGGCGTACAGTATCATTCAAAGAGTGTCTCATTTGATTAACTCATCAAGAGACAAGCAAGATGATAGGAATTCCACTAGCTAGATGAAAATGCACAATGCACTTACTTGGGAGTATACTTGAGTAGCACCGGACATTTGTTTCTTTTTTTGATCATTTTTATGTTGATCAATAATACTTTTCAATCTGTTGAAGAAACCTTCCTGGTCTTGTGGTATGAAACCAATAAAAGCCTTCTTGTCAGGTGCATAAACCACAATCATGACACGCATTGATGCCTGAGATTTATCCTTATTGGTAAATTGAACACATCCACAGAAGGCCCCACCACTGTTTACCCTACTAATTTGGGTGAGAGCTCGAGCAAGTTTTTGACACGCTTCTGGGTTGCTTTGCTCATCAAAATGTAAAGTAAGAAGATGTGACTGATCTTTGAGCACAGATGAGAGCGATTGAATTAAGGAACGAGGTAGTAAAGATAACACCAACTGTTCAGACCATTTTTCGGCATGCAATTCGAGGTCAGAAGTCATAGTTTGAGAAGTTATAGAGCAGGGTAACAAATAGGAGATTTTCTGTTGAGCTGCATTATCATTTTGTTGAGACATAGATTTCTCTTGATAATCTATTATACCTTTCCAAATGAACCGTTGTTTCTTTATGAGATGACCAGAGCCAGCCATATGCTGTTGCGATTGTAGATGCATTTGCGATTGAGGGGGGCCAGTCATTGGACCCTGATTCATCAATTGGGGTTGTTGATTAGGATGGATTTGTATACCCTGTTGATGCTGTTGAGCACCATCTTGAACCATAGTTACTCCACTCATGGTCACACCAACAATATTAGGCTGTGGTTGATTTTGTGGATGAGGAGGTATATTGGACATAGGAGAGGGAACATTTTGAGAAAGAGATGACGGAGCTGAGGCACGATTCATCGAATTTTGGCTCAAGGGGCTGGCTGCAGGAGGTGGAGGAGCTGAAAAAGGGGAAGCAGCTCGACGAACCAACACGGGATTATATCCCTCAGGTCTATGAACTCCACGTATTTGTTGATTTGTGAAATTTATACGTGCCTGAGTGGGCTGACCAGGCATATTAGGTTGTGGAGCTGGGCCTTGAGGTGGCCCATGTCCTCGCACAGAAGGCATTTGAAGTTGACTCGTTAACATGGGCATTGGATTGGGACTTGGAGAAGCACTGTTGACTGGAGGTGTGGTGTTGCTCTGAGGACCTTGATTGGACCAAGGCATCCGAGCTACACCGGTAGGATTAGGTTGCGGATGATTTTGAGGCATTAAAGTCGTTTTTTCGATGTAGATTGGCGAATTTCCACGAGGTTTTAGAATGGTGTCTGGAGTTGGAGCTTTGTTAGGCTGAGCGAAAGTTGGAGGCAATGGAGACCTAAAAAAGATGAGAAAAGATTGAATTAATGTAGGAACAATTGGATGACAGAAATCTAGCTCTACAGAAGGCTGAGAATAAATTCTTACCGCGTATTCTGCATCGGCTGCTGTTGATGAGGAATGGGTTGTTGCTGAATTTGTTGGGCTTGCACTTGTTGAGGACTGTTGGAAAGGATTAAGAAAAATAAGAATAAAGCCACAATAACTAAACGGATAGAGTATGGCTGACAAAATTTTTCAACCATATCATCCATTGCTCAATTGAAGCAAAAATTTATAGATACTTTTCTGGGAAAATTTGGAAAGATAAATTGAGGGAGTGAATTCATCTTGTATGAAACCCTGGTTTTATGAGTCAGATTATCTAAATAATGCTCATCTCGATAGCAAATAGCAGAAAACTATATTCTATAGCAGTCAGAAGTTCCAGCCTTGACTTGAAATTATTTATAGAGATTCTAGAGAACGAAAATTGGAGTACAGAAGGGATGAAGGGTGAACTATGATGATGTTTGATATGTTGCTCGAATATAATCCTTACACCGTTCTATGATTAATCAAATTCCTAGAGGAAGACCTACCCGATAAAATTCACCCAAAAATGTTGACTATTCTGAAGGTCGAGTTGCTCATTGGATAACTTTATGAGCAATAGGCAGCTCAGAATCTTATAGAATAAAGTGAAATAGATGGAAGAGATACTGCATCCATCAGAAGATCTGAATTCTAGACTCTATTGATGAATTATGACCATTGAATTGAGTAACTTAATCGAGAAAAGCTGAATAAGGGTCTAACAACGGCTTAGAATGAAAATTATCAATCAAGGTTCATTTGAAGAAAAGATGATAAAAGGGTGAAGAAATCTGAAAATTAACGATATCATGGATTTGTATTGAGCCAGCCATGATCATGACAACAACCATGATCTTAGCCAATAGCGTACTTACTTATTTCTAGAGTCAGGGTATTGACCCATTGTCTGTGGTTGCCTGTAAATAGGTAGAAAATAAAGAAAATGCATTTACATGATAAAAAGTTAGTAAGAAGAACGAGCTCCCAAACATAGAGATAAACTTTTTTCTGAGTTTAGATCACCTAATTCTAAGACTAATTTTGAAATCAAAGAATCGCTCTCTCTCTCTCTCTCTCTCTCTCTCACTACCAGAAGTGACACAGGAAATGGGAATGAAACACAGTGAAAATAGTGAGGCTAGTGATGGTAGGAATCTCGGGTGAACAAATTGCGATTGTCACTCATTTTTGCCAGTAATGAGGTTTCGAAAACTAATAACATCCAGAGTTTAAAAGTAATTTCACTCTGATCTTGAGTACTTCTTCTAGGATTAAGTGCAAATATACAGCGTCACCAGGAAAGCTCAAAATACAACCAATACGAACTCTCTCAAATAGTAAATAGTAAACAGCATCAAAAGAAATAAGCTGTCATTCTATCATAGCTGATTTTGGATGAAATGGAACTCAACACCTGCCTTTCAGCTAGCAGAGAAGATCAAATTAAACAAGAGTAATTGGATGTCCATGGAGCACCTATCCAATATTCATGATAAATTTTGATAAAAGCAGAAATATGTGTGCTGTCTGAAAATTCAATTAATCGATTCCATCACGTAGTACGACTTACCCGTTAGCAATTAAATGGTGCTGTGGTTGAGTCGGGAAGTAAGTCTGCTGTTGTATCTGTTGCGGTATCTGCTGTTCAGCGTAAGTGGTAGAAGAGACGGAAGAAGCTGGAGATAGAGGTCTTTTTTGACCTGAAAAAATGTTGTAGTGAGGGGAAAAGACAGTGAGTCAACAGAAAATGCGAGTGATGAATATTGAGTTCTGAAGATGACGTGAATTGCAGGCAAACTTACCATGATTGGAAGGCGAAGGAGATGATGTAGCTTTAACGTTATTTTCAATCGATTTTGCAGTTGTATTATTTTGCTGAGGACTCAGTGGGATCTCTAGTAGAGAAAAGCCTCGCAAAAGAATTAAATGTCTTCTATCCTTGGCATAATTTTTGGATAATGCTGCAGTGAGATCTCCTCCAGCTTTCTCATATAATTTGAACAAAAAAGGTAACATTGCCGGCGCAAAAACACTAAGATTGATTCCTCTTTCACCCATTGAAGACACCAATCTATCCAGTGTCCAGCCGGCATAGGTTAAACTTTCACTACATGGTAAACCATAAGGCGGAGAATTGCAAACTAAAATACAGTGCTTTGGTATAGTTCGATTTGGTGCTGATGAAGGTGAAGATTCTCTGAGCGAGTCAAAATCATCGAAACAGTGTAGTGCTGTGGCGATACCTTCTGTTATGTGACTACAGTTCGAAGCACCACCTCCTACAAATCTATGGAGATATCAAGAATCAAACGTAGAAGAAAAAATTAGCACCCGAATTCACTAGAGATGGTATATTTTTGTAACAATGGTCATGAGAGAGAAAAAATATAACACAATGATCGACTTACTTAATTCTATCGAACCATTGTAGAAGTTTATGAGTAGATGATGCAGGTCCATGACAAATTGATGCCGCGTCTGGGGCAGATTCTGCCGTATGAAATACAACCATTCCATATAATGAACAATTTACATTGTTGTCTACTCCATAGTCATGATCATCTGGCGGTCCACCGGAAAGGCACCTGAGTTTTTTACAAGAGAGGTGTGAATGCATGAGAATAATCATATCATCAACCTCATACTGGAAAGTTTCATGAGAACCATATTTCTAATGGTGGCAAAAGTGTTGATGATGATATGGTGATGATACTATTTTTAGATACTTACTCTAGTGAAGGTACAATGTAATTGTTCTTCAATGTCTCCGCATAGAGACTTAGATTTGCAGTGCCTTCAATAACCAGAACAACTTCGACAATTGGACGTTCACTGACAACCATGGCTGTGTTGTACAATCTGCTTAGGCAAGTTGAAAGAAAAGATTAGTCCATGTACCACGTGTATGATATCGAATTAGGATGGAGAATTTTTATCTCATTAGAAAGGAAAAGTGATAAGAGAATGATGGAGTAGTTGATCAATTATCTTATCATCAAAATTAATTATGTGTCGAGGTTTAAAACGTAGAACAGAATAGACAGAGAGAGATAGAAAGGGAGAGAAAGAGATGAAAAAAGAGAAGAGGAAGGCTTACCAACTGATAAGGCGAATTTGAAGCGTATTTGATTGGCTATGTTACACACTGTTTACATTATTTGATCATATTGTTGGCAGAAAAAAGGTGTAATAAGATGGAAAAAAATGGGTGACAAAGGTAGAATTGAACAATTAATATAGAAATAATACGGTTGAACAGTGGACACTTTGACGAGAAATAGATCTCTGAGATTGTGGTTTGTACTCGCTGGTTTGCAAACAGTGGCAAAAAAAAGAAAGAGAATAGAGAGACAGAAGGAGAAAGAGAGAGAGAGAGAGAGACTTGATGTTTATATTTCACATTGAATATCGTTCATTTGATCACAGTTCTGTGTATATATTGATTGATCACCCAGATGCACCACAGATACACAATTAAATAGTATAAATTTTTTCTCAACCTTTCACCCAAAACGGAGAATGAACCTTTTACTCATACATGCAACATCTTTTTTTTCTCAGCTCTTTTTCACTGCATCTTTTTTTCCAGGCAAGCTTCAAGCTTCTCTCTTTTCTCTCTCTTTTTTTTGCTCTCTTGCCGTCAATCTAGCCGCTAGGTGGCCAAGCAGCTGTATTCACGGCAAAAAAAGTTGGGCGCCAAACTTGGACCGGGCCGATCATCGATCTGATCTATCTGATCGGACACACCTGATTTGGAGTGAATTGAATTTGACACACAATTGAAGAATTGAGGAATCCATATCATTGAAAATGTTTATTTTTCTGGGCTGACTCTGTTGGAATAGAAGGTTGGTGTCTGATGGTTTTTGGGAAATTTTATCCACATTTTGATAAGAAATATTCCCCATACGATTATTCGCAGGGGTGGCGAGAGAGAGAGAGAGAGAGAGCTATTATATGAGGATTTGAAAACTTTGTTGTGAATTCGAGATATTGTCAAGAGAGAGCATAGCAACGAATGAAGAATACAGGTGATCTAGGAAATTGGATCTAAGAAGAATATCAGTGATTTTATTAAGGCAATCAGGGAAAAATGTAAGTTTATCAATTAAACAAGAGTTACTGTGAACAAATTTCCGTATGTATATCCTTAAATCTTACTCAAACTTTTTCGATTAGGTCACCAATTGTTAAACCAGTTGCTCCTCGAAAAACACCTCCTGGTCCACCTAAATCCTCTGTCAAGCAGATTACTGGTAAATCAGGGGCATTGAAGCCTCCAACGAAAGAAAATCTATCCTCAGGGCAACGGCAGGCTCCAAATCCAACATCAAAGGCCAAATCACAATCGATAGGCTCGCCGAGTAAACATAATCAGTCGGTGAATGTTCATCCACCAAGGAAAACTAAAACAAACTTTGATGAGAAAGAAGATAGATCCAAAACAGATGCTTCTAAAATATCGAATGTCTCCCGAAACCAGACTGGAAGACTCATCAAACCAAGTCCAATTAATTCGAAAATTGCCACCAAGGCAGTGAAGCCAAGTCAAAAGGTGAGTATCAAACTGAACCATTCTAATTCATGAGCAAAATCAGTCCTCTTCGTAGGCCGAATCAAGAACAGAAGCCAAAACTCAGAATTCTCCATCAACCAAATTTACTGAAAAAAGTGGAATCCATAATAAGAAAGAAGAGATACCTCGAAAATATGAGACAAATCTTCGAGTCATCGATTCCACTCCAAGTGTTGAAAGTTGTACAGAATTATCTCTCAGTGAAGCAATTGAGAATAAGAAGGATATTGAAGAAGAAGAAATCGAAGATTTTGAAGGGTTCGAAGAGTTCGAAGAAATTGAAGAAATTGAGGAGGAGATCGAAGAGGAGGTCACTGATGAAGAGGATGGAGATGATGATGAAAAAGAAGAAGAGGAAGAGGAAGAACAATCGAATGATGAAGACATTGAGAATGCAGAGAGTGTGCAAAGAGCTGTGATCAACTTCTCTCCAACTCTTAATCCAAAATTTGACTCTCATTCAATCGCAAAAAAATCATCAGAGAGTGATAAAATTACAGAAATGATGGTAAAACGAGCACGAGAACTTTCAAGTGTTATAAAGCTGAACAAATCAACTGCACGGCTATATGATTCACCACCTATCAGTTATGAGGCATTCATCAGATTATTTGGTCCTCGCAACCGGAAGCAAGCATCTACACAAACGCATTTTGTGAATGAAATTGAAATACAAACAGACACTATCAAAATGGTGGAAAAAGTCACTCAATGGCCTTCTTCGCAATTGGGTCATGTTTTCGAGGATCATGGCAATCGAGAGAAAATTCCATCAATCAAAGATCCTGTGAGATTTTTACGATTCCTCGAATATGCAGAGAAATTGGTTCATTATTTGGTATTAGAGGATGAAGATTATCATAACATAGGGCAATCGAGGAACAGTGATTCGCCGATCAAGGTGAAGATCGATTTTCCCAAGACTTTTCAAGTGGTTAAGATAAAGAGTGTATGGTTTGATGGTGCTTATGTATACGCGCTAACAAATGCTACTCTTACAAGCTCTGGAGTGAAAACTGATGAAAAAAGAGATTTTATCTTCGTTTGGTTGACAAGTAGTTTCCAAAAGCCTGAGTACATTCTCACTGGAAGATCTTCAATTGAAAAAATAATCAGCAATGATTATCTGATTTTTGCCGCTTTTTCTGATTGCTCAATAGCGGTCTGGGATACACGAGAGCCTGAGTCTAGTCACGTAAAATTAGAGGACAATGTCAGGCGTGAATATCCAATAATTCGTACACCATCTCATATAACGGCTCTTAGTGAGCCACAATCTCATAAGAATCGAATCATAGAGATGATCTATCAGAAAAGGTCTAATTTTTGTGATGAAAATCGTCTGATAACCATGGATGAACGAAATTCACTAATTTTTTGGAAGATAGAGCACACCGTTGATTCTGAATTCTCGCTTAGTGAATCAGGCCAAGGGATGCATCCATTCAGCGGTGTTAGATTAACTAGAATGTCCATGTTTGATCTAGGAAAATTTCAGCAGTCAACGTCGTTCTCAACGTGTTTTGATATTGTAAAAAATGCTATCGACACTTTTTTGCTGGGGACTATAAGCGAAGGAATCATCAAATGTTCTTTGAATGGATTATCTTCAACTGAAAAATCAGAAAATTCCAATCGCTATGAATTTCTAATCGCTGGATCGAATCTTCCAGTATCAATGGTCAAATTTAATCAATACAACAGCAAAGTAGGCGAATTTTTAGCTGCTTATGAAGATGCTTCAATTTGTTTGTTCTCACTTTCATCAAATACTCCGAAAAAGGTTTGGTCATCCAATGAATTTGAATGGACTTCTCTATCATCACTACAATGGATAAGTTCTGAAAATTTTACAATATCAGATCGGTTCAGAGGAATTTTCTTAAAGAAGAAGGCACAAGAATCAAGTCACGTCATGAAATCAGATTCAGATTGTCTGATATCTTCAGAAGTTTCTTCGTCCATGATTGTTCCAAATGATTTCGGTGATTTGGAAATTGTATTCGTTACTAATGGAATTGATTTACAATACTTATCATTCGTCGATGGTATGTCAAAGCTATTATGATTCGATATTCAGCCTACTCTCGATTCTCTGACATGTGTAATGTTCTACTTTCTCAATTTCAATTTTGCTCACTGTATGAGTAATTATGATGGTTTTGAGTCCTAATAATCTTCAAGGTTATAATTGATGAACTCTCATCTCCATCACAATCATCAGAAACATCACAGTGAGTTTTGTCCCTCCAACCATCACACTGCAAAAAAAATCAAACCACCTTCTTGCCATAGTTTGAGGCTTAGAATAAATCGAAAAGCTCAAAAATGATATTTACCAAGTTTTACATTGTAATTGTAACATTGGTGTTGAGTTTTTCTCTAGCTTCGAGTGGACCGATAGCCACAGAGTCGACTGATTTGAATTTTACAGAGATCGACTTTACAACTTTCTCCACTACGTTACCTCCAAAAAATGTGACCAAAAAAGTGACTAAAAAGGTGCAAAGACAAAAACCAACCACAACAAGACCACCTCGATGGGAATTAAATTGGTGGCAAGCGATGGGTTTTGATACCGAATCGTATAAAACGACTGTTGGTAGCGTAATGCGTGCTCCACTTCGATCTTTCGTCAACGGCTTGTATTATTATATGAAATATCGCAATTAGGCTGTATCAACTTGAAAATCTTCGGGATAAGAATGATCCGTCCACTTGAACAAGATGTTATCTACCCATATTTTGTCTTTAATGATCATTGGAGATCTATCGATAAAAAACTGCTCCAAAATTCGACTAACTAATCTCATCTCTCTAATCTCTGTAATAAAAATGCTAGATCATTCTGAATGAAGTTTTGAGATTTTACAAAATTTTGATTCTTTTTTGGGTGGAATTTGCTCTCCTACCATCATCATGCTCAATGTTTCTTCAAAGTATAAGTCTCTCTAGCTAATTCAGACCTTCAGAAAAACAGAACAAATAGTCAAATTTGAAGTTTGTTCTCCTTAGGCAACTGATTCTTGGCAGTTGTTTCTGTCTATAAGATTGTGTGGTTTATGTTGATAATAAATTGATAGAATTCGGATCATTCAAAATTCGAATTTTATTTACGCGTTGAAAGATGATGCTGAATCTTTTCAGGTTGAATATCAGTTACAGTTAATTGCTGGCCCTAGACGCGCTGAAGAATAACTTCAAAGGAACTGGGTAATAATCAGTCATTCCTATCCTGTACGATCATGATCAATATCAATTTAAAAAATTATCGATTACTATTATCCATCAAGAGTTCCTTGATCGTTTGTTTGATCGATATCTTTGACCTCCTTAGGGTCTGATTCTAGCGGTTCTTCGATCAATGGATGACTAATTTGATCAATACTTTCGACATCGAACTCATCCTGCGAATCATCAACCTCCTGGGGCAATGTATCACGAGCTTCGGATGCGCTTGTAGCTATCATTGGTAACTCTTGGTCATCATGAGATGTTTTCACATCTTCATCGCCTACTGGGATTGGACCTTCCTTTACAGAGGGGTCATCTAGGAAAGCTTCTTTGTTCAAGTTTTCACACAAGTCACCTTGAGGCTGAACATTTTCATCATTAGATGTACTAGCAGCTACTGAAATTGATTCTTGTGGATTGATGGACTGATCGATGACATGATTGGAAACTGCCTCAAGATCTGTTGTTTTTGTTGAGAAATCATCTGAAGAATGGTCTCTATTAGAACTTTCTACAGGAAATGATACTATCTTATCAACTTCTGATGGATCTGAAGCTACCATGGGGACTTCTTGCTGACCGTAAGACGAATTCACTGTTTCACTGGGAACATCATTCAATCCTTGCTCGGACGGGAAGGCGCCTGATGATGATGCTTCTCCGGAGTCTTCGCCTAGATCCTCACATCCCGTTCTTGCATCCTCAAAGTCATCGCTATCATCATTTGAGTGATTCGAATCATTGCATGGTGGAGGTGATAATGATGACGAAGGTTGTGGTGAAGAATCTGATGAAGAGCTGGAAGAAGATGACGGGGATCCAGAATCGTATGTCTGAATATCAGAGACAACAGCTAATGGAGTTGACGGAGGCGATGCGAACACAGTAGTAAAACTATCTAACTGCTGTAGAGGAGCCGGGGCATTGGGTAAGGAGACATGATCAGGTAGAGGTGCACAGGGCTCCACCAGAGATGAATTAAGATGTGAAGAAGAAGACGAAGGAGAGGCTGTTGAGGAAGATGAAGGTGAGGAACTTTCTACATCATCGAGACCATTTATATAAGCAGAAGATGAAGATGGTAAAGATGATAGCATGTTGGATGAATTTCTGAACACAGATGATGAACGAGAATATTCTTTTCCATATGAATTGGAAACTGATTCAGGATCAGATCGCCTGGCCATAATGGTGCTGACAACACGAACATTTTTCTCTAGACCACGCATAAATTTGTCACACCATCGATAATACTTGGTAGGTGCTGTTAGGAGCTCACAAATTCGCTGAATTGTGAATGGAGCTCCATAAAATGATTCTAATCTCTCTATAATTTCACTTTTCATCTCTTGAAAATTGAACGGTCGAACATTGGGTAGGATGGGACTATTATCATAAGGAAATTCAGTGTTGAATTTATCTACCACAAGTTCAAATTTCTTTATGATGACCGGCTTGATCTTACTCCATGGGTACCTTTATAGAAAGAAAAAGCGAAATCTCAATTCACCTTCTTCATGATCCAATAGTATCATAATAGACAATAGAAGTTGTACTCACATGACATCACCAGTTTTAGCAACACACACAAGATATCGTTCAAGGGATTCAGGTAATCCGGCATCACAATTACGACCTCCTTGCTTTTCAAAATCTATCAAAACATAAGAAAAAACATGAGCTCATATTTACACATCAAAATTGATATGTGCCATGAAGCACAACACAGACACACAAAAATTAAACTTACTCATCAGCTCATTGAGAACTTCTTCCTTATCGAGATCCATTTGATCTGTTATCACAATTATCTGTGTGTAAATATAATAATAATATGATTGTAGAAAATATTGATGATAATAATGACCACAGTAAAATAGAAATCAGTTTCAATGATCACTTGACAAGAGCCGTTTGTAAACAATAATAATCGAGACTGTCAAAATCAATCTTTTTGCTAGCTTTTTTTCAGCTTCTTTCTCACTGCTTTGTGAGCGGCGCTGTTCAGGAACGCATTTGAAAAAACATCCATTCATGATGAAAATTTCATCATGATTTTCATGATATAATATGAATCATGATGTATTGAAGATGAATGTTAACTTGGATTGTTGATGGTGTGATTTTTTTGCCTTAATAATTCTGAAACATTCAGGTGTTGTTTGGTGCTCATAATGTGATTGTGGTTTAAATTGTAGGTGATTTTCGGTGTTCAAAGGCCGGAAAAATTTGTCACTTTTTTATCTGTATTTTTTGTTGTTAAGCTTGATATAGTGTAAGTGTATCAAGATGAATATTTTGCCCCACAAAAGTTGGCATGTAAGGACCAAGAAAAATATTGAAAAAGTTCGCCGAGACGAGAGGAGAGCTCGTGAGGAAGCTGAAGCTGTTGAGCGTAGAAAAGCTTTGGCTGGAAGTGAAGCAAGAATTAATTATCTTCGAAGTAAAACACACACTTTTGGAGACGATAACAGTCAACAGCAAGTTGATGTGGCAAATTTGGATAATTTGAGCTCTGTTTTGGAGGAGAGAGCGCTTGATGCTGCTGCTGAGGATAAATTGAAATATGAACGAGAACAAGCTGCCAAAAAAGAACAAGAGAATTGGGAGAAAAAAGTAGGAATTCTAACCTATCTTGGTCAAGGTTTAACCGAACCTGAGGTCGAAACACCATGGTATCTGAAGACGCATGAGAAAAGATTAAAGTTAAAGCCTGAGGTGGTCGAGCCCTCTTCTTCCTTTCAGCATGTAGGACATGTTAAAAATGATCCTCTTGATGATATGCGAATGTACATGGACATGATGAAGAGCAAAAAAGCGAAATTGTCTACCAAAACTTCATCGTATCATCTTAGTAGTAGGGAAAAGAATAGACAATCATCCAAACTAAGTTCTAGTTCAAAGTCTCGAGATAAAGAGGAGTCAAAATCGAAAAAATCGAAAAAATCTAGTCATAAGAAACACAAAAAACATCATCGCCACAAAAGTTCTAAGAAAAAAAGAAAAAGAAGTTCATCAGAATCCGATTCTACTGATTTACAGGTTGCAGAGGTCAATAACGCCGATGAAGTCGTCGATAATCGAGAAACCTCATTGGAAAAACTTCGATTCGAACGACTACAACGGGAAAGGATTGAACAGGAGAAGATCAAGAAAATGTTTGCAAAACCACATCCAGAGCAAAGAATCGAAACCAATGAAAGGAAACTTCATTATAATTCCCAATTCAACCCTCATATCGCTCGTGAGAGATAGTGAATACCTCTACAAATCTCCTTCAAATATCTTTCGCCTCTTTTTTTTGATATTCCATCATGTTTGTAAATCTTACCAGAGACATATATATTGATTAAAATCCTCCGTTTAAATTAAATTTCTAGTCTCAATCATCAAACTCGATCGAGTGACGCAATTTTTTTCCCAATGAAAAATGTTATTAGATACCGATCACAGTATCTTCTATCATTTTCGGCAAATGTTTTTGACTCAAGAATCGCGGTTCTTACTCGCTGTGTTGACCAATTCAGTCAAACTAATCATTGATGATTAACAATTAGGAACGAAGTGTCTTGAAGATTTCATCACTTGTATCATTTATTAAACTAGTTGTCTATCCGATGTCTAGTGTCATGATGATTGTTATTAAATGTTCCACGTGATAGTGAAGGTGTTGTTGCCTGTGTATGTTTGTGTGTGTCTCTGGTTTCAGTGTGTACAATAATCCACATAAGCTTTAAAAATGCCGGAAAAGATTGAAATTCCTCTTCGAGATAGCCCAGATGAGGTGATAGAACTTGATTGTGACAATTTACCGGAGGGAACTGAAGTGCTTGGCATCTTGAGACAAGAGCAGCCACCACTCAATTTATGGATTGCTTTGGCGGTAAGTTGCATTGAAAACAAACGCATTCATTGCTTAATGTTTTTTCCTCTCTCATCTGTACTGTATCATTTTCCAGATCGAATATTATCGACACAACAAGTCGGAAGACTTTGTCAGAATTTTAGATGATTGTACATCTATTATACTAGCTTTTTTGGAGGGTAATGAGAAAGGTCCTCCATTAAGTTATTCGGATTATGAGAGAGATATGGTCCGTGCATTGGACGCTCTTGCTGCTCATTATGTTAAGCTGGCCAGCAAATATAAGAATCGAGATAAGAAGAAGGAATATTTTCAACGGGCCTCTCATCTCTTTAATCTTGGTGATAAAATATGTATGTACGATCCAAACCATCTGCTCTGCAAAGCCTATTCGTGCTTACTGGAAGGAGACAAAATGGATCAAGCTGACCAACAGTTCAATTTTGTACTCAGCAATACTCAAACTGTAGCATCTCATCTTGGTAAAGCTTGTATAGCTTTCAATAAGAAGCAGTATTTGGGTGCTCTGTCACATTACAAACGAGCTTTGAGAAGCAATCCTATGTGCCCTGCTAACGTTCGTCTTGGCTTGGGTCATTGTTTTCATAAACTAGGGAAACCTGAAAAGGCTCGATTGGCATTCGAAAGAGCTTTACAGTTAGATCCTCAGTGTGTTGGAGCTCTTGTTGGACTTGCACTGTTAGAACTGAATGAAAAAACTCCCGACTCAATCCGCAAAGGAGTTCAAATGTTATCAAAAGCTTACACTATTGATCCTAACGATCCAATGGTTCTTATACATCTCGCCAATCATTTCTTTTTTAAGAAAGACTATGGAAAAGTTCAACATCTAGCCCTCCATGCTTTCCATAATACAGAGAATGAAGCCATGAGAGCAGAGAGCTGTTATCAGCTAGCTCGATCATTCCACATACAGATGGATTTCGATCAAGCTTTCCAGTATTATTATCAAGCAACTCAATTTGCTTTACCTAATTTCGTTCTTCCTCAATTTGGCCTTGGACAAATGTATATCCATCGTAACGATACAGAAAACGCTGCACAGTGTTTTGAGAAAGTTCTCAAAGCTTATCCTGATAATTATGAGACAATGAAAATTATCGGCTCGCTCTATGCTCAGTCGAACAATCAAGCTAAACGGGATCAAGCCAAGACTTATCTAAAGAAAGTGACCGAACAGTGTCCTGATGATGTTGAAGCATGGATCGAGCTAGCTCAAATTTTAGAGCAATCTGATTTGCAAGGTGCCTTATCAGCCTATGGAACAGCGATAAAAATTTTGAAAGAAAAAGTTCAAGTTGACATTCCTCCAGAGATTTATAATAATATAGCTGCTTTACATTTTCGACTTGGCCATTTAGAAGAATCTGCTGAAAATTATCAGCTCGCCCTCGAAAGGTGTCAAGAAGAAGAGTCAAATGATGAACACTACTACAGCTCCATATCAGTCACTATTAATTATAACCTCGCTAGGCTTCATGAAGCATTCAATCGTTTCGATAAGGCAGAGAAAATTTACAAAGACATTCTTCGAGAACATCCAAGTTATATTGATTGTTATCATCGCCTCGGTTGTATGTCTAGAGATGCTGGTCAAGTATATGAAGCTTCAGATTGGTTCAAGGAAGCTCTTCATGTTGATCAAGACAATGCTGACACATGGTCTTTGATCGGTAATCTGCATTTTGCCCAACAAGAATGGGGCCCTGGTCAAAAGAAATTCGAGCGAATCTTGAAACAAGAGGCCACCCAGCAAGACACTTATTCCATGATTGCTCTTGGAAATGTGTGGCTTCAAACTCTTCACCAGCCAAATAAAGACAAGGAGAAAGAGAAGAGACATCAGCAACGTGCTCTTTCTCATTACAAGAGTGTACTCCATCAGGATCCAAAGAACATTTGGGCAGCCAATGGTATCGGCTGTGTGCTTGCCCATAAAGGTTATTTTGCTGAGGCAAGAGATGTCTTCGCCCAGGTTCGAGAGGCAACTGCTGATTTTGCCGATGTTTGGCTCAATATTGCTCACATTTACGTCCAACAAGGACAATATGTTGCTGCTGTTCAGATGTACGAGAACTGCCTCAAGAAATTCTTCAAATATCACAACGTTGAAATCTTGCAGTATCTTGCACGAGCACTTTTCAAGCTGGGAAAATTGAGGGAGTGCAAAAACGTACTACTCAAGTGTCGTAGGATTGTTCCGCAAGACAACCTGATTTTATTCAATTTAGCCCTAGTTCTTCGTAAATTAGCCTCTCAAGTTCTAACGGACAGCAAGAGTAATGTTCGCACTGTTTTGAATGCTGTTCATGAACTTGGTTTAGCACACAAATATTTTCAGTTTTTATGCTCTCTCTTCTCCGGAGGAGATAAACCTACTATAGAAAAATTGAAATTCGATCTCAGAGCAGCTACTGAAGAAGCCAAAAACTGCCAAGATCTATTGAGCCAGGCTCAGTATCACGTAGCTCGTGCTAGAAAATTGGATGAAGAAGAGCGTGAAGCTAGACGTCAGCAAGAAATGGAACGAGAAGTTTTGAGGCAACAGAAAGAGGAAGAAGAAAAGCGACGTGAGGAAGAAAAAGTGAAACAAGAAATGGAGATGGTCGCAAAACGTCAACAGTTTGTCGAGCAAACAAAGAACAAGCTACAGTTCCAAGAAGTCCCAGAGGAGAAATCTGCTAAGAAAGGTCGACAACGTAAGCCTCAAGGTGAAGATGACTTCGTCACCGATGGCAGTGGTTCTGGACTTGAGAATGTCAGGCCAAGAAAGAAGGGAAAAGTTTCCGAAGATGGTGAGAAACGTAAAAAGAAGAAGCGTCGACAAAGATCTGAAAAAGCTTCTCAGGATGATGGTTCAGATGATGGCCGAAGAGACAAAAAAGAAGAACGAAAAAGAAGGAAGAAACATAGGGAGGAGAAACGTTCCGCCAAGAAGAAAAGTGGAACTTCCTCAAGCAAATCCAACGCTGAAAGTCAATCAAGTAAATCAAAGGCCAGATTTATGTCCAGAGAATTTGTATCAACTGACGAGGACTCGTCTGATGATGAAAAGCATAAGGCTCTTGTAATAGCTCAAGAGGATCAGGACGAGTCAGGAAGTCAGAAAGCTTCATCTCCTGGTTCCTCTGATTCTGAATCTAGTAGTAAACCTCCGCGAAAGAAGGTGAAGAACGTTTCTGAAGCATCAGATTCTGAGTCTGACATCGGAGAGACACCTAGAAAGAAAAAGACCTCTCGCAGAATCGCAGCCTCTGATGATGAGGAATCTCAAAAATCTGACGAACAATCTGGTCAAGAAGAGCAAGATGACGATGGTGATGAGCGCGAAGTGAAAGTCAAAAGATCTGATGCATCATCTTCTGATGAATCGCGACCTAGAAGTCCTCCTCGTCGCCGTAGAATCACTTCCGATGCATCTGACTCAGAAGTTGAGCGTAGTCCTGCTCAATCTGGCAATGAGAGTGAGGAGGATCAGGGCAATGCGTCTGAGGAGCAAGCTGGAAGCCCACCAAGAAAGCCTCTCAAATCAGATTCTGAAAGAAGTGACAGCGAAGAAGAGAAAGTTGCTAGAGATAGCGGCAGTGATGAAGGCCCAAGAAGTAAAGCTCAGCAAAGTGGAAGTGATCAGGCTAGCGATAATAGTGATAAAGGTGAGTTCGATGTAGATCAAAAAGCGAGTACTAACTAATCTTTCCTTCTCAGGACAAGACTCCGATGCCAAATCAGACCAAGCAAGCGAAGTAGAGGAGGATGATGAAGATTGATGTGCATTTAAATGAAATCCCTTCACCCGATAATGGTCATCAATGGCGTAATTTTATGTGTACAGTGATTTTTAAAATTCGTCAATTCCTTAAGAATAAATATTTATAAATCTCATAAATGACTTGTCTTTTTGAAAAAATCTCTGTTCCTCCCTAATCGAAGGAGAGAATTGTCTTTATACAGTGTGAATACAGTTTATATTACAAAAAACTTTTGCAGTACTATAGTCCTAATTTTCTACTTCTTCTGGGCGTCCGCGGTATTGCAGGTTTTCGGAAAACTGATGAAGCACTTGAGGATTCTTTCTCTTCTTGTTCCTTTTTCATCTGCTTGAATTCTTTTTCGGCAACCATCATCTCCTCTTCCATTATTTTCTCTTGATTTTTCACTTCTTTCCTAGCTGAACCAATCGAACGCTGTGGATTCTTGACTGAGTAAAACATGGGTCCCAACTCTGCTAGCCAAGTGCCTTCCACAGATGTTACAGTGTGCATATATTCTTTAGTTGTCATCAAGAGTTCGTGATAAACAACATAATCTGGAGTGAATCCCATACCATAAAGGGCTGATGTAGGATGCAAATGACAAGGCATTCCAGTTCGCATATTTACATACTCGCCAATACCTTTCAAACGAGCAGCTTGATGGAAATAAGCGGAAGCAATACACTTCTTGACACCATCAGTTTCGCTGCCAGAAGAAACAATCGGTAGTTTAAGGGTGTCCATAATCTCACGAAGTTGTTGACGAACTTCGCGGACTTTTTTCATTGCTTTGTAGTGTATAAAATGCTCTTGGCACCATTGACCCTTATTAGGTTCTCGTTTCCAACGATTATATATATTGAGAAGAGTTAAATGATCGGATTCATAGACGGCAAACTTTTCTCGGACTTGGTCAGCTTCTTCTTCTCTACCTTTTGGCCGATAAATGATGGATGGCACAGATAGCATAGAGACAATTGTGAGCATCTCCTCTGAACAGCCCATCTCAGCAGAAACAAGTAACATTTTGGACATCGCTGGATCGAGAGGAAATTCGACCATGTTTCTACCAAGAGTTGTTAAACCTCCTACATTATCGAGAGCACCTAGGATCCACAATTGATACATGGAGTTGAGTATATTGTCTTGAGGAGGTGGGTCCATGAAATGGAATTCTAGTAAGTCTTCAACTCCTAACGATTTTAGGAGTAAAACTACATTAGCTAAGTTTGTACGCTGGATTTCTGGAACTGTTGAGGTCAACATTTCATTACGGTACTGATCATCTGTATATAAACGGAAACAAATTCCTGGGCCTGTTCTACCAGCTCTTCCTGATCGCTGATTTGCGTTAGCTTGAGAAATGGGATAGACTTGTAAAGCATCCATACCAATACGAGGGTTAAACACTTTCAATTTACAATATCCAGTGTCGATGACATACTTGATACCATCCACTGTGAGTGATGTTTCTGCTATGTTGGTTGCAACGACACACTTTCTGACACCATCATCAGATTTTTTGAATATTTTCGCTTGGAGATCAGAAGGAAGTTGAGAGTATATAGGTAAAATAGATAATGCTGATTGAGGCCCAGATACTTCTTCCAAATCTTTCAATGCTTCAGCAATCAATTCACAAGTAACATCAATGTCTTCTTGACCAGGCATAAAAATCAACATATCACCGGGTGGTAGGCCAAGATGAATTTCTTTGGCTTTCTTGATGGCCGCCTTCACATGATCTTCGACAACATTCCTTGACCATTCGATTGTAACAGGGAAAGTTCTTCCAGGAATTGTAAAGACTGGTACATTACCAAAGAAGTTGGCAAACTTGGATGAGTCCATGGTAGCTGAGGTCACAATTAGCTTGAGACCAATTTGACGTCCAGCTATAACCTTGTGTAGTAAGCCAAAAAGCACATCAGTGTTGAGACTTCTTTCGTGAGCTTCATCCATAATGATAACAGAATATTTATCTAGATCGGGGTCGGTTAGCGACTCTCGCAAAAGAATACCATCAGTCATATATTTGATGACCGTTTTGGGAGAAGTACAATCTTCAAATCGGATAGAGTAACCGACATCCTCTCCTGGATTACAGCCCATCTCATCAGCAACTCTTTTCGCAACAGACATAGCAGCAACTCGACGGGGTTGTGTACAACCAATAATTCTTTCCTTCCCTTTCTTTGAACAAGTATAACCTTCCTCGTGAAGATATTGAGTCAGTTGTGTAGTTTTACCAGAGCCAGTTTCACCGACTATTATAACAATCTGGTGATCAGCGATAATTTTCATCAAACTTTTCTTAGCTGAAAATACAGGCAAACTTTCCCGCTGTCTACGAATTTTCTCACGACTTGACAGTTCATCGTCAAAATGATCTTTGAAGCGATGCTCTGCTTTGAAGTCTGTTTCCTCATTGCCTGATGGATCTTCTTTCTCCTTTTTGACACCCATTATGTCTCCAATCCTTGTTCCAGCGAGTTGCCATTCTTTTTTCTGAGCTTTTTTACGTTCTTTCAACTCTCGCTGGTAACGAACTGTTTGAGATCCTTTCTTAGCAATCAATGCCATATTGGATGTTCCATCTTTAACAGGTATCACAGGCTCAAACTGCTTGGTGAAAACTATCCGACCATCCAGGAAAGGAGGAACAATATTGTGAACAATTAGATGAGTCCTTTCCTCGGACTCATCTTCTTCGATATCATCTCCTATCATGGTAACTACTCCAGAAAGAAACATTCGATTGGTTTCCCACTTTTCGTTGTCTTTCTGGATTTGTCTTTTTTGGGCAGATATCCTCTGGACAGTCTTGCTCTTTTTCAATGCTTCCTCTTTACGAGCGGTATAGTCATCGGGCATATCATTGAAGGGATTAAAGTCCGCTTCATCATCATACCAGTACCTGTCTTGTTCTCGGATTCTCTCATCATCCTCTGGATCATCATCTCGATTCGAGCTTCCATAATAACTGTATTCAACGCGAGGAGTTGATGATGGAGATGAACCACGATGAGATGAAGACGAAGAAAAGGATGAATGAGAATGATGCCGAGATGAAGGTGGGTATGGAGTCATAGATCGTGATCTTGATCTAGACCTATCTCTTCTGTATGGAGTATCTTGTTCCCAAACCTTACTATAATCATATCCATCATCGGTGTTCTGTTTTTTCCTCCAACCTCTGGTTGATTCGTCATAGTTTCTGTTTCTATCTTCATAATCTCTGTAGGAATTCTTCATCTTCTTCTTACGATCTTTTTTCTCCTTTTCTTTTTTCCTGGACATATACTCATCAGTGGCACTGATACTGGGAGCTGGACTTTCCATTCGCATTGCCCGTAAATGTCTTTCCCGCCTTTTATCATATTCTTCTTTCTCATATCTCTCACGTCTTTCTCGATGTCGATTCTTTTGCTCTTTATCTGATGCAATACGTTCATTTCTTTCTCTTTCTAGACGCTTCTCGAGAGCAAGCTGTTGAAGTCCAAGAATACTTTCTCTACCATTTTTACGATCATCAGAATGCTTTGGTTTCTTTACAATAAGACCGAAACTTTGCGGTTTCTCATCGATGCCTTCCAATTTCTCTACCCTTGCCTCATCAAATTCAATCTTCTCATTTCCACCTGATAACAACAAGGAACAAAGATCATTAATGCCGGCCATTAGTCTTAAAATCTTTAGATGAAATAATCACTCTAATCATCAAATCAATCAAATCTTCTTACCCATACTGATGACTGATCGATCATACCATCAATCCAACGCTAAATAAAATCAAAATATACACAATTAAATCACTTCCAAAAGGTTGAACATCAGCAAAACCCAAACACAAACACAAACACAAACACGAGAAGTGAATCGAACTTGTAAACAAACTGAAATGTTGCCTCTTTGAAAACAGTTTAAATGATGCTGTTCAGCGCGCCATACTCATCAAGTGTAAACATTTCACCTCAAAAGGAATGATTTTTGATTGTCTGTTAATTAAGTTCTGTGTTTATCGTCCATTCCCATGTTGATGGTATGTTGTCATCATTAGATTGTATTTTGTAGTGAAATTTGAGTGATTATTGGTACAAAAAATGACATCGATTATCAAATTTCAACCACTTTCCGGTGCTCATAATGAAGCACCGCTCTGTTATCTTCTCACAATTGACCGGTTCAATTTTCTACTCGACTGTGGCATAGATCCCAACATTGATTCAGATTCTGCCCTCAATGATGAATATTTGATCAAATTGCGTGCCAACGTACCAAACATAAACGCAGTTCTACTCTCTCATCCTGATGCCTTACATTTAGGTAAATAGAATTACTGTCTAGACTGACCGAGGGATTCATTGGGTTATTCAAAATCGATAATTTTTATTGATACTCATTCTTTTTCTATGTGTTTTTCATCCCAGGAGCTCTACCTTTCCTAGTAGGTCGATGTGGGCTTAAGTGTCCGATCTATGCTACTGATCCTGTTCATCAAATGGGTCAAATGTTCATGTATGACTTGCATCAATCGCGCTTCAATTATGAAGAATTTGATCTCTTCTCTCTGGATGATGTCGATGCTGCATTCGAAAGGATAACGAAACTTAAATACAGTGAATCAGTACCTTTAGAAGGAGATGGACGAGGACTAACTGTGACAGCAATGCCAGCTGGTCACATGATTGGAGGAACAATCTGGCGGATCGTTAAGGACAATGAGGAGGACATTGTGTATGCCGTTGACTACAATCATAAGCGAGAGCGTCATTTAAATGGATGTTTTCTAGAGCAAATAACTCGACCAAGTCTTCTGATAACGGATGCCTATAATGGTCTATACACTCAAGCTCGTAGAAAAGAGAGAGATGAGAGGTTGATGACAAATATCCTCGGAACTCTTCGTGCTGGTGGTAATGTTCTTATTGCTGTCGACACGGCTGGACGAGTCCTCGAATTGGCTCATATGTTGGATCAATTATGGAGAACCCCCGATGCTGGTTTGATGGCATACTCCCTGGCTCTCCTAAACACAATTAGTTACAATGTGATAGATTTTGCGAAATCTCAAATAGCATGGATGACAGAGAAGATAATGAAAACTTTCGAAAGTCAACGTCAGAATCCTTTTGATTTCAAGCATTTGCATTTGTGTAATAATCTCAAAGAACTTCAACAAAGGGTTCGTGAACCTAGAGTTGTACTTGCTTCTCAACCAGATCTGGAATCTGGTTTCTCAAGAGAACTGTTTGTGGAATGGTGTGCTAATTCTAATAACTCAATCGTCTTCACTCAACGATGTCCTCAAGATACGTTGGCTTTCCAATTGGTCAACAAACCCCAATCACTAATCACAATTGGTATTAAGCAGAGAATTCCTCTTGAAGGACCTGAACTCGAGGAGTATCGTAAAAAGCAAAAACAGAAGCAATCTAAAGAGAAAATTGTATCAATCAAGGATGCTGATTCTGACTCAGATTCGGAGGGCGAAGAAGGACCAGAATGGAGTGCTAGTACTAAAAATCTTGGTCTACCTGAAAGTGGAATAGTAGAAACTGCTCCTAGCAGTACAAATGTTGAAAAAAATTCTTTCATGCATGACTTAATGATTGCAAAGCATCAAGCGAGAATGAAAGGTGGAGGATTTTCAAAAGAAGCTAAAAAATCTTATCCCATGTATCCTGCACCTGAAGTCAAAATTAAGTGGGATGATTATGGTGAGGTAATCAATCCAGAAGAATTTAGAGTTTACGACTATACGGTCAACTTCGATTCTCATCCTGGTGGACCAGATGATAAAGAGAAAAAAGACGAACCTACAGCGATGGAAATAGAAGCACCTGAGATTCCGACAAAGTGTGTTATCAATGCTCAAACCTTACATGTTAATTCAAAAATTCAGATGATTGACTTTGAAGGTCGATCAGACAAAGATTCTCTCAAAAAAATCATCTCGCTCATCAAGCCTAGACGCATAATTCTTGTCCGTGGCTCGCCGGCTGCCACTGAAGAGCTTGCTTCTTTCTGTATGTCATCTTTACCTGGGTCAAAAATTTTCACTCCTCAAATAGGAGAGATTGTTGATGCCACTACAGAGAGTCACATATATCAAGTTACTGTTGAAGATGCTCGAATCTGTTCCTTAGAATATCGAAAAGCCAAGGATGGAACTGAGTTAACATGGGTCGATTCGATGATCATCAAAAAAGAGTCTCTCGAAGCAATCACGAACGGAGATGGAGATAAGGATGAAGTCCCTAATCAAGCATCAAAGGATCTCACTCTATTGAATCAAGACCGAGCTATCGATTCTCTCCCCACATTAACTATCGCTCCACCGAATGCCTCTTCAACTCATGTAGATATTATCGCAAATGAGCTCAAATTATCTGACTTTAAACAAGTTTTAGTCAACAACAATGTTCAAGCAGAATTTCATGCTGGAGTTCTTCATTGTAACAATAGAATAGCCATTAAGCGTAATGAATCGGGAAAGATTAGCGTCGAATGTTTTCTATCTGAAGACTTTTTCCTGATTGAGGAACTTTTATACTCCCAGTATGCTATCATTTAGCAGGTTGGTTGAACTTTAGATGAATTTGTAAATAATACTGAGAGTTAGAAAAAACTTTGAACTCTGTAAGTAAAGGATGTGTAAGAAATGTATGTACAAATTTTCAAAATATATTTTGATTTTTCTATGAACTGTTGTGTTCTTCTGAACAATTTTGAGGTCAGGTTCTCAACTGTAGAGTATCTAGTCTTTGCTGTCATCATGATTTCACAGTTAAGGATAGTCACTGTGTTAGATCGATTTGTCAATTCAGTACTCATGTTCTTATGACTCATGATTCTCCCTCATCTGTGTGAAGACTGACACTGTGTAATTATCAGTGATTCTGAATGAGTATCATGTACCCCAATTTCCTATTGTGTTGTCAACAAATATCTGTTTTAAGGCAAAGTATGCTAAGCTCAAATTTGACAAACCATGACTTTTGAAACTCCTTTATTGCGAAAGGTTGTCGAGAAAAATAGGCAACTTTTTTAAGCTGAAAAACAATTATTGAATGAATTAACTGAGAAAATTGTGCGAGCATGGTGAGGTGGCTTGAAATGAAAAATGAAATAGGTATCCTTAGAATACAAAGGCTAACACATCTAGGACACGAGTCAAACTATTATCAATAGATGAGGATTATGTGATCATGAAAGCATTCATTTTCAATACAAGATCGTTTTGCAAATTTTTCAATTAATTTTCTTTTCGGTCAAGATTGGAGGGCAGTTTGAGTGAACAGTATATTTAGGAGTTATCTGGTTACCACTTGCTGATTGACATAAGTTTTCATTGGGTAGCGATATTCTAAGGGTTTTACAAGCGCAATACCTTAAATGTAGGTCTCGGTATTCTTTTCGAGAAAAAAATGTCGAACAGTGGATACATTGGAATCCAGTCGATTCGGCAAGGATTTCCTTAACCCTATCATTTGCACTCTTGAGTGCGGCATTCTGTCGCTCACAAATCATCAATTTTTGTGACATCGAATCACATTTCGATTGTAATTCTTTACACTCTGATTCAACAGCCACCAACTTTTTCATCAATATATTATTCAGTGGCACAGGAACTTTGAGCAATAATCTAGATCCAGGTGGAATAAATGGCATCGGTGTAATGCATACTTTCTGCTTCTCAGGTGAAACTTTGGTAATAGACATCATGTCACAATGATTTGAACAGTTGTCTCCAGTTTCTAGTTTCGTTGAATCATCAGTAACAATTCTTGTTGAACTTGCCGTTGTAGTTACATCTTCTTTTACAACTTCTGTGTTTTCTTGAACAATATCATGAAGTTTTTGAAGTTTGATTTTGGCTTTTTCAACTCTTTCCAGAACTCTATGTAATTCCATTTCTCTGGCTTGAACTTTCTCTTGTGTTACCGGTGAATCATTTGAATCAATTCCAGTATACATTGTCGATTTTGTTGTCGATATGTTGGTACACACAAAAAAGATCACTTTAGACTCTAAAGTTTAGAGCAAAGAAGAGGGAAAAAAGTATCTGGACAGACTGATATCGATTTTCACATCAGTCAAACGCGCAAACGCTTGGTAAGGACAAAAATAGTCTCACTAAAAGTTGAAACCTTCAAACTAATTTATAATTTGTTCTATCAACAAATCTGCACAAACTAACAGAATATTGAGGGCAAAAATGTTTTGAGTTGATCATTTGCAACTGATCAATTTTCTTCACACAATATTTCTCATGAGCAGCCGTGAGTGAGTGAGAGCAGCTCTCACTTACAATTGTCGATTTGATAGGAAATCCGTTGAGAATATGCTGTTGAGCTGTGCTTGGCGTCATAAAAGCGATTGACGACCAGTTTTTTTGATTCAAAAAGGAAAGAAAGCGATTGTCATTGACAAAAGTTTCATGACTAAGATGAGACGCTGAGGTTGAGGTATCATTACCTTTCTACTCATCTTTTGTATCTTTTTGATGATACCATTGAATTTAATCTTACAATGGAGGACAAAGAGAATGTGTACAATTGATTTCCTTCATAAAAGATGATGACCTGATTTTTCGCCATGGTTTATGAGTGAAATATCAAAAGGCGCGAAAAGTCGAAAAGATGATGAAAAGTTCAACTGGGTCGTGATTAAGAGAAATTAGTTCACCTAACAGTTAGAGTTAGTCAGTTAGAGTGATTTGTAATCTTCGACTTACAAATCGTGAATTGTTCCCCACTCTAAATGGGCGAATTTTGAGCTCTAACTCTACTCACTCATCTCATTGAGTCATTGAGAAAGATCGGGATCCTTGAGGATCAATCGCTAGCTTACAAATTTCCCATTCATTTCCATTTTACATGTATATTTTCAGATGGTCTAGGTTGATGAAAATTTTAAATTTTAAAAAAATGCCAGAAATCTCTTCGTTGACAATCATGTTGTTTATGGAGAAAGTTAATGATGAAGAAAATGTAGAGGAAAATAGGATACAAGATGAGAAGTTGTCTGAATTTACATAAAATGATCTCGATCGTGTCTCAGGTGGCAAAATTTTACAAATGTTTGACCACAAACCAGCTGAAAATTAATGATCATGTCTTTACATTCGTTTTAAAGAGGGACTAGTAGTACTTAAAAAATTAAGTCTGAAAAACACAAAGTTTCAAAGATGGCTAGAGAGGAGCCAAAATATCCGAATTAATCTCATTCCCAGACATCTGTGGAACACAAAATTTTGCAATAGTGGCTTCAAGTTGCCGAAAATTGCTTTTCAAAACTAAGTAAGCAGCAGAATGAAGACATCTTTGAACGTTATCTGTTTGCATTTGACATGAAATTGGTGGTCCAGAAAGCTCTTCACATATAAAAGTGAGATTAATAATTTTTGGTGACTCCTGTACGATTCTCTGTACCCAATGGGAGATTGGGAACATGAAGGGCAGTATGCAGGGGAAATCATTTTTCAATGTTAATTTAACAATAGCATCAATCAAGGGGGGATTGATGACTTGGCATATCAAGGGATGTCCTATGATGAACGGTTTGATTACTCGATCAACAAATGGCTCTCCAAGGCAATATTTGGTTTTCAAAATAAAATGGATAAGCAAACAGAAAACGCCATGATCCTCCAACCAAAGTGTGAATGAATTCAAAAATCCTTCGAAAATTTTGTCTATTCTATTTTGCATGCTTGGAGTCCAATTAGGACTGTTCATGAAACTTTTCAAGATTAGTTGGGCATAGTTGAGATGCTCGGTGAGTTGTTTGCTTGGAAGACTATCGATCCTGAGTTTAGTCAAAGTTTCATTCAAGCCCATAGTTATTGTTAATTCAGCAAACAAGTGGGACATAAGTCTTGTCAAAACTTGGAGATATTGATGTTTTTCCGAGCTCAGATTGGGTAGATTAGAGACCAATTCCAAGACTCTTAGGAAGAATCGCTCTGTTTTTCTGAACATTAACAGGTAACACCCAACGGATGGAATCAAGAACGTCACAATAACTCTGTCAATTTTTGAGTGTAAGGCATCATTTTGATAAGTCAGAACTTTGAAAATCTCTGCAATCCAATCTTCATGAATATCTGAAGAACAAAACGCTATAACGATACCATAACATTGAGCACAGCCCTGTTTAGTTTCAATTTCAGGTTTCATATGAAGAGATTTCAGGATTGAGAAAATAGGGACAAAGAACTCTGACATGTAGATGAAAGGTGAAATTATAGAGATAATTTCATACACTAGACTCCTTCTCTGGATGTGATGATGAACTAGTAGAGAGAGGCTTGCTAAAATCTCCTCTGTCGCTGATTTTCTATCGGGAGAGAATCTCACATAGTGAGCTGCTGCACAAATTAGAATTGCTCGACTGCTTAAATCGAGATCAGGATATCTCAGGAACATATCATCGAGGAGATTTGACCATCCTTTTGATTTGGCAATAGATTTGAATGAAAGAAGGACTAGAGCTTTGGCCATAGAGCAACTATTAGGTGCCACGGTATTCTCAAAAGGTTGAAGATATTTTGAAAAAGATGAAAAGGAAATAACTTGAGCTTGATAAAGAGATATTTCTCGCATGTAATCTTTCTTGTAAAGAAAAATTGTCGATTCAGGAGAAAGGAATGTGTTCGGCGAGGCAGGTTGGACATTCGTAGATGGACGGATGAAATTTTGAGCTGGTGATACTAATTGGACAGGCTGAGGTGTACTGGGGGTATTAGGTGTCGCTGGCCCACTAAAAGGCAACATTAGTGCTTTACAAATGTTGTTAAATGAAGATAAATCTTTCATATCCTGAGGACTTGGAAGATCATCAAGCGTTATGGTCTGTGGAGTTTCAGGATTTTCAGTACTATTTTCTTGGACATTTTCTTTAATTTGAGATTCTTCCGGAGAAATTTCCATAGGTTTAGCAGTAGTTATAGCTGACTCTGGGTTAGAAATTGATGTCGCAATACAAGATGCAGCTTTGCTTGTCTCACTGTCGTTGTTGACTTTTTCATCCAAACTTTGGCCTTTATCTTCATTGATATTTGAATTTATTACAGATGAAGATGATGGTGATGATGGAGGAGGAGAGTTTGATGAACTTTCGGGTGCTCTCAATGGTGATTTGGATGGTTTCAATAAAGATGCATCAGAAAGTGGAGTAGATGAATTATCTGTTCTAATAACAGTTTGTCCAGTATTTGCGCCATGAGATTCGCTAATATCTCCTTCTGATTCCAAATTGGTTGATTCAATCGATTTGAGAGGACATTCATCTGGTGATTGTGTGGAATGTAATTTCAGCAATCTATCACAATCGAGCTCTTCCGAGGATGATGCTGATGGAGGTGCAGATGATTCATGGTGGGGAAGTTCATCTTCCTCTGTACAAATGTAATCATCAAATGTTTCCTTTAAAAACAATTTCAATTGCATTAATTGCTTCTTGGCGGTCTCAGCTCGAAGTATAACATGCTCAACCGAACTCAATCTGTCAGCAGCCATGGCATATGTCTCACTTTTAGATGATGATTGCAATTCATTCATACTGATGAGCATGCATCGACCGCAGGTGAATCAATGGATGAATGATGAAGATGTATGAATGAATTATCAGGATCTAAGCATCATCAATAAAATGTGATAATATTAAAACCCAATAAAACAATGGATAGTGAACACACACAGTCAATGTGAAACCATAGAGCACATAATATTATTGATCCTTGTCAATGACATCATCATCAACATAATAATCAAAACAACATAAACACAACACATCAAAAACCGTTCTCTAAGCAAAAGCAAAGCCAAAAGGTTTACTTTTTTTCACTCGCTTTGCTCATGACATCGACACATGTACATGTACATGATCAGGTCAATAGGCGGTAAAAAAAAGTTCGGTTCTTGTTAGCTAATTTTGGCGGAAAAAAATGGTGATTTGTGATGAGAAAGAATGCTGTTGAGGAAATATTTTTAGTTGTCGAAATATGCCTGATTGCAATTCAGTTTAGGGACCAGCAAAACATATCGCTACTTAATGCGTGTGATGAGTCAAAATAATTAATTCTTCTTTTTTCAGGATTAACGCGCGGTTGTCCTTGAGTAGTGAGAGAGAGAGAGATCGACGTGTTAATTAATCTCGACAGTTATCAGATTGAAATGTGGAAGACGAAGGTTGATCGTGATTGTGAGATGTTGGTATATTTAGATTCAACATGTGGACTGTACTGTCTGAAAAAATTGAAATCCTGTGGTTAATCACTGATAATTAGACAATGATTATTGAAGAAGTGGAAATTTTTGATCATAACTAAACATGATTGTGAGAGAGTTTCAATACTCATTCATTCATTGACATTATGATAAATTGAAGAGGAGGATGTCGAAAATTTATTGCAATCAACTTGATACAGTCGTGTATTCTCAAGTAGAGCAATCTATCCAATCAACCATGAAGAAACAGTGAAACAAGGATAATACAATTGTAATTGAGATCAAGCCGATAAAGTTGGCTATTAAGATAAAAGAATGGTGAGAAAAAGTTACTTAGTGATCTCCAAATAGATCTCAAAAGAAACATTTTCATTCAATCAAGCTGAAGTATTATCATCCATAAAAAGATTTATTTGTTTAGATATTTTTGTAAATAGTTTATTTATTTGTCCAAATAAATGTGTGACAAATGGTACTAATTTCACGGTCATTTCAGAGAGGAAGTTACAAAATTGTGTAGAATTGGCAAATATTTTTTTCAATTGTACATCGAGAGGAAATCACAGAAATCTCAAGAGGAAGTGAACCTCAAAACTAAAGGACAGTAATCACCCTCACATATGCATATTGAGCACATTCCTTTATCAAGTTGGTGGAGTTTTATCCATTGCAATTAATTGTCAGTGTGTTTGAGCTGATACTAATTTTGCCCAAAGATGACCTATTTAATTGTTGATGGACATCAGAATTTTACGAATGATAGATTTTGAGTGAATGAATCTCAAGTGAATCAAGCATATTTGCTCTTCGAAACAAAAAATTTTGAATCAGTCATCGATTCCATCCACTTTTGGTAGCGTATATCCCAGCCCTTGAATGAACAAACGAAGTGCTTCCGAAACTTTTCCTGGTCTCTCTTCGAGAGGCATTCCACAATCATCCAGCTTCATCCATGTTGTTTGCTCTGGATTTAATCGTGTGTTCATATATATTGTGTCCTCAATATGAGCGGACCAGGAACCGACAAGCATTAACACTGGACACTTGAAATTGAGACCGCAATTTGATATACCTTCACCCCTTGTCCGCTCTATGTGCAAATCACTTCTTGCTATGTAAACGCTGATAAAATTGGCCAAGTTGAATGGATGAATCGATTTGTCAGCAAAATATTGTTTAAATAGAAAAATCAAGTCACCGTTGGATGCTTCGTTCAGTACTCCATAATTGTGCCACAATAGATAATCAACAACAGATTGAGGAATTGGATCTTGCGCTTCAACCCTACGAAGGTGATGAGAATTCAATTTCTGATAGCTCCACTCAGTCCATGAAGCTTGGGTGGAAGTACAATTGATCAAGAATAGACCATCAACAAAATCAGGATATTTCAAGGCAAATCTAGAGAGAACATTAGCTCCAGCACCGATTCCAAAGCCAATAAAGTGTCTAATCTGAGTAAGAAAACGATAAAAATGTTGCTGAAAAGTTTGTCACCTAATCGGAAAGAAGCATAATCACCTCATAGTATGAGCAAACAGCCCCGATTTGATCGGCCAATTGATCCATTGATGGATAGAAATAATTATCAGGTAATCGAGTGCTTTTATCCTCTTGGCCAGGAGCATTTATGTGAATCACTAATTAGGATGGAAATTTTTCTGTTAGAACATTACGTATTGTGTGCTCGAACATGTTCGATTTGGTAACAGGAGATGAGAAGTTGAATAATTGAACACAAAATTTGAATCGATTAAATTTTTAACATCTTACCGCAAAATTTTTTCAAAATTGGTCCCATGCTTTGGTGATTGAAGAAAGATTTGAAATTGGAGGAACTATTCATACCGATATCATGATACGTAATAATCACAGGTCTTGTGGGAGATAGATCTGCTCCATGTCGATAAACTTTAACTAAACCACTGATTGTTCTAATGGGTGTTAGAGTTGGAATAAAATTGAGACGAGGTCGGGAACCAAGTTCAATATCTTGAAACTCAAAAATTTCTACTTTAGAATTCATTTTGAAATCACAGAGATATGTTAGCTTTCATCAACAACTCAATCTCTGTGACTAGCTGGATGAACTTTCGAATGACTCAGAAAAAACATGATAAAATTACTTTGTTCTGATGATCTCACAGTGAGGATTGAAAATAGCTGATGGTGATGATACCAACATAAAAATTGGCTGAGATTCAGCAATAATCAGATTTCAAGCGGTGAGAAAATTGAATAATCACTGTGACCTACTCCAACTTTAACCAAATGCTAGAAGATTAACAGTCTCGTATTTATCCAGTATAAATAGTGGAAAAATTTATCCATGAAAAAAAACTTAATCAAATTTACACTGGCTCACATAATAAGGATGTTAGCAGATTGTGCTTATTTCTTGAAGCATGTTTAACCATCATTGCTTTCGTACTATTTCGTTGTGAATGTTAGTATTTTTCAATTTATGTGGATGAGTTGAGAGCTGTCTATTTTAATAAACCAATTCCGATTGGAATGAAGCATTTTTCCTTGACGTTCTGTCTCGGAGCTCTATCTGGTTAAAAAGGGAGCAAAATTACGTAAATCATTTAAGAAAAAAATGGAAATTGGTAAGAGAGATAAAATAAAAAAATTCGATCCAAGGCCAAAATGAGAATATCATATAAAATTATAAAAAATGTTCCAGTTATAATTCCATATGCTTGTATAAACATATACAGCTTTTATAAGTATTCAGCTACCAAAAACTACTTCAGCAAGATAATCAGAATGCTAATGGAGCTCAATTGTAATGTTCCTGTGTATCGTTTTTCCATCAAAATGCTATGTACTATCATTATGTGATCTATGAACTTTGGCAATACTAACAAGGCTCGTAAGGAGTCTGGAAAAGCTTGATAGTGAATTTATTCCTCTTTCCGTATATACATGATCAGATTGTCCGGTTTGAATTATTCTATTGATACTCATGATAGGATAATGTAGATACTAATGAGAAAAAATAGAGAGTACCATAGAGCATGGGAAGTGGAAAGTATATATAACCATAAATTTTGTCTAGAGATTAGGCATCAGTTAGTTTTTATAACATTGCATGGAATAGACCAATTGATATGGATATTAATCGAACAGAATTCGAGGAGAAGAAAAAAAACAAGTGAGATCTTTATTATTATTCAGTATACTCACAAGTCAGTCGAGCATCATCATTTTCATCGAATATTCAGGGGAAAGACGTCAGGAAATCAGCTGATGAGTTGCTTCATTCTTCATGTACACGATATTCTGATCATGAAATTACACCCAAAATGCAATCATTCGTGGAGTGTCGATGAGAATCAATTTGAATAAGATGAATGTGTGACTGATTTTTCTTTTCCAATCAAAATAGTCTAGCAAGAGGAAGAGTTGAAAAGAGAGAGAGAGAGAGAGAGAGAGAGAGAG
>QZCP01000096.1:54343-68986 GCA_003956705.1 Brevipalpus yothersi
GAGAGAGAGAGAGAGAGAGAGAGAGAGAGAGAGAGAGAGAGAGAGAGAGAGAGCATAAAATCATTAGTCTCAAGCGAATTCTGTGAAATAATTAAAGATTCAGGCATACTTCATAATTTCGTCCAAGATCATGTGGCAAAGGAATGGACTATTTTTATGAATCTAGGAAGAGATTGAATGGGGAAGAGAATAAGGACTAGCCCAGGGTGTTACCTGGGCAAGGTATGTTTATTATTGTTATGATCCTAATCTACTTTGATAAACTATGTTCTATGTCTCTTATTCTTTTCACTCTTCCCGCGAAGTAATGTGTGTATATTGGAATCTACCATAAGATAGGTTCACCCTTTCGTTTTTTTCCTCAGTGAACATGATATAATTTTGGGAACAAGGTCCTGAAAGGGGCGTAAAAACAACATGAGGCAAAAAGGTACTTTGAGCCATTATAGAAAACCCCAAAAAAGAAGAGAGAGAGAGAGAAAGGAATATTCATCATTCGATTCGATTATGCTTGAGATGAGAGAAGAAGATATGAGGTGGGAACCACGAAATGAAGTGATATTGCTAATATTGGGACCAAGGTTAGACTTTGGATCAGATCAAACTTATGTGATGAAAAGGGTTGGACTCCAAATCATCCCAAACTATCCTATTTTTTCCTCTCTTTTCTCTTCTTCACAATATTTTATCCATTCCAATCATCTCACTTCCTCCCCCTCCTAATTTGTCTTTTCTATATTGTCCTCCTGTGGAATTGTGGTTGAAAAATATACATATTTTCTTCTCTCAAATACAACTCTCATAGATTCATGGTGTTTATCTAAAATGAGAGAGAGAGAGAGAGAGAGAGAGAAGAAGGGAGGGGGGAGAAAAAAGTTGTGATTTCAAAGGAAAGAAAAAAATTCCAGAGAGTTGCATGAGGCTATATATTTTATTCATGCATAATGAGTGTTCACCCACTCACAGAGAGGGGCAAATGAGATAGAGAATGAGGGAAGAGGGGGACAAAAATGGAAATCCCATGGAGGATGACCGAAAAAGCTTATTCTATATCTCTCTCTCTCTCTCTCTCTCTCTTCCATAGACACATACACACAAACTCACTTACATAAAGAATTTGTGAGGACCAGTTCATGGGTGGAAACAAGTGAGCATAGTCCAGGTAAAAATTTTGACCAGAATTGATTCGTTAGGTATATGAGATGATCGAGAGAAAGAAGAGCGAGTAACAATGCATGTCTAGTTGCTAGTATCACTTTTTTTTCTCGGTGCACTTCTCATATTCATATTCATATTCATTATCATTGTCATTATTATTGTTCGTAACATAATACTAGTGAAATCATTGTTTTTCGTCTTATTTCGTCTATTGTTTCGTCGACTTTTTTGTTCACTGGGTGTGTGAGAGTGAAAGCTTCATCTTCACCATGCTAATTTCATTCTCTCAAGAAAATTCTATTTTTCCGTCTTCTCTCACGAATTTATCTCCTTTTCATCTTCTCAACACTTTTTCTCTTCACTTTTCACCTTTAATTGATTACAATCTTCCATCACCACATTTTTGGCTCGAGTTGAATTCTAAAATTTTGGCAGCTATTAAAACTTCTTTGATTCCAATTAATTTTTTTTCAAGAATTCATCATACAATATCATCATCAACATGACGTACAAAAACATCGTTTATTAAAGCTACTTCCAAATTGGATTAAAAAAATAACTATTTGACGCTCATTTGATGTGTGTGGTTTATATATGTCTGTGAATGTGTGATCAGTGATAATCCAAAGTGATTTCCAAATATCTTATTCCGATTTCTTTTATACATTTTGTCATATTGGTGATCCTATACACAAGCAATTGGATTATTATTCGTAAATCACAATGTTTTTTCAGTCATCACCATTCGTTCAATATCGACTTTTCCATGATAATTCGATATGTATAATGCTAATGTCAACGTTCAGAAAAATAGTGGGACAAAGCATCGTCAACACAAGAATCGACGACATAATCCGAAAGATGAACTTAAGCCGAACACACCCCGTTTTATTCCCCACAGTAATGGCAGTATACCCAGTAAAAAATCTCCACTAAAAACTGATGGACTTGGTGTACAGTTTGCTGGACGTGAAATTCAATTGAGTCCACAAAGTTTGGACATTGATCATCATCATGAGACTCGAATTGATATTGATGAGCTTCAGCAACGAAGGCGTTCAGAATCACCGGTATCGACTATATTACCTGCGACTACTGTGACCAGACTTCAAATTGAATCAGATTGTATCGATTCAGAAACTAATAGTGCTAGTCAAAAGTCTGCCGCTGCCAAAATGACCGTTTTCACATTGCTCAAGCGAAATGGTCTTATGAAAGTTGAGCCAATAGTGGACAATCCCACTTCATCATCTCATTCATTCGGTCCTTCTCAAAATCATATATCTAGTCGAGTAGATCAAGTGAAGCCAAAATCGAAATCGAAAATTTCAAAATCATCATCTCCAAATGATCACAATAATAATCATAAAGATCTCAATGATTGTAGTATTGTAAGTAGTGATAGTGGTCATACTGGGCTCAGCTCATATCAGAGTGCCAGAATTAGTCGAAGTGATGCTAAAGATGATATGAAATCGGAAATAAGTTCACTTCATCCCTCTAATCCTTCGACTGCCGCTTCTGATGAAATATCTGCTCCAAGTCCAGATTGGGCTACAAAGCTATTCAGTTATTATGATAGACGATATTCGGTGAGTAATGTTTAACTTTTCATCAGTTTGCACATCCTGCATTTAACCCAATTCCATAGATTTGGAAGATAAAAAGGTAAAGAGAGAGAGAGAGAGAGAAAGAGTTCAAGGAAAATTTTGTTGTTTTATGCAAAGTTTTCGGATATGGCTGTTGTGCCTGGATTTTTTTCCCGCTTCATTATTATTTACCACTCAACTAGAAGTCATCAGTCATGACAACGGAGAGTTCCGAACAGATAGACGAGTATAGCCTTCGAATACTGATGAGCTCAGAAAAAGTTCATCCATGACCAATAATTAAGCTACCTCATGGCTGATCAATGACCATGTCGAAAGAATGGCTGGTTCGATAAGTCCATAGATAACCCAATGGCCGAATGAGCAAGCATTACAAATGAAATCGATAGTATTCACATATAACCCATGTTTCTCACTCTCTCTATCCTTCTCTCGCTCTCTCTCTCTCTCTATCCTCAATTAGAACTTTTCTACTGTTGCTTTCTTACCAATTAATTTTACCATCCTCTGAGAAAGTTAATTTGCACACACGAAGAAGTTATTCACACACTCCAATATAAATATCAGGATTATAGCAAGCTGATGATAAGAGTGGGCAATTTATGTATCTGTGTCCAGAATGAAAGCCTCGGTGAAGAATACATGATCAGAATTCTAAATCAACCCTTCCTTTTCCATAAGATATAGAGTGTTATTTGCTTTCTCTCTCTCTCTCTCTCTCTCTCTCTCTCTCTCTCTCTCTCTCTCTCTCTCTTCCTTTCCTTTTACAGGCCACTGTTGGTATGAGGAACAGTCTGGCTGGTATAAATCCACAGTATGGACATGGCAATTATTCGAGAGCAAGCTCCATTTCCCAAACGTCCACTCTGTTGCCCGATTCTCATCATAATGGCACTGAGCCTAAATTAACTGATTTGAGAAAAATTTTGAACCCAGAAGAGGAGAGAAGAGATTTTGATACCGTGTTCAAAGCTCATTGGGAATCCCTTATGGATTGTCGATGCTTTGAGTGTAGCTTTGATAATCTCGCCAAACTTGTAACCGTAATGGTTCTTGGAGTGACTTTATTCTTGATAATTAAAGGATTTATGAACAACCCTCGACGTTGAATGGCGTGTGCACCAACAAATGCATTCCTTCGTACTGGAAGAATATTGTTACCAATCAGACTGAATTGTACCATGGAGAGTTATTCATTTCAAGTGAGAGATAATCAAATTTATACCAGTATTCATGTTCAAGATTGGAAATTTTTTTCTACCCTCAATTTCATGCAGTTTCTTCAAAATTCAAGATTCCATATACATGTAAAATATGTCTTACCGTTGAACCGTTTTAAATATATATCGCAAATTATATTAAATTAATTCATGTTGAGATCACTAAAAATAACTGATAATTTGACTGAATCTGTTATTTGAATGGTATATCCGAACAATTGCTTCCACTTCTGATGCATCTTACTTGAAAGCAGCTCAACCTGAATTCCGAGAGTTTTTCGTGAGACATTCATAAATTTATGACCATGTAATTTTGTAAAATAAGAGCACTCTATGTATTAAAGATTAACGAATACTTTCTCTTGTCTTTGTATTTCTTTCTTTGTTTTCCTCGATCTAACATAATAATGGATGTCAGTGATGAGAACGAACCCTATTCTTAGAAAACAGTTAGTGAGTGATGAGGATTTAGGTAGATATTGGATCATACAGTGTACAAGAGCCGTCGATCGTAACGACTGCTCCTCGAGTAGTTGTAAGTGATAATATCCATCAGAACTCTTATCTTCATTGTATTTCATCTCTGAATATCATTAAGTAATGTACATCATCTTCATTCCTTGGAACAGAGAATTTGTAAAACAATCCAGGGAAAAATTGCGCCATTCATCAGTTCCTCTAATATTACACTGTTAACGATGCCTGATGGCGAGGCTCGGAGGTGTCTGATAATTTCAACGGTTTATGAGATAGTTGAGCGCTGGATGATGAATCCACATGCAGCTGGAGCAAAACATTTAATAGTCAGTCCCAAAGGAATCCTTGGAATTGGATGTTTTCTTCAAAAACAATCTTGCTCAAGATTGAATTCAACTCGTATGCTTTTTCCGAGCGTATTTCAGCGATTCTCAGAATAATTTGTTTCCTATTGTCAATAAGAATAGCAACTTTCTCCAGGTTTACAGGTTGATCGAGCCCCTCAAAAATTTTCATCAGTCAAATAGAGATACTGAAGTTTGTCACCCCTCCTCATAACTAATTGGAGAAGTCAAATTCTTCTATACATGTATTTCAGATAAAATACACAAACTATCTATCATTCGAACTCTGATTAAAGCATATTTGAACCATTGGCTATCCTTCATAGATTGATAAAATCTGATTGTTACATTTGTTTGAGTAATGATGTTGCTGGCAAAGCTATGCAGACTTAATCTTATGGACAAATTATTCTGACGTCAAACAAGTCACATTAGACCTTCTCTATCAATCTAGTATAATTTTAGTTTTTAATTCAGCTCAGCCTCGAAAAGAAAAATGAATATTCAAAGTTTTCTGTCACATTGAAGGTAAAACCCAGAACAAAAAGATGTAAAATCTGGGAGAATTTTTCTATATTTTCCATCTTAATAGTATCAGTGGGCAAAGAATTCAACCTCTGAGCATACACACACTCCCAGCATCTAGGGAGAATCTGGAGAATAAATTCTTTAAATTCCTCAGATTCTAGAGAGAGAATGAGAGAGAGAGAGCTGCATATACACCGTTAATCTACCTCAAACTTGGCGCTCTTCTCTCAGCTTACTTGTTTACTTTTTGTTTGTTTGTTGATATCGCTCAGCTTACAGCCTGCATCATCATCATTCGTACCCAGTTGATGATGATAAAATCGGATTCATTGAATCAAAAATCCTTGACGGCTCTTGATTGCTGATCTCTTGGACCCAACACCAACGACTAAGAGGATTAAATTTTGCCCACAATTGACTGTGATCTGTTTTTTTTCTTTCCTCTTCATTTTCACTGGAAGCTCTCCATGATTCTTCATCCCATCTGATGTGTTTGCAATGAATGCTCGATCCAACACATTCGAGATTGTAAGTAAGATACTTTTCGAATTCATGATCATCAATGTTTATATACCTTAGTGTTGGCAACTTATTTTCTCCTCAATCGAAAGCATGGTTGATGACCTTCTCATTTTTGTTGTTGTTGTTTTCAATTTGTAGAAATGTGCCGAGCATCAGATCAACGACATTGTATCTGCTCTTTTTCATTCGGTTCTCTACTATCGAACTCATGGCAAGGTATGTTCACTAACGATTAGATGAATTAAATTAGGCTCTAAGTTTATTCAAATTTTTTCTCCCACCTGGTGAATTTGATTAGGTTACCTATAAAAATGAGTACAGCTACTCTGTTGGAACTTTGGGCTATGAGGAGGTGACATGTGATTTTTTCAATTTTACTTACGTAAGTTGTACAAGCAAGATTTTTTGTTCAACACGTGATTAGATTATTCATGAATCTTTTCATATCTAGATTCGATGTGCTTCATCCTGCCTCGTAGAGAGTTTGAATCGATCGATCAAAGACTTTACCGACAAGCTCCGAGATAGTAATCAATCTGTTGGAGTGATAAGCTTAGAATTTTTTAAACGAAAAAAAACACGAGGTATGATGGTATTTTTCAATGACCCATCTTTGGTTTGGGAAATTTGGTCAATTAAAATCACATTGGGTGAGTGATTAAACCAATTTGACTCATAATTGTACAATTATTCAATTGATAGCCATCGTGACTATAAATTTTTCAAAATATTGCAACAGTGAATGACGAATGCTCACGAACTGAGGAGATCGAAAATCTGCTTCTTGATAAACTGATCACAATAGTCCAAATCGTAAATGGAAGTCGATGCAATATACCTCAAATGCCTGATCAGCGAAATGTCGACTCGGTGTTCGATGTGTCCTATGAAGATGCTCAACCGTACTTGCATAGGGTAAGTTTTGTCTCTTTTATTGTAACCAGAACCACAAATTAACTCTCTCTTATCTTTTCCGTAAAGATTACTTATCGGATTGGTAGTGGAAGCAATTCTAGTCTCAATCAAGCTGGTGTAGGAGATTTGGGATTCAGGAAGTTCATCAAAGATGCTTTCGCATTGTAAACTCTTGAAAGTTCCGATCTCATCTATGCATTGATAAATAAGCATATACCCTCAGCATCCTTTCCCTCTTGGACTTTTGTCTCCACAGACACACCATGCTCCTTTTTTCCTACAACTCTTGCATCACAGAATTTTTTTCACTCTGTGACCATTTTGTGAAGGAAACTATTTATGATCAGTCAATAAAAATCAAAAATTGATCAACCACTTTTCACTTACCTTCAAAACTCATCATCAATTTTTCATACTCTCTAACTCACTTTATTCCCTGCCAACCAACAGATAATCCAATTCTACTTCTTTCAACTCTTTTCTAATCGAAATCCGCAATCAAACTGCGTCTCAAACGATGAATTTTTCAAAATCACAATCGATGATGAAACATTTGTTTTTGTGCGTTTAAACAAGCGTCAAAATGTTTGTATATTTGAAACTTCCCGCCTTGAATACAGATGATTTTGGTTTGCATGCTGTTCAATCGCATGTTCAACATCGTGTTTGTCTTCGTACTTTCGGCTTCCGAATTTACATGTCCTGTTTGTAAATTTTGTTTAATTGTGTGTTAAGTGTTTCTCCTTGAAGAATGGTTTTTGTCAAAAAGCGAGCACCACTCAATCCTAGGCGTGGAGCCTGGGCTAACTTGAAAAGTCTTTATCTTGATCCATTTAGATGGTGAGCTTTTTTCTAGACCCATGTTTTGCTATGAAATCGATGTTTCTGAATCTTAATTCATGATGTATTCGATTATTTTATTCAAATAAATTTCATTTTCAGGCAAGTGATCAAAAGTTGGAGTCTATTTATTGGTGGTGTCTATTTCGCTAAGAAAGTTGGACCTGCTCTTTTTGATAATGTCGAAGCTGCCTAGATTGTCTCACCTTCGAAAGGACCGATCTCCTTTTTTTGTTAATCGTTCACATGTAGTCCTTGGCCCTTTTTGAAATGGAATATTAGCTGATATCGCTCAAGAAATTTCATTTATTTCTCTAGATAAAGATTAAACTCATTATTCAATTCCTCTCATCATCTGGTCACATCTGATTGATAATCTTCTGGAATGTTGAGGATGCAGCATACATCCTCGACTGGAAGGAGTGATTTTCTCCTCCTTCAATCATCAATCGAATAATGCAAATAAAATATTCTTCTCATCCATCGATGGAATTGATTGAGTCAAATTGCTGATTATTTTACTGAATCTTCGTCTTTCTCGGAATTAATTAAAACGCTGGTAAATGCTAGCCACCACAGAAACATGCAGTGGCTCCGACAGCCATGTGCTTTTTTACACAACACAGTGCACATGAACCATTAATTTGAATACAGATTGAAATGTTTCCACTTGTATCACGTTCGTGATCTCAACAATGTTTGGACTGCTAATGTCTTAGGACATTGACTCGTGAGGCGTTGATTGCTGTTGTTTTGAATTACTTTGGATCATGGATGTCAAAGTGAACTCTTTGCCATGTGAAGATCTTTCAGCTTTTGAGGTGAGAATAGATGCCGGCTTTTGGCCATGTGAATGTATTGGCTTGCAGAGATGTTGATCTTGTTTTATTTTGTTAATGAAGGAAGCTCTGATGAAACTTAGAAAAATTGATGATCACATAATTTATGCCTTAAACACTACTGTGCCTGTTAATCCGATCCGTTCAAATCCATCGCAATTGACCAGTGATTGTAGCAGCTTATGGGATCAGGTAATTTCAATTTGATCGTCTTTATGGCCATCAAACATTATCTTGTTGCGTTTGAATTTCTTGTGACAATTTATGGGAAAAATTTTTGTTCACTTTCAGCTCAACACATCCTACCTCAATAGAGAAAATGCCCTGAAAAAATGCGTTTCCTTGGCCTCGGGAAGTGTAGCAGAATTAAAAGCTCAACGAGAGAAACAAGAGAGTATTGATACAGTTAAGAAGCTCAAAAAAGAGCAAGCAAAAGTAATTAATCTCTCAGTTTGCACCCGGATAATTATGAAAATGCAATCCCAAAACGTATGTCAAGCCCATTGTTTATGATGAATTTTTTGCTTTTCAGCTTCGAATTTTTGAGAAGGAATTGGGTGTTGAGGAAATAATTCGCAACAGAAGTAAGAAAGTGAGTTTCAACTTCCAGATCTCGTCTACATGTATTCTATAGATTCTCTAAAAAGATCTCTCTCACTTTCTTCAAATTACTTATTCTCTAGGTTTTCTATGAAAGATGTCGAAATTATTTTAAGCCACCGGTAGATGCTATTGTTTGACTCTTGGATTGTGTCTAATAATTTTACTGATGGATTTCAAGGGAATGCAATCATGTTGATGATCAACTTGTTTATCGAATCAATCTTTTGCTGGAAACTTGATGTACGTACCAAATTTTGTAGATTAAATATGGATAATAGCTCTAACTAATCATCACATTTGCAAATAAGATTTTTGTAGAAAATTTATTTAGAGTAGACTTATGAATAGAAAAACTTTCAAGTGAAGTCTTCAAATCGAAATGGCGGTTTTTTGAGTTGATATCCTGTGCTTTACTTGCGTGTACCCGTCCACTTCTACACTTCTACTGTGAGATTATTATACTCAGACTACTAGTCTCTCAAGAACATGAGCTTATTTTTTGGAAAACTTGAACACTTCTCAACCCAGACAACTCATTAATTCATCATCAAGATTCACTTCAATGATGCGTAAGCCCGATAATCTCTCTTCGACAGTCAAGCCTCACATCAACAATCTAGATGCCATGTGTCTTCCACCAAGATTTTTTAAGAAACCAATTGGTCATCTAACCATCTAAGATGATATGCATATCACAAGAATTTACAATCCTTCTAGAATCAAAATGAATCGAAGATCTCAACATTCAATACTTTAAGATTCAGTAGAATGAGCAACATGGATGAGGAGGGCAAATTGTGAAAGTTGTTCTCGGCCGGATCAGGAATCGCTTCATTCAGCATTGGAGCCAAAATTTTATATGCTCTCACATGAATTGACATTCCTCAAAGACCCATGACTGGGAAAAAGAATAGCAGATTAAGAGAAAAGATCAACTTGATGGTTCAAAGAACTATCAAATTGTTTTCTTTCACTCTTTCACTGATGAATCTCTGAGAAAATGCCGCATTCACAGTGATCACATACACAATTATGACTCCATTATTTACCTTTAAAATCAGATATCTGTTCAATTTCATCATTTCCGGCGATAAACAACTAGGTCATAATCATCGAGTATCCATTTAAAACACTCTCAAATGCACCCCTTTATCATCATCTTGGACATGATTAAAAAAATCATGCCAATCAAATAAGATCAAAGTTGTGTATGAAAGTCTCTCACTTTTTGAATTTTCACTTCACAAAGCAAGGTCTCAAGAACTAATCCGATAGATGGCAGACATGAAAAATTTTAGTAATGTTTACCATATCCAGCTGATAACCACCAGAGTGAGCATTCATCGCTCAAGGCTAAACTATACCCCTCGTTCTCACATCCACTAGATGGCAGAAGTGAAGAAATTCAAACTTTTAGGTAGGCAGTACTAAAATATTTAGTGTCCAAAAGGCTCTCTTGTGATGTTGATGCAATTCATAAACATCCTAAACATCATGAACAAATGATTCATGAGTTGGTTTGTGTGTGTGTATGTATGAATGTTTAAAAAGTAATCAGTTTTAAAAATTGAAAGCTTATTGGTCGATAAGTGACTCTTCTTCATCCAATATGGCTGTTAAGGGTGCCAATGGTGATCTTCACGATTTAGAGTCATCACTTTTACAGCAATTCAGCTGCCTCGCAACACAGGACAAAGATGTTCTGATACATGAATTTCAAAAGCTTCTATCACCGAATCAATTATCTGCTGAAGGGTGTGCTTTCTTCCTCGACATGAACAACTGGTAAGTAACATTATTGTTTCCCTGATTTGTGTATATAGTCTTGGGTTGACGATGAATTTTCATCCATAGATGTCGAATAATCTCTTCTCTCTCTCTTTCTCATTCCAGGAATCTCCAGCAAGCTATTTGCACATATTTTGATCTAGATTGTCCCAAGGAATGGCCAGGATGGCTAGAATCGATGCCCACGATGACATTGATAAAAGATGTCACGATTGGTGATGGTGAAGAGGTTCCACCGAACACTAGATTTCTTAAAACCTGGAAAATCCAGAACTCAGGTATGCTATCGATAATTAGTACAAGTATTGACTGACTGAAAATATCTTTCATAGTGGATGATAAGTTTTAGCATATCAAAAATTGAGGTTTTATCCGGAATTATTCAGTAATTATTTCACTTGACCATGGTTTTGATGATCTTTCTTGACATTGATAAACAAACTTTCCTCTCAACGATTTCTTGTTCACAGTTTAAAGATGACTCAACAGTTTTGAAGACAAATATTGCTCTATTTCATCCATTCCTTCGATTCTAACCTCTCTTGAACTTGTGTCTCATTCAGAACAAAACAAAACACTCACTCTGACTTTTCATTTCAAATTCAATCATCTCCAGGCTCTGTCCGGTGGCCTCCCGACTGCTCACTCAAATTTGTTGATGGTAATTTGATGGGCCATTGTGATCGTGTTCTTGTGGGGCCCCTTGAACCGGGTCAAATAGCAGACATCTCTGTAGAAATGGTCAGTCCAGCGCAACCTGGGGATTATCAAGGTGTATGGCGAATGTCTTCAGCTAGTGGACATTTTTTCGGAGGTTTGTAATTCTTTTCTCAATTCCACCTTTATCCTTACTTGCCCAAAAATTCATTTTCTTATCTTGAAGCCTAGTTATGATATGTTTGGTATGCTTTACCACTTTATTGATGGCAGCAACAACAACCATACAACAACTCTTTGAGGTTAGGAGGTCGCGAAAATGAGACTTCCATCCTTCTTTCATCTCTCTTCTAAGCACCTCACTCACATGATTGTGTAAGCTCAGGAGTGAACTGCTGAGTGTATAGAATTTCTATTTTGAGACAAGACTGGAATTGGGTGAAAAGTTTGCCGTCCGTCTGACCAAAATGTAGCTGATAAGTTAGATGCGCCATTCATGAGAATGAACACATTCTTGAGACTAATTTTTCATTGCCATTACTCTTTACAGAGCCTATTTGGGTGATAATCACTGTTGCAGAAGGTGGACTTCTAAGTTTGACACAACAAATGGAATCTTTTCATCAATTAGGAAATCATCCGAACCAAGTTTTAACAAATCCAAGTCCAAATCCGAACCCTTTTGGGGCAACTTCTCGACAATATTCAGACATTCGGATGTCGATGATGAACTCAGATCCTCAGTCCAAAGGAGATGGTAATCCATCTGATGACGATATGAGATTAACAGCATCGACTGATACCGAGTCCCAGAATACAGAAAGAACATTTGGAAGCAATCAACCAACAGTACCTTTTCCAAATAATTCTACATGGTTAGGACTTAATTCTTCATTGCCTCAACCCTCTGATTCTATGGGAACATCATCCACTCAAAATGGTGTCAGTCCTTTTGTAAGCACACCTGAATTCGAGGATAACAAGCCAATAACAAGAAAAGATAAAAAAGAGCTCGCAAGGATGAACGAACCAAATAGAAACAGTCTTCCTCCAACGCCTCCACCATCTGAAGATATGATTTTGTAGAGCGTTGAAAACCCATATTCAATGGCCTCTCATATCTTCATTTTTTGGAAGATTCGATAAAAATTGTTTCGGAAGTCAAATGGTCTTGAATTCTCTTCTGTGGTATGGGTCCGGCCCTTCCGAGCCAGAACATTGTAATATGATCCATTCTTACAGAAACTCGTATACATTGACTGCTATCCATAAAATGCGTTCGAAGTTCATCTTTACTATTTGTATATGAACCGAGCTCTAGAGTTTTCTCTATAAATTCAATAATCGTCGCTCAAGATAAATTTCAAAAGGTCATTTTTTTCAACCAGACACTTGTTCCAGCGCACGCTTCTCAGATTGCGTCCTATAATCAAAGCTCCTACTATTGACAAAAAGTTGTTTATGTCAGAGCTATATGACTGAACTTTAGCATTTGATCATCAAAATATAAGCTTTGAAAAAATGAGATTGTTGCTCAATAAAATACGGACCTGAGATAAACTGTTCACCCAACTGTTGGAAAAGAGCGGGAGATGCTCATCTTTTTAGATGCCTACTTCTAGTTCTCACTTGAAAGTTCGTTTTTCTTCTTCGAGGAATCCTATATGGGTACCTTGTCGACTTGGACTTTCAGAATTACAATGAATATGAGAGGATTGAAAAGTGAGATTTCGTTCCAAAAACAGTACAAAATCTTCTTGTCAGTCATATCCTGTGAAGGAGACTTATATTCTGCTCAATTTGCCAGTCTCGAAAAGACATACTCCTTTGGGTTTCATGTCAGGTCTTCGATTTCCCATTGACTTCATAACAAACTGATATCATAATCCTCATGGACTCCATATAGATTTGAAGTTTAAATTGTTTCCAGGAACTTGTTCATTTGTTATGGGGTTGTTCTAGACATTTACTGAAAAACTAATGATACACTGTCCTAATAGATACAAGGTAAGCTGTTCTTGATGCTGTTACCCAGTGATTATTAGATTTGATCAAAATATTTCGGGATCAGCTTTTCATATTGTTGCAAAGCGAATCATAACGTTTGTGATGGCGTCGACTTGCTCCTCCGACAAAATATACGATCATTAACGAACAACCAAGCATCGCGGCGATTGAAGTGTGAACCCTAAATTTGCTTCTGACCTTATGAGTAGTTGACCGGCTGTAGAAAGAATTAGATTTCGGTGAAAAGGGAAAATTTTGCAATAGTTCTGCTGTCCTTCAATGAGAAGGAATCGAAAATAACAACACTCACCTAACCATATTCGGTATCGCATCAGCGGATGGATAAGCTTTATACCAAACCAGTAATCTTTTATCCCATTTATCTGGTATAACATGATCTTTGGGCATGTTTGACATTCTTAAACACCGATATTCACACTAATTCTGGTCACAATTGTGATCTTTACACTCTCTCAAAAGTCAGACAACGATCAAAAGCATTGATACAGACTTGGAAGCACGATGTAAACAGAAGCTATCAGCTGATGCGCATTCCAGGTTTAAAGCTCTGTAACAAGTTGTGTAAGTTTGAGCAAAATTTTGAATTCAAGTACATGTATGCATCTTGAATTTATTCATCAGTATGTTTGATGGAAAAATTTTCTTATTGCTCCATATTTTTGTGATGAATTGTGAATAGCGATTCATGGACATGCAATCACAATAAATTGCTAGAATTTCTCAGCTCATTGAATTTTGCTCTCTAGGAGTTCCTAATAGCGTGGTGGTAATTCGTATTAACTCACTTATTAGTGAAAGGAAGAACTTCATTCTCAAGGAACCGCAAAAATACTCTGAGGATTTGAGTCTCCAAAAATGATGGAGATGATTGAAAAAATGAAATGTGATGATAAATTTCAATTTAAATGACTGGATTAATTGATTGATTAGATTGATTAATTGAAAAAGAGATCAAGAAAATCAAGATGATATTGAGACTTGAGTGAGTTCATCAAGAGAAAGAGAGAGAGAGAGTGTGTGTGTGTGTGTGTGTGTGTGTGTGTGTGTGTGAGAGAGAGAGAGAGAGAGAGAGAGAGAGAGAGAGAGAGAGAGAGAGAGAGAGAGAGAGAGAGAG
>QZCP01000096.1:69046-79412 GCA_003956705.1 Brevipalpus yothersi
GTGTGTGTGTGTGTGAGAGAGAGAGAGAGAGAGAGAGAGAGAGAGAGAGAGAGAGAGAGAGAGAGAGAGAGAGAGAGACCAGATTCTTAATGAAAGTCAGATTTATTAGGAATGATCGAATGGCTAACAAAAAATACATATTCAAAAGTGTTCCGACCCAAAGGATTAAATGTGCTGAGTCTTTCGATTTGGGGATGAAATTCTTGACTTGGAGTCAGATTTTGTTCTCCATCAGTGTGGGAGAAAAAATAGATGATAAAAAAAATTAACTCATTTGAAATGATTTTGTGAAAGTTTTCATGTCAACTTTATTGATAAAAAAATTTTCGGTTGAGTGGCAAACAGAGCAATGAATGAAGATGTTGCAAACATAAATAAGTATCAACTTAACTAATGATTGTCAAGAAACGTAGAAAGATGCCTTTGAGATTCGACTGTTGGCTTGAATGCAAATTTTCCTCATTTGAGCGGTCGCCTCTTGCATTTGAATGTTTGATCGCATCGATCTCCTTTTGCAGCGCTCAGGATCTCATTCATCTTGAAAAATCGGAAAAGTTTGGTAGATTTTCTGTGAAATTTCGAAACAAAAAAAACAGAAGCATATCCAAATTAATAATAGAATGAGGAGAAAAAAGTGGAGAGGAAAAGAAATTCTTCGGCTACTTACAAACTCTCAATTGAAGTATAGTACGGCTTATTGTTAGTATCAGAGCTTGAATGTCGAAGGGCATTACAGAGAAACTGCTTAACACAGATTTCACTTTTCTCCATGGTTTTTTCATACTTTTCTATGAGTTTAGTCATTTGATCATGACGAGATAAACTTCTCTTCTTTCGGCCAACACCAGCAGCTGCCGAGGCCACTGGAACGCTAACAAAAGCTGGTACCATCGATGCCATTAGAATACCCAGAGGAAGTATTCCTAGTAGAAAACCTGCCAATCCTGACCATGAATTGACTCCTGAGGACTGTGATTTTCCTGGAGCTGTTTCACCATCATATGGTGCATAGAACCTTGTCGGATAGTAGCTCGTATACGGTGGATATCGATAAGGAGCAGGACCAACGTATTTCGGCGAGCTGAGAGCTGATTTAATCATGGGTAAATTTTTGAAATCACTATAAGAATCAGGGGATTCGTAATCTTCTTCAACATAGTCGGTCAACGGAGCTGTCGGAGGAGATCCTTGACCTGAGCCGCCAGTCTCGCCTACAGGAACAATATCTGGATAACGGTAAGGCTTGCCTTGCTTAGGATTCAAGGTCTTCGATCTTGTCATGGATACCATGAAGGGATCTTGATAATAATATTTCTCTGCTGAATTAGTGTTACCATCACCAACTTCGTAAGTTGGAGCATCGTCATAAGGTTCTGGATTTAGAGGTCCGGAATGAAATTTGTCATTAATATAAGAGGATAGTGTATCCTTTTCTTTCTTCTTGGTTCCGCCACTTTGCACTGCTGGTGATTGTGTGGTGTTACTTTCTTGCATCAAGTTCTTGATTTTGGGTTTCGTTTTATCAACTGTTACAATAACAGGCTTTACTGGGGACTCGTTCGATTTCGATTTCTCGGGACCATCAAGACTCACAGTACCCGAGGTGGTCGAAGATACTTGCAATTGGCTATTAGACGAATCTGACCCTGATGATGTAGATGGAGTAGCCATTGGCTTAAGAACTGAGAGATTAGATTAGATTGGAGGTCAACATAAGAGTGGTCCAGTTTTTGAAACTTCGGATTACTTACTCGGTACAGTTTGAGGTGTTGTTTGTCCTCCATAGGTAAACGTGAAAGCTGTGTTCTGATGATTACGATGGGAAAGTTTTCCATAAGTTTCCGGTGAATAATAAAAAAGGTTTTTACTCTCATTTCCGGGTAAGCCCTCAATTGAGACTGCTGGCGAAGATTGTGATAAAGGCAAAGAAGATGCTGATTGTACTGGTCGATGATTTGCAGCGTTAAGAGAAGCAAAATAGCTAGGGTCAAAAGCTAAAGCTGGCTCTGTATCGCTATTACGATCGGTCTCTGTGGCTGCTGGCTTATTTCTCATTTGTTTAGTTCGTTTGGCCGATTGTCGAGGTCTTTGAGGCCGTTTGGTTTCCTCTCCAACACTATCCATACTAGCTTCAGACTTGCTGACATTTGGAATAGATTCGCTCAAATCATGATTATTTGACTTATGCTCCTTGATCGACGTCTCATTTGAACGTGAATCTTGATCGAGAGTTGATTGTATTTCTGAAGGCTCATCCTCACTTGTGTCCTTCGGACTAACAGCTCCACCATTCAATGAGCTGATAATGTTCAGTAAGAGTAATAACGTGATCATCATGTTGGCTCTATGATAAGATGATGATGACGATGGCTCACTGAGATGTTGTGAACTCATGACTCTAATTTTGCTCTGTAGAAGAGGTAGAGAGAGAGAGAATGAAACAATATAATGAGTTGAAACTCCTCCATTACTTTGATGATGCAATTTTTTTGTTTTTTTAGCTCAATGATTTTACTCAATCGGTTAGGGTGTTAAAAGTAATTTACGACAACATAAATCGTTATGGAATTTTTCGATACAAACTCAATCAGCCATTCAAAAGCATGATCAATCTATCCCAGACTTATGTTCTCGTAATGCTATCTCAACAAGGAAGTGAAGAATGATAGTTGTTAAGTAATCATATCAGCATCCATGTGTGTGTGTATGAGGGTGATTGATTGGTTAGAAAATCCTGATAATCACAAGATATGTGTTGAAAAATTCTCTCTTTCTCTCTCTCTCTCTACTTTTTTCTTCTGATTCTCAACCATAGAAACCCTCTTCGCTCTCTTCTCAAATCTTTTCAATTCGATTTTTTCTTGATTTCGATAAAAGTTCAAAAAAGTTCGAATATTCGTGAACTATATAGATGGCGCCCCATGTATGTATGACGTAATAATAGTTGAAAAATTCATAAACAAAGGCTGATGTTGTGTTTACATTTTTGTTTACTTGTGTGAAGCTGATCGATTAAAAGTCTTCAACAACAAATTAACCTTCATTTTGTCTTGTAATTGATTAAAGTGAGTGAAATTTTTTCATTAATTTATTATTATTTGTTGATAGTTTTGATCGAGAACTGTTCGAATTTTGATTCTGAGATGCTTAATTTATTCATTGACCATTGCTTTTTGCTTTACCTTGACTCTGCATTCTTGTAGATGGTAGTAATAATGAGGCTCGAATTTTTGTGGATGATTTTGTTTGTTCAATTTCGTGGTTTTATTAATAGAGAGATTGGTTAGAGATAGCTTATCTTTGAGTTCTGATCGATTTTTTCATATTGTACATACTATACTTGGCCTTTTATCTCACATGCAACTCTCTTTTCTTCTCTCTAGGTTGACACTCAATCTTATCTTTGTGTTGAACGTGTGTTTGTGTGTATAAAATCGTACGATGGAAATTCAAAGCTTCTCCTTCAAGCAATCGAGATCTTTTGGTAAGCTTTCCTGATGGCCTTAAACTTGGCTATACCAATACAGTACCCTATTCTTTACTGTTGTGTGATGTATTTCGCCTGCTTGACTGTCTCCAAGGGACATCTTGTCAAACAGTCTCTCCCCCTATATTGAATGCCCAACTAATCAGTGACTTGCATTACTATATCACTCGCTAACGTTCGGAAACACTATTGAATTTTTCCCTCTCTATAATCTAGCTGAACGAAAGAAACACTCAGAAAATCTTCGTCGAACTTATGGCAACAAGATCCCCGTGCTGATCGAGAGATATCGCAATGAAAAGCAACTACCCACCATCGACAAAACTCGTTTCTTGGTACCTGATCATTTAGCTGTCTCTGAACTGGTGAAAATTATTCGCCGTCGTCTTGCTCTGCACCCCAATCAGGCATTCTATCTTCTCGTCAATGGAAGAAGCATGGTTGCCAATTCAACGCCGATAGGAATGCTATACGAGCGTGAACGTGACGAAGATGGTTTCCTCTATGTTGTATATGCATCCCAAGAGACATTTGGCAACTAATTGCTCCTGTAAATCGATGTGATCTATCTGCTTCATTTCCGTTATCTTCTTTTTTTTCTTTCTACCTGCATTGGAATTTAAAATCTTCCACTCAATTTTTGTTTCAAGCTTGGATATATCTGTTCATGATCAACTATATGATGACTAGGATTGTATGATATTTCATAAGATCGTCCAGTAAGTCTGAGTTTTTTTTCGAATGACCGATTCTCTACGGATTGTGTGCAGTACAAATAATGAATCAAAATAACTTCTTGTAAATTGATGCTAATCATTCTCTTCCTGAGAAGGCTCTCCCCTAGAGATTCTCTAGTCGAGAAATAAATTTTTTGCCTAAAAAACAACCACACATCGAATACTTACCGATATCACTTGCGGTTTCGATATGTTATCCTTTGTGATAGATTGTTATCCTTTTTTGTTCGCACACTTTATCAACTGAAGAGCTCACAGGCAATCCAAATGGTATTCACATAGTACACGAGTTGGCTTGAGGCATAGTAAATTTTTTAAACTTATCACAAGATAGTAGAGATTCATAAACTCTTGTAACCTTGTGACTCAAATTGTCTTCAATTCATGAATGAATGTTCTACCCCTGTGTTCCCCGGATCTCATCGATGAGATGATGAGAAGAAGAAGAAGATAAAGATCAAGAGGAGGTGACAAGTTCATGCTTTAAAAGTCACTTTAATACTATTCTTGGTCAACCATAACATCTTCAAGCTTCATGGTAATTATCACCGGTTTCATAGAGGTGGGAATGATCTACACATGGATGCATATCATAAAAAGATGAGACAGGAAGGATTCTTATCCTCTTCATTCCAATACCAATCCTATTCTAGCTCGTGTCTTTTGAGATACCCAAACGCATGATGTATCAGCCGATTTATTTTGCTTTCTTTACTTGCTTCGGTGGATGCTTCCTCCCATCATTTTTTCTTACAATTTTTCATTCTTTACCGTTAAGAAGCGTTTGAGGAAAAGTTTTTTCAGGGAATCGAGAATCCCACTGTGGTTATCCGATTGTAGCAGTGAGCATTTATATGGGTGCTTCGAGGCGCCTCTTGGGGCATCCAGAATATTAGAAATTTTCTTTCTTTCCTACTGTTGACATCATTTTTTCATTCTTCTCATTCTTTCATTGAACAAGAGTTCGATTTTCTAAAGAGAGATGACGATGACATTGTTCGGAATAAAATAGTCAAATGGTCAGGATAAACCTCAAATTAGGCTACGTTTCAATTTTAGACTGAACATGCACAAAAAAACTTGTCACAAATGATAGAAAGGATGATGATTTGAGATGCTATTTGTTTTTCGATTGATACAACTTCATCATCCTGTTGGTGATAGTTTTTGAATTGTAAATTGGAAAATTTCATCTGATCATAATTGATCCTCTTCAAAGGATGGTTAATCTAATTCAACAATCAGCCACCGCATGGTACCACGAATTTCGATTTGTCATACTTTTATGAAGCTATTTGTGAGAAAATCTCTTGTTCATCATAGAATGGACATCTTTCAATCAGCTTTATAAGAATTTGGAATCAGGCGAAGAGTTCAATAGGAAGAAATAGTCGTGTTCTTTGCCTTGTAATATTAATAATACATGTATTGCGTTTCGTTTCGAGAGTCAAAGCGCTCTTATGCAGACGTTTGGATCTAACATTGTTTATAGGAAAGCGATTTTGGAGCTTGAATAACTGGATAACTCTTGTCCTTCACATATTTGGTTTCATTCAAAAATCAGTTAGACAAAATTTTTGAAGCTCTCAATGAATTAATCAGAAAAAACCATGTTTGAAATCCCAGATATTTGAAATTGTTTTCTTCCTGGTACCTAGAATCAAATAAATAATCAGGAATTGAGCATAAAGTGAGCTCTAATTATTAACTAACACTGAACATCTCAGATCGAGAAAGTTCAAGGAATTAAGGAGGTATCCAATTTCATCAACGTCAAATGAATTTCGACAAATATTCAAACTTCTGGCTCTCCTTTTCTCTCTCCTCCTAATCATTCTATCTTGTTAATTAGAAGCTTTGGAAAGAATTTCTGTATATGACCGAGTTGTTAATCACGGTCTCTGATTTTCAACCAAAACAGGGACAATTTTAGCAGAAATGAAATTTCGTACTGTGGTTGTTCTTTTAATCTTTCTCATCAGTAAGCCTAATTTAATTACAAAATTTAAAGGAGAATATTGAACCTTCATATCACTCTTAATGTTTAGATCTGATGATTTCAAATGGGAGAACGACACCAGCCTCGAGACGAGCACAAACCACATCGGGACGGCTGAGAGGGACAACTCGGCTTTCGAATGGTCCAGCAAGCGAGGCACCAGGAAATGCCGGAAGTGGTGCAGGTCTGATGGCTTTGGCCAAACAGATGTGTTTGTTGACAAAAACCATATTAGGCCAACAGGATAAAAACTCTACGATGGGTATGCTAGTTGAATTTCTCAAAAAATTTTGCAAAAAAGTTTAAAGAAAATTGGGAAATGATATGAGGACTGCATCTTCTCGGCACTCAGTTCATCAATTATTTCTCTGGTGCTAACATCGAATATATTTTTTGAGTATTGCCTATCTTTGTCAAGAGGAGCATGATACACCTTATGACACTATCCCCTTTTTGACTCTATCATCAATGCTAAGAAAGTGATCTGTGTGCAATATACATTCAATTACTACAATTCAACTATTCAATTACATTCATCTAAATATAATTTCGAATAAATTGATCAAAATAGAATTATAAATATTCGGAGCGTGTTAAAAAATCAAGAGATCAAGGGTGATCATAGACCCAACCTATCCAGCCCTGACGTGTATCCGCAATCCAATCAAGTTATGCGAAGAAAAATTTTCATGCTGAAGAAAATTGGCTCAAAACTTTCAAAGTTTCAGCCGGATGATTGGAGAAGAATATCTGTTTATAAGAATTGAAAATAAGAGCACAGCCTAAATTGACAGGTAGCATCGGCTGGAAAGAAAGAGAAAGAGAGAGACAGAGAGAAAATTCATAGGAGAGAGACAGAGAGAGAGAGCAAGTCAGTTGAAATCACTTTTTTTCGCTCTCTCTTTCATTTCGATTCCCATGATTTTCCATTCCCTTTTGTTTGTGAAGAGAGTGAACATCATAATGATCAAAGTGATGAAGTGAAACGTTGAGCCATTTCATCCTTATATTATATTATTATCGAATATGTTCATCACATTGATTGTGGACAATACAAGCGAGAATCCTTGGGTGCAAAATATATCATGAAAAATAATATTCAATAATATATCCATCATTAAAGCCATTCATCATTCGAACTTATTCGATGACACTCGGAATCACAGTTCTTTTTGATAAGTTAATTTTCTATCAAAATTTTCTGCTACTAAATCAGTGAAAATATTTGATTATAATTTTTGTAATAATAATCACAATCACTGTGACATTTATCTGTTCAAACGAAACATGCATCAAGCGTAACGAGCGTAAAAGTTCCATTTTCTCAGATTCATTTTGTTATCATCTCATCATTGCTTTACTGCCTTGGGAGAAGTGTATCATCAATATCATCCTGATTATTATTTTTTCCCTAACTTTACCATCAAGTGTCTTCTCATCACCTCAAAAGAAAAGGGGAGAAGAAAAAATTGAATCATCAAAATTGACCAGTGAAAATTAGAATTAATCAGTAACATGGTTTTGGATAAGAATAAATCAGATGAATCGTCGAATATGGACCAAAGACGTGCCAGTGAAACGTCTAAATCTTCTGCAAATCATCATGATGATAGCATCATTAATGATGATAGAAGAACACAAAAGAGTCCGGAAGGAGGAGATGAGAATCAGCAAAATCTTGACATCATCAGCACTCTAAGTTCAGATCGAATATCCACAATTAATCAGGTCAACGATAAAATCATTCACAATACCACTGATGCTTCTGCTGTTCAGCCAGTTTGCTGTCCTCACATGTGTTACCGAGAGACACAGACTCAAGTTCAACGAACAGATTCGGTGAAAAATCAAATTAAACCATGTGTCCACTATGTTACATCCAGTAAACCATCGCGAAAAGGTTCCACAGTAAATTGGGGCCCAATATACACTGTACCTGTGTTTTCTCGAAATTATAATCAATTTACGGAGGAACCAAGTGATTTTGATACAAGCGGAGAAGAAATATATCATCATCAGCATCGACCATATCCTCAAACTATGCCTCAAAAACGTCGATCAGTCACCTCAATTGATAGTCATGGTGGTGGTGATGGTGATGATCGAAAAAATTCATCAGTAGGTAATATACTATTTGGTAATCCCAGTTTCGGAAGACGTTTCAGTCAAGATTTATGGAATCTTAAGTTAGCCGAAGAGGAAGCGGAAGAAATTGAAAGTGAAACAACCAAAGTGATTTTTTTTCAAGTTTTCATACCTTTCCTGATCGCTGGTTTTGGTAATGTTGGTGCCGGTCTAATACTTGATTATGTACAAAATTGGCCAGTTTTTCAGAATGTTAGTGGACTTTTTGTCCTTGTCGCATCGTTTCTCGGTTTTAAGGGTAATCTTGAGATGACCCTTGCCGCTCGATTGTCCACCCAAGCAAATCTGGGTAAAATGGACTTATTTCGAGAGCAAATACAAATTGCCTCCGGTAATATAGCACTTATACAGTGTCAAGCGATTGTGGTTGCCTTTTTGGCCGCACTAATTGCTATCGGTTCAGCATCTGTTAAAGCTCTCACATTTGACATAGAAAAGTCACTCATATTGCTTGCAACAAGTCTTGTAACTGCTTCCACCACCGGTTTACTATTGGCAACCGTGATGGTAATTGTGGTTATTGTTTCTCGAAAAGCAAATGTAAATCCAGACAACGTTTCCACACTGATTGCTGCATTTCTTGGCGATATAACGGCCGTGATCGTTATTGCTGGTTCTAGTGTGTTCTTTTATCGATATCAATCATATTGGATATCAGGCTGCGTTATATTCACTTTTATAGCTGTTCTGCCACTTTTTTCATGGATAGCTCGAAAAAATAAGTATACACACGAAGTTGTTGGCACTGGTTGGCTGCCAATCATTTTGGCCATGATAATTTCAAGTCAGGGTGGATTCATATTTGATTATGCTGTAGACCAATTTCGTTCGATCGCCTTATTTCAACCCATTATCAATGGTGTTGGCAGCAATTTGGTAGCCGTACAAGCAAGTCGAATATCAACTTATTTCCATCAAAGAGCCGATCTTGGTGAACTACCTGAAACGTCAGACGGAAAAAAAGTTCGAATTTGCGAAATGCCTCACAAGGCATTCTTTGGACGTAGTAAGTTTTCTCTTTCTCTTCTCTCTATTCAACCATCAATTCATCCATTCATTTATTTATTGATTCATTATCTTTACTCGAAAGTCCCTGTTCCTCTTAAAACCCGATCGATTCATCAATTGAATCATTTTTAAACTTCACATACAAGCTATTATTAGCGTATCAGAAACATTGTCCAACATCTTTGTTCTATGTTGGTTTATCGTTTCCATCCTTTTTCCTCTCTCTCTCTCTCTCTCTTTCTTTCTTTCTTTCTTTCTTTCTTTCTCTCTCTCTCTCTCTCTCTCTCTCTCTCTCTCTCTCTCTCTCTCTCTCTCTTTCTTTCTTTCTTTCTTTCTTTCTCTCTTTCTTTCTCAACCTCAACCATTTTATCCGCAAAAACAATAGCTTGTGTGTGAATGATTCATGCCATTGTGGCTATGTGCTTCAATGTGCTTCAATGTTATTGACTTGATTAGTTTGCAATGCATTGAAATTTGATAGAGTTCTAAAGATTCGTGGGTTCGCACTCTAAAACAACAAAATGATCCCAAGTGAGAAGAATTTCATTTCTTCAACAACATGACTTGAATTTTGTACACTTTTACCCATTAAGTATGGATGAATAACTAAATCAGAATTCATTCACACCATGACACAGCTCTCGAGCAGAAATGAACAATTTTTCTAATCGTCTGCTTACTTAGGCCACCTTGATAGACTCACCATCCATATGGAAAAGACCCTCAATGATGAGAGATTGATGAGAGAGAGAGAGAGAGAGAGAGAGAGAGAGAGAGAGATCATTGAAAAATTAACTGTTATTATTGACTCTTTTGTTTTGATTAACTTTGTTTTTCGGGTTGAAAAGATGTAGAAAAGATATGCTCGCCATCAATGTCAACCACATTGTTAGATATAGTTTGGGGAGATCATTTCCATGTAGTCCCTGAATTTAATTTCTCTCTCTCTCTTTCTCTCTCTCTCTCTCTCTCTCTCTCTCTCTCTCTCTC